>NMRA01000498.1:5389-27265 GCA_002633005.1 Phoronis australis | reverse complement strand
TGACGATAAAGCTCTTTGAAAAGGGCTACGCGTTCCGAGTATGATTGTCGTGTCGGGATTTAGATCGCCAGGTAAGATTAACCGCCCAGGGCGGTTGTCTGTCGTAATAAGCGCCCATGTTCGGTTAACCGCCCATCCCCTACTTTAGGTGGATTTTCGATTTAACTGCCCACTGCTCGGTTAACCGCCCTCCCCCAATTTTTTGGATTCGCCAATTTAACCGCCCAGGGCGTTAACCCGAACGATTACGGTAAATGCAACTGTCAAGTGGTATACCTTCTTGAAATTGTCAAGGCGAGCTCTCTGAAATGGAAACAATCAATGTTTTGGTGGTGTGATTTTAAAACTTTTGGTGCTGGTGACCTTGTGCATGTGCAGTAGTGTACCACAACTTACACTCATGTAGTGAGAAGGTCACATCCGGGAAGGGCAACATTTTGAGAGGGATAGTTGAGTGTTGCTCAATACTCAGGACTCAGGAGTTTTAATATTATGAAGAAATGGAAGTTTTGGGAAGCAGTTGAACGAATTAGAAACCAACGATGAAAACATTCATGAAAAGAAACTGAACCCCATAAAACGCTTAAATGAGTGGTTCGAAAAAGAGGAGATTAAAGTACATGTGCACTGTCAAGCAAGAGCTGCATGACAGCAAGAAAAGGTTCAACAAGTGAAATACAGTTTACTCTGTGCTAAACATTAAAACATGAATGAGCTATACCAGGAGTTAAACTAAGCAATCAGGGTGTAGACTGGACTGGATTATTTTGTAAACAAAAGTCAAGAGTGAACAATAGGGCCAGGTGTTTAGGACTAAGGGTTAGGCTAGTACTGGTATGCAGAATACAATGGCTTATCAATTGTGTCATCAAGTTCAGTCAACATAGAGTGCACTGTAGCATAAAATACAGAGATCTGATTTTGTAAATATGATATGTACATATGATATTATCGCTTTTGTTGAAACATGGGGAATGAATGAAGATGAGTTTACACTGGAAGGGTACAAGTGTTTTGGGTCGGTGAGAAATAAACACCCTCGAGCATTTCAGAATTCTGGTGGTGTAGTGTTATTTTGTAAGGATTTATTGGGGGCTATTAGGCTTCCTTCAAGTTCGTGTGACGTTTTATGGGTAAAATTTGACCTACCCGATTATCTGTATCCTGTTTTAGTTGCAGTTGTGTATCAGTCTCCAAAAAGTTCAAGTAAAAATTTGGAAATAATGAAAACACTTGAGCGGGAGGTACAAGGTTATACTGCTGAAATGAGAGGGGATTGTCACCTTTTTTAATTATGGGCGATTTTAATGCTCGTACGTGTAACAGGCCAGACTTTATTGCAGATGACAGTATTAAGTATATGGATGAATCCAGTGCTATTTTTGATTGTGTTGGTTATGTAGAAGATCGCCTGTGTTGTAGGACCTCACAAGATAATGGTGAGGTAAATGAGTTTGGTACAGAATTATTAGATTTTTGTCAAAGAAATGAGATAAGAATTCTGAATGGAAGAGTAGGGAAAGATGCAGACATTGGTAGTGTAACATGTGTAACTTATAATGGATGTAGTGTTGTTGATTATGTCATGATGAGCAAGGATTTATTGTACTGTGTGGACGGTTTTGAAATCGGTGAAATATGTGAATCGACTGCGCACTTCCCATTGATTTTTAGTATGTGTAAGACGCAGCAAAACAACTGGGTTCGAGGTGAACAGAATGAAAATGTTTATAAATGGAACGAGGGGTTGAGCCTAAGATATGCAGAAAACTGGTCGAGCCCGGAGGTGGATCAGTTGCTCGCTGACGTGCAGAGTCATTTACCCTCGACCATAGATTCAAGTGTAGAAAGTTTAATGGAAGCCATTAAATTATGTGCTGCAGACATGTTAAAACCAAAAGTGAACATATCTTATAACCCAGTTAGTTTTCCCAAATGGTTTGACGCTGATTGTAGGGAGATGAGAGCTGTCGTTAGGCAAAAATTATGTAATTTTAGATTCAGTATTGGAACACTGAGAGAAAACATTTGCCGAACTCTATATGTACAAGCTAGAAGGGATTATGGAAACTTAAAAAAAGTGAAACAGATAGAGTGTAAAAGAAAACATTACAAAACTTTAAAATCAGCTGTGGAGAGTAAAGACAGTAAAAAATTCTGGCGCGCATTTAATATTAAGAAGAAAGGTGTATCAACGAATATTAAACCGGAGGAATGGATAAATTATTTCAGCTCTCTGTTCGAAGGCCAATATTTTGTTACTAATCCGGAGTTCGCTGAGTTTCATGCTTTTATTGAGAACTCAGTAAAAAATGACATCAATTCAAGTAATGCAGTTGTTGATATGGAGTTGGACGCTGAAATCACAAAAGACGAAATTATACAAACCATCGGTAGTATGAAAGATGGAACTTCGCCAGGATGTGATAAAATTAGCATTGAGTTCTACAAGTATGCTGATAAAAAGTTGGTAGATTCGCTGTTCCAGCTTTACAACTACTTTTTTAAAAATGGTGTGTTTCCAAAAGAATGGACAAAATCCATTATAGTACCGATATTTAAGGGCGGTACCAAAATTCCTGAAAATTTCAGAGGAATATCCCTCATGCAAGTCACGGCCAAAATATTCGAAAAAATATTGTGCCAGCGACTTCAAAAATGGTCGGAAAGAGAAAACGTAATTAGTATGTCTCAAGCTGCGTTTAGGAAAGGACACAGTACGGTGGATCACATGTTTGCTTTATATACGTTAATAATTAAATATTTGACATGAGATAAAGGTAGATTCTATTGTGCTTTCGTGGATTTTAAGGCAGCTTATGACAGTATATATAGAAGCGCATTGTATTTTAAATTAAGAAACAATCGCATAGAAGGTAAGATGTGTAAGATAATAAAAGCAATGTACGCTGAAGTAAAAGCGTCCGTGAGAATGAGTAACGGAAGCTACACGGAGTTCTTTGATTGTCATAATGGTCTAAAACAAGGCTCTCAGCTATCACCGTTTTTGTTTATTTTATTTATAAACGATCTCGAACAAGAATTAGAATCCAGGGGAGGTGAAACAATTTCTATGGGATCAGCTGAATTATTGCATCTGCTGTTTGCTGATGATTTGGTTTTATTTTCTTATAGTGTGAAAGGACTGCAGAAAAAATTGAACATTTCTTCAGGCAGCCTTCACGGGCAATAAAATGTAATCGACCGAATAGATCTGTCGACCACAGATCTACCCTGTGGTTTTTCTCTTGATCCCAGACCGCCCCGAGTTTCTTGAGCTGCCAACTCAGGACGGTCTCTCACGAGGTTTTAGCCTTATGATTTATATGAAGCTAGTAACAGACGATGACTTTCAGGCAAATCTGACGAACGCTGGGCCACTTATTGGCAATTTAATTTTTTCCATTTTCCTTTGTTTCTCTGAAATTCCTTCATAGATTTTTATTATGAAATTTGGTAAATGGCTTTCTATGAAAGAAGCGATGGCATGTCCCCGTTTTCGGATAGATTCGTTGTTTTTGTGCAGTCTAGTGGCCATTTTTGTGATACAAAGAAACAACCCTAGAAACACACCGTCTGCGCTGTTTTTGTGGGCGCATTGCTCTTGTTTAATTTTGATGCCCATACTATGCTGTCTGCTGCTCTACTCTCTAGTTCTGAATAGCCGTATCTATACGATTATTTTTTTCAGACTCGTTTTCTGGTCTATACGGCGCTTATTTGGGTCTCTACGTTTATGAATTTTCTAACCTTTTTCCGCTCTCCACGATTATTTGATTCAGCAAGTTCACAATTTTTGTTTCATTCATTACAAATTTGTTACACAAAAACTTTGCTTCTGACACCGGGTATTGTACCTTGGTCATAAAACGAATTAACTTCACTCTAAACCTCTAGACCACAAGACACTCTGTTCAGTGTTTGTAATTTAGAAGAGCTATATACGACTCCGCGTTACACGTGGAAGTCACATGTCATACACATTAAAAGATTTTATTCGTTAAAATATACAACTGTACGTTGCAAAGCGTAAAATAATCAGACTCCCAAGCAAGGGTTTACGCAGCGGCTGTCTGTTGGACGGCCAAGATGTTATTTTGGACGGGTTCCGATGGGATTGGTCAGAATTAAGAAAGTGTTGGTAAAATTTAAAAAAGCTTGAAATGATGACCGCTTTCTCAATATTAACGGGTGGTCGACAGTCGCTCAAAGAAATAGGCCATCAGTGATTTCAGAAATGAGAAATTTAATGCACAAAAAGTGCATTTTTCAATATTCCGCTCGTCCCGTGACACAAATTGGTGTTACCGGCAGCTCAACATACATATTAATAAAAACGCTTTCGACGAGTTTCTTTGGCTGATCCAATATTTATGATTGCACCCTGTGGAAAACTGGCAAGCCGTTACAACTCTTCAGTGTGTCTGTCCCCGAAGTTTGTGTATCCAGGATGAGTAATTCCAGGATTTTGCACAGCCAGTGTAATCTGCGGTTTCTGTCGTTTCTGTCATTATTGACATGCGTATTTACATATTTAATCATGTCTGTTGCGTAAAGGCCTAAAGAATTCGAGGATTATTTTACAAACCAAGAGATGTTCCAGATACTGAATTGATTCAGGTGCTGGTACGACAAATAATCTAGCTGCAGTCAACGAAGCGCAAATACCCGTGTAATGAACATGTATGAACGGTGAAACCTTTCAATCAACAAAGTACCAAGAAGATGCCGACAACATCGAACATCAGCATTTTTACAATTCGCTCCAAACTTGAAAATAGATTGTTTTTATGAACAGGAAGAATGGACTTGTGACAATCTTGAAAATGACATAGTTGCTAACGTTTGACAATTGATAGTCGATATCTATTGAAATTGATTTCTACTTGCTCTCCCGTCCAAATAAACGGAAAAACGCACGTGAATCGGTTTGTTTATTATACCTAATTAGATATTCAAGATGGTGGACGTAGTTATGGTCGTGGACTCAAATGTTGGGTAAGTCTGCAAGAAATCTCAATTTTTGGCCGTGTAAAATTTTGGATGTACCGACTTTTTGACGTCGTATTCTGACTAACATTACAAGGGTAGAAAACAAAGGCTCGACTGTCAGGAACATATATGATAAAAATTAGACTTGTTTTACCAACTTAAGACACTTTATTGTTTTTATTCAGACTGTCGGCTTCATGGAAGAGTGGATGTTGCTGCTGAAATCTTTACCTCCTTGTTACAGTTTTTTGGACTTAGTCGACATTGGCATCTCTACTATAACTGTCACATTCTTTTTTGAGTAAAATGATTCCGCATACTGTTTGAAACAAGTCTATTTAGACTTCCATTTAAAGTTATTGAATAAACGAATGGTCTTTGTTTTAGCAATGACACTTTTATTCCACTTCACTGTACTATGTTATGGCATGGGTGGATACACCACTGCAATAATTTAACTATGCTAATGTTCAGTTTAAAAGTTTTTATTTGAAACAATTACTTTAAGTGGTGGTAAGTCAGACAGAATTTGCTTCTTTGCACTATTATTCCCATCTATATCATTATTAGATTTTGCACTTCCTATTATTTCCATCAACCTTTACTAGATTTTACGCAAATTTGTAATCAATGTTATTATTCCAGTCTATGCTATTTTTAATTTTTCACAAATTACCTGTCTATACCATTATTCCCTAGAATTTGCTGTTTTGTATTATTATTCCCTTCTATATCATTATTAGATTTTACCTAAATTTGTAATCAATATTATTCCAGTCTATACTATGTTTAAATTTACACAAATTTGCCGTCTATATCATTATTCCATTCTATACTGTTATTAATTTTTTCTGACAATTTACAGTCTATGCTATTATTTTACCTTTCTAGTGGCAAAAATGTTGGGTCTATACTATTATTAGAGTCTCTACTATTATTAAAAATCGTGAAATTTTCCAGTCTATACTTTTATTGCTGTCTCTACACCTATTCAGAACTCGAGAGTATCTCCAAAACCTTTTGATGTATGTTCATGAAATTTTGCACGGGCTCTTTTGACATTAGTGAACTTTTGGACGGATCCAACTACTGATGTGCCCCCATTGGCAATTTTTATTTTTTTTTACATTTTCCTCTGTTTCTGCAAAGGTCCTCAACGAATTTTCATAAAATTTGGCAGATAGGGATCTATAAGTGAGATGATGCCATCCTTCTGTTTTCACTTGGATTCGAGGTATTTTGCGCCACCTAGCAGCCATCTTACTGTTTTCGAGTCTCTAAGGATGGTTGTGAAAATTGGCACATACGTTCATAGTTTTAGGACGGTTGAGTATTTTCTGGCAACTTCGACTGCTGTGGTGCTTCCAAGTGGCAGTTTTTGTTTCTTGCACCTTTTGCTGTATCTCATAAACCCACAGCAACACCATTATTAAATTTAGCAAGTGTATTTATATGAAGTTGACAAGGGATGACGACGGCTTTTAGACGGATCCGGTGAATGCTTGGACCCCTGTGGCAATTTCATTCTTTATACGCCCTCATATTTGTTTGTGGACTTATTTTGCCTTCATCTCCGTCCTTCCGTCCATTCGGCATCTTACCTCTGTTTGGCTTTCGAGCGTTCCTACTTTATCCTATTTTTTCCGAAATTCCTAATATATCCTACTTTTTCCTACTTTTCTGATTGCCCTGAACTTTCCGTCTAAGTTATGTTTTTGGAGAAGTGAGTAGTTGTTTTAAGCTTATTAGAAGCAGCAAACAAAGGACCTCCAGCTCAAACAATGCTACCAAAAGACTATGTAGTTGGAGAGCCAGCAGGGCTTTATTCACCCTTTTGAGTACTAAAAAGGTTTGAGTGCATAATTCTATTGTAATCCATTTAATTAAAATTTTGAGTGCAACATCCGTTTCAAGTTTATTTCATTTACCACTCAAATTCAAATGATGCAACTTAAGACTACGGTTACTGATTAAGATGCCTACTAATTAATGACTATTTAGGGATTTGAACACCATATCCACAACTTAAGAATACGATTTTTCATGGGTTTTGCAGATAAGACAGGGTGTTTGGACCCATAACAGGACCCCAAAAATGAACCTGATTTCTGCTATGGATAAAACATTTGAAATGAACAAAAATACAACTTAAAACATAAAAATCTGATTATTAAGTAAGACATGTATTATTGACCGATTAACGATTTAAACTTTTAAGCACTACAAAAACTTAGAAGATAGTTTAGCAACCTTGGACACCATATCCACATCTGAATATGCAATTTTTCCAGGGGTTAGTAGATAAGGGGACAATAAGACCCTGATGTAAGAGAGAACTTGTTATAGAAGGATCTGAACAGAAGAGTCAAGCTTCATGAAACAACATGAGAGGGAGTCATTCAAATGAGAGCTATTTGAGAGGGAGTTATTCAAACGAGAGCTACAGAGCAACTTCTAAAGTCCACTTCTATGGAAGAGAAATGTATTTCAGAGTGATGAGAGAGTACATTTGGTACTTCGTCGAAGATGGAGGAGTATGCACAGAGTCAGTTCGTTCCATCTCTAACTTGTAATCACTCAGAAGCCGACACCAGAATCATCCTTCATATGATTGAGGCTGACAAGTCCACACCCTGGCGACATGGTCATAAGAGCTTCTGACAGCGACATTCTAGTTTTGCTCCATTGAGTTACATCCATGGTGTGGATGGAAGTTGGGACTATAAGACAAGTGGATTTGCATTATTTGAACGTTACCAAGATTGTTACTGTGGTAGGACATGCTATCTGTGTTGCACTCCTCGTCCTACGTGCGTTCACTGTATGTAACTATACCTGTGCATTTGTAAGGAAAGGAAGGAACAGACCATATGCAGTCGTGGCAGAAAGGGATAACCTCCAGAGACTTTTTGCTTCAGTGATCTGCAATGTCTCAACAGAAGATGTCTTCAAAATCTTGCAAGATTTTGTTTGTGCTTTACGGAGCGGGGAAACTTGTCCCACTCCACAAGCACCGGTTCAACATAGTTGACAAAACCTACAAACAAAAGTCAACGCTAAACACCCAATTGAAGCTTAAAACCATTGAGACAGCACTATTTCAACGTGTGAAGCTGAACTAGCACGTGGATAGAAGTGCACAAAACACCCGCCAATGAATGTAAAAATGTTGAAAACAAATTTCGCATCATTTGATTCAGTGAAGAACAGATGCCCACTGCACTTATTCCATAGGTTTAAGTCAAAATGGTGGCGATGGTGAGAGAGATGAATGATGATATGGACGGTAATGTAGACGAAGATCGTGATCCTCTACCATGAGAAATGGAATCATCTGATGAAGAGAGTAACGACGATCACGACTTAGATATTTGCAGTTAAATTACAGCAGAGTTAATTATTATTGCCTTTTGGATTTTGGTTTTATTATATGAAACATCAAACTATGTCAAACATCACAAATGTTGCTACTAGATATGCTTCAAGCAGCTCAACTTTAATTTGAAGCCAGCTTATTTAGTTACCCTAGATATGTATCTTAACTTAGTATATACGTTTTTGTTTCACTTTTGTTGTATTTGAAATGATATATTTTATCGATAGTAGTAATCAAAATTGTCGTATTTTGTCTTGTATACAAGTTCATTTTTGGGGGTCTTACAAGTTCATTTTTAGGGTCTTATCCCTTCGAGTCGAAACACCCACACCATATCTGCAAACAGCAGGTAAAATGCAGACTTAAGGTGTGGATATGATGTGGAGCATTTATCAATTATAAAAACGAATGAAGTTTTGCCAAACTGCATTTATTACTGTAACATTTTTTAAAAACAGTTTTAAATAAAAGATCAGACAAGAAACCTCTTAATCTACATGAATTCAGTCCGTGTCGGCTCCTCCGAATTTCTTTCCACCTCCGAGTTGCTGAAGGGATCCCGCAACTTGCCGTCCATCTCTTGGATACCCGCGTTGTATCCCATGTGTTCGTGAATCCGGGGTTGAATAATACGGTAGAGGCCATTTGCCCATCAACTTTCAAATTTTCTGATAACGATGTCTTGCGGGATTTTCCGCATGGCTGAAGATACAAATTCCAGAAGTTTCTTGTAGGATGGAGGGCTGTGATATTCTTTTGGGGGGTGCATTCTTTCTCGCCTTTTTCAAGCCAGTACTGATTCTCGGGTGAGAAACAACATGACCGTCGGACCCAAAACATGAGTGCCGGTCCTCCAAGTCTGACCAACTCACCACTAAACAGGATCTATGGGATCAAATGGGACTTCAGCACCAAACAAAAAATGGGACAGACGCACCTAATAACATATACAAAATGTAAATTATCAATGTCTCTGTCTGATGTTGCGGGTTATGATGTAACCGGCCAGCTAGATGCATGAACACTGTCATCAAAATAAGCTTGGTCGCAATGTGTGTTGAGCTCCGTTAGACCTTGAAATTTCACACGCTCGAACTTGTTATTTTTTCACAATACGCGGTAGGAGTATTCAAGTCGAAGTTCATAGATTTTCTACTAAGGGTCCTTGGGTGCTATCAACTTTGCCACAAGGAGGTTTAGAAGTTTCATGTTCATTAATTTTCTTGTCCTGCTGGGCAGATATTACACAATTAACGTTGTTAACAGGTATCAACAGTTCTTTTAAGGACTACCAATCCACCCAGAAGGACTGTTTTGACTTACAAAAATACATATCGCGCATCATGCTGGTATTTACATAGCCAAAATTATGTCTATCCGTTTACACAGTTCCGAATTAACGCCCGGGCGTTTATTGGTGTTACTAAAATGCCGGAAAATTTTCACTTTCCGAATACACGGCCTGGGGTTATCTAAGGAATACCCCGGTAGTAATAAGAAATTTTGTATTTCCTCTTTTATTAGTTCATTTTTAGGGTCTTCTTATCCCTTGGGGTCCAAACACCCTCATCTTATCTGCAAACCCTAATAAAAACCACGTCTCAAGTTGTGGATATGGTGTCTAAGCTATCTCTTGGAAAAAGAATTGTTGTGGCACCAAAAATTTTAAATTAATCATTAATTGGTTGTTAATTAGTATGCCCTTTCGTTAATAACCCTAGGCATTTAAGCGTTTCAAGTTGCATCATTTGAATTTGAGAGGTGATTTGAATGAAATAAACTTGAAACAGATGTTGCAATCAGGATTTTAATTAAATGGATTTTTGGGTCCTCTTTTGGACCCCCAGGGACCAAAGCTGGTTTCCTTCAATGTTAGGTGATGTGCAACAGAATAACATAGTTAAACCTTATGCACTCAAAAGTGTGAATAAAGTCCTGCTGACTCTCCCACTAACTAATGGTGAGTACTGCCTGTGACCTGAGGTGAACATATCGATGAAAACTACTCCTGAACGCCTGTTCTTGTTCCTACTTTTCACTTCACAGTTCCTACTTTTTCCTACTTTTTTAAAAATGTATCCTACTTTTTTCCTCTTTTTTACCTAAAACCGATTGAATGCCTGTCAGCTACTCTATCTCCAAAACATTTGACAAAAGTTCATGAAATTTTGCGTGTGATCCTTTCGAAGATGGGACAGCATGAGCGAACTTTCGGACCTCTCTGACTACCGGTGTGCCCCCTAGTGGCAATTTTGTTTTTTTTACATTTACTTCAGTATCTTCAAAAGTCTTCAATGTATTTTCATGAAATTTGGAATATAGGCATCGATTGGTGAGTTGATGCTATTCAACTGTTTAGGGATGGATTCAAGATATTTTGCGCCATTTATTGGCCATTTTTCCTGTTTTTGAGTTTTTGGTATCCGCCACGCTATCAACCAAACCATTCTAAGGATGATTGTGAAAATTGACTCATATGTTCTTAGTGTGAGGAGGACGGTTGATGATTTTCTGACAACTTCGACTGCCGTGGTGCTTCCAAGTGGCAGTTTTGATTTTTGCTCCTTTGGCTGCATCTCATAAGCCCACTGCAAGATCTTTTTTAAATTTAACAAGTGTATTTATATTAAGTTGACAACAGACGGCGACGACTTCCAGATGGATCCGGCGAATGCTTTGGTCCCTAGTGACAATTTCATTTTTTATGCGCCCTCATATTTGTATGTGGGTGCATTTTGCCTTCATCTCTGTCTGTCTGTCCATCCGTCCGTGCGTCCATTCGGCGTCTTTCATCTCTTCGGTGTCTGACGTCCAGTGTTTGGCATCGGCTGCTTTATCTCTTAAACATTTGACATATGTTCATGAAATTGTGCACGTGTTTCTTTCTTAAGACCCTTTCATATTGACTTAAATGCGGTCTGAGCGGAGCGTCGACGTAAACAGCGCAGTTAACTGGACCGTTCATACTGGCTTCGGTAGTTAATGATCATCGAAGTAAAGGGTTGGTGACGCTGACGTCATCAAAGTTATCACAAGGTAGCGCTGCACTCTAAGATTTTTTCAGTATGACAATTTGGGAACATTTAAATGTGTTAAATGACATTAAAGGCATTTTTAAATTGATTGGTTATCATTTGAGCAAAAACTAAGTAGTTATTAGTGACGGCAGTACTCTGTAACTGTTGACGATAACAGTGGCACCTGGCGATAACTTTGATTGGACCAGAGTTAAGCGTTCATACTGCACCGCAGCATCAACGCTGTGGTCTTAAATCCTCCTGTTAACTGGGATGTTTACTGGAGCTGTTTTTACTGCGATCCAGGACCGGAGTTAAGCGTTCATAGTGACCACAACTCCCAAACCATTGACGCGTAGACGTTAGTATGATAGGCCCTTTAGATAGGACAGCATGAGCGAACTTTCGGACCTCTCTGACAACCAGTGGGCCCATTAGTGTCATCGTGAACAGTAATTAATCAATGGAAGAGTTGCTCAATAGTTTGTGATGCAGAACAGTTCCTTAGATACTCAAAAAAACTTGACGTGACATCTCGCGTCTATGGTACTTGACTGTATTTGGTAAAACATTAATACAAGCCACGAAATAATCAAAATCTAAACGTGTAGCAAGCATCAAAAATAAAAGTATGAGAATTTCAACACTGAACATAAAATAATTAATTCATCAATGTCACGGTTATGGAACCGTTCCGCATGCGGAACTATTTCTCAAACAGAATGATTTTTCGGAGTATTTGTTCAAAGGTATAGTTGTGTTGTGTTTAGACGTGTCGTAATGTACTGATTGAGAGTAATGTAAAGTTCATCTATTTGACTTGTGCAGGTATTAAGTGAATTAGATAAGTCCTTAACACAAAGATACATTAGAAATAGTTGAATTGTGACAAAAACTGAATAAAACTTGAGTAAAAGCAACCTAACATCATTCTTTGATTTTCGAAAAGCCCAGCAAAGCTAGTGAGAATTTGAAAGAACAAACTCAACGGTTTAATCAGTTTATGGAAAACGGGTATCTGGCGTACTACACATTTTTTCTCTACTCTGCATTCTCAGGTTATCACAAACTTTGGGATGCTTCACCCAAATGTCACATTGGTTTCACAGGTCATGCTTCAATGCTAAATTGGCTTCTGGTGGATGTTATCGTCAAACACTGGTCTAGGTGCATTTCTCATGTTATTGCTGATCCAAGGCCATCAGCTATAGACAGATTCCATTACGGATATGGACGAATTCCTGGACAGCGCCATATTGAGGTCATGCCATTACATACATGTCTGATAAACTAGTGTCAGTACAGATAAACTAGTCATCACAGCTGGTGCGCCTGCTTGTGTTGTTTATTTGGCAAAAAGGAGGCTTAAAGTTTTAAAAACTTTGTGTGCCATTATTCCAGTATCAAGGACAAAATCAGTGGATAACTACTTGATTGCCTTTGCTGGGCTTGTGATCCTAGGTGCTGATCTGATAATAGATCAACATTTGGAAGTCATCGAATAATAGTGTCTTGGTATATTGCCCATTCCAAGTGCACTGTTTTCTATGGGGAAAGTTAATTGATTTTTCACTTTGAGAAATTGCAATTCATACCTAAGGAGTACATGAAGCAAAGCATGGTTCAAATATTATAAGCTTGGAAAAATAACCAAAAAGTACTTCAAGCAATGGAATTGGTAAACGCTTTACCAAAGTCAATCCTCTTAGGTTCAACTTCATCTACCAGGCATTCAAGAAATTAATATGAAAGTAAAATGTGTGCAACCATTTAACAGTATGCTCAACATAACTTATTCACTGTATGGTACATATACATTATAGTCATTGTCAGTTCTGTACGAAACTAGTTTTGCTTTCTTAGGTCCAGTACAAAACATTGTTATTTTTGCAGTTGCACGCGATATCTTTTCTGGCCATTGACTTTAAGGGTAGCAGCATCTTATCAATGCAGCCTCTGGAAGTAATTGAATGTGTTCATGCTTTTGAAATTTTACATCGACTGTCGATCAACTGCTTTTGATTCTATCAAATAGTTGTAAATGTTACCATACATATTAAACATTTGGCCACTTACGAATATCGTCTCTCCATGATGAAATGACCTTAAATTCCAATGTTATAGATGACATTTTTCCAATGCACCGATGCAGATGGTGGATTATATTTTGAAAGTTCAAAGTGGTTCGAGATATTGCTCTAACTTATGTGATGCCTCGTAGGGGCAATGTTGTTTGTTTTTGCGCAAATGGATCTATCTCCTTTGCTCTGCGGGATCTCTATTAAATTTTGCGAGTGTATTTATATCAAGTTGAAAACGGACAAATACTACTTTTAAACAGATCGGACTATTAGTACGCCCTGTTGTGACAATTTTAGTTTTTATGTTTACCTTTATATCTTCAAAGGTCTTAATGGATTTTCATAAAATTCAGCACATAGGCATCTATTTGTGAGGTGACGCTATCTTGTTTTCAAATGGATTCGAGATATTTTGCACCACATTGTGGCTATTTTTACTGTTTTCAACTCTTGTTTTTTTGGCATCTGCTCCTCTGTCAACAAAAGCACTTAAGGCTGGTTGGAAAAATTGGCATATATGTTCCTGCTGTTAAGACTACGACTGATGATGATTGTACGAAGACTTGGAATACTGTGGCGCCTTCCAGTGGCATTTTTTATAATCATGGCTGTATCTCCTAGACCCTCTGCATGATCTTTGTTGAATTTAGCAAGCATACTCATATGTAGAGACGGATCCGACGAACGCTTTGTCCCTAGTGACAATTTCATTTTTTAGGTTTTTTTGTGTTTCTCTGAAGTTCTGTTATGGATTTTTATGAAATTTGATAAATAGCTTATTATTAAAGAAATGACATGTTCCTGTTGTCGTATGGATTCGACGTATTTAGCTCCTGATCAAGTGGTCATTTTTGCTGTTTTCTAATTATTTTGGCGTCCACCCCTCTAATTAACTCAACACTAATAATGATTTTGAAAATTCATGTTGATATTTATTGTATAAAAGGACATCTGATGAGGATTTTTGGAAGACTCTGACTACTGTGGAGCCTCGTAGAGACATTTTTTACGTCTATGGCTACATCTCCCAAGCCTCTGCACAATATTTATTAAATTTATGATACAAACAAACATCCCCAAAAGCACACCGTGGGTGCATTTCAGCTCTCCGCCTTGCTCTTGTTATTGAAATGTGGCAAACAAGTTTCTGTTGTGATGGCGGTAGCATCTGTTCTTTTGGAGATTTATTTGGCGTATTCTGTGCTACCTATTGTCTATTTTTGGAAGTAATGAACACTCCTAGAAGCACACTGTTTGCGTTGCTGTCGTGGGAACATTTCAATGCTCTGCTTTGGTCATGCTATAATTTTCAAGTCTTTATGTATTGTTTCCTCTTAGTTACATCCTCTGTGGGCCATGACCCACAGATGGCTTACGTGATAGCACTGAGAGGACTATTGGCTGTGCGGTGACGTAAGGGTCATCAGAGCGTGTAAGGCCAGTATGTGGCATTACGTACAAACAGGACGTAATGACTATGATGGGTGTAAAAGTCCTGTCGAGTGTTTAATGGCCCACAGAAGGCAGATGTATAACATTATGAGGAAAGCATGATGGCCCACATTTTTAGCTGTTCTAAGAAGATAGTGACCAAGAAGGGTGCTACTGTCATTACAGCACATAATTACATAACCAACCCATTACCTAATGGCAAAACAAAATCCTAATCCACCACAAAATAGCCTAATCGCACTGGCATTACAGTCTTAGAAGGTGTACATGGTCGATGGATGACGTAACTGCCCTAAGAAGACTCTTATGCCTTCTATCTACCATGCGCATTGTAAGAACTGTTATGCCCTATCACACAGGTAAGTGTGTTTATGCCATCTGTGGGCTCTTACTCTCACTGGGGGCTATTTGCTGTATCTTCGCTACAAATTTGTTATCGCCATTTAGCGCTATAATTTCTAATGAACCCGTTTCCACTGCTATGTTCTCTCAGAACGGTTAATTTTTTGTAAGGTACAAGTCCCTTTTAAATTGTCACACCTTTAGGTTCTTTGCTATTTGTGAGTCATTATGCACTCTCACTGTGTAAATTGACAATAGATGAGGTAGTTGTCCTCATAGCGCATAATGCCAAGAGAACTGACTTAATTGTGTGGTTATGCCATCTATCGGTTCTTCAGACTTCGAAGGACAGGTATGCCCTGTCACGGACATTTGTGGGATTACGTTAACTGTCAACTACTATGCCCACTGAGGAATATTATGCTATCTCATTGCTGCTAGATAATTTCGCTTTTAAGTGTAATAATTACTGTCTTCAGTGATCGTAATTGTGCTGTAGCATAACAGTTCTTAGAACGCATATGGCCAATGGAAGGCACAACTACCCTAAGAGGATGGTTACATAATATATCTTCCATATGTGCTCCAAGGACTGTTGTGTCTCAGGTGGCATAGATTAGTGCACTTGCAATGTTGCAGAGCAGTAAAATTTATGTAAGCAATTTTTTCAACAAAAACAAGCAGGGAGAAAACTGTGCTTGATTTTTTAATAGTTTACACTATGGAGCTGTCATCAAAAATATGTGATGAAATTTTGACCATTTTCAGCAATGCAGTGAGCTCTTGAAAAACATGTTACAATTTTGGCAAATATAAGTACGTAACCTTTACAGTGTACATTCAAATCCCATCTAAGAGAGCCTAAAATCTTGGGTCGTTTTAAAACAAAACCCAGCATCTCTTTTGTTTGAAAGTGAGTAAGAAATAGTTGAAATAACTTTATGTCTGTCTAGAACATAAAGTAGTGTACAAATTCTGTGTGAATTTACATGTACTTGCTGAAAAATGATGTTCCATTAGTGTGGTTGATATGGTTGAATTGGCCATAAGATTTGAAATGTATGAGTGTTGCCAATTCAGGTTTCTGTAGCTTAGGCATAACTCTCACTTACAGGTGGATTACGGAGGCGAGCTACTTGTTCAGAAGGCAGCCAGTCAACACTATCATTAAACAGAGGGTCAAGAGGGAACAGCACCAGAAGTGGTCTAAGGGGTATGTGCAGGTAAGTGGTGATGATGCAAGCATTGACAGCTCTTGGTGAAATGTAAGCAATTACTATGCGATCATATTGGAGCAATGGTTGAAGTTTAAACATAAATACCAGCAGTGTTGAATGAAGATTTTGTCACGTTTTTTTCCATGTGTGGGTGGGCGCAAGTTGTTACAGACCGGTGCTAATAGCTTTCGGTGCGATGATTGACTGAAGACTGGTTCGAGTTAATCCTTTATTAATCCCGACTGTAGGTTCACAAGCCTACTCAAACAAAACGTCCGACATAATGTCTGTTTATGATCGACATATGTCCCGGATAAAAAATAAATGATACGTGCGTCGCAAGCTCGTTACCAGAGATGAAAGGAGACTGATGTAGGCGATATCAGGTCATTTATTATGACTAGTACAAATACAATAAAATGAATAAGGTAAATAAGTATAATAGGTAATCTCTGGTAAGATGGGCAATAAAAAGCGCCGGCCACGTGGAAGTACGAGAGAAGGACGAAAACTGGGAGGAAGAGGGTGGGAAAATTGAAAGAGTTTTTGAACGTACGACAATGTGGCCGGAACAAAGTGAATTGAAAGCGAGGTTACAATAACAAAGTAAAACGCCCCTAAAGACACGTGACAATCATCAGCCTATAAGAGCCAAGAGCTGACCAAACTCGAGGCACGTGATAACAACAGACCAATGCGAAGGCTGGAAAAAACGTCGTGTAGTCCTGCACGAGGGAATAATGGAATAGACCAAGATGAGGGGGAAAAGGAGTAAGGCGAGTCCATATGCTCACATAAATATATTTAACGAGTGAAATACCATTTATGATCGACATATGTCCCGGATAAAAAATAAATGATACGTGCGTCGCAAGCTCGTTACCAGAGATGAAAGGAGACTGATGTAGGCGATATAAGGTCATTTATTATGACTAGTACAAATACAATAAAATGAATAAGGTAAATAAGTATAATAGGTAATCTCTGGTAAGATGGGCAATAAAAAGCGCCACAGAGATGTATGCTCCAGTCAGTATTGCGAAGCCTTAACTTGTGATGAACTTCTGAGACACGTTCAGCAACTGTTACACTCGTCGATTCAATAACCTGCTGTCTGTATAGCTGGCTCTCTGTTGGCTATCGCTGTAACTGCTGATTCTCTTCACTGCAACTGCTGATTCTCTTCACTGCAACTATGCTGATTAAGTTTCTTGAACTTACTTGATCTTCTCTTGAATTGAACTGATCTCCTGACTTGATCTGACTAACATAAACCCCTGCTTGTGTATTTATAGCCCAATGCATTGTTCTGGAACTTTTCATCATTTCAAGCACATTCTAGAACTTTCCTGAATCTACCCAATCATTCTACAAACATGTACTAATCTCTAGAATATTCCGGACTGCATTAATCACTGTCATGCTAGAGTCTTCTGGAAAGTTCCACACTATACTGTAGTAAACAAATTACATCATCATTACTAAACTCAGTCTACTAGAAAGTCCCATGCCAATCAAACAGAATAACAAAACAAAACAATACAACTAAAAAAAATACTATCGGACTATATTCTGACAGATTTCAAATGTGATAGTGTCACCAATTCAGCTGTCTGTAGCTTGTGCACAAATCTCATTTACAGGTGGATTAGGCTAGCTACTTATTCACAAGGCAGTCAACACTATTATCAAACAGAGGTCAAGAGGGAGCAGCACCATGAGTGCTCTCACTTGGTTGCGAAGGGACATGTGGAGGACAGTGGTGACGATGCAAGCATGACAGCTCTTGGTCATAGGTAAGCTATAACTATGCGATCATGTGGCAGCAATGGTTGAGGTTTAAATAAAAATGCCAGCACGGTTGATGATGCTTTTCAGACTATTTCGACTGCTGCGTTGCTTCCTATTAGCATTTTTTTGCATCCTTGGCTTTATCTTTATGAAATTTTTGAATTGCATCTTTATATGAAGTTGACGACAAATTACGAAGACTTTCTCATGGATCCGACGATTGCTGTGTCCCCTAGTGGCAATTTCATTTTTATGCGCCCACATATTTATATGTGGTCAGTCGCATATTGTCGTCATCTATGTCTGGGCATCCGGGTGTCTGGTGTCCGCAGCTGATTCTCGTTAACCCTCACAGGATCTTTATGAGATTTGGCAGATATGCTGCTATGAAGCTGACGATGGAAGACGACCAATTTTGAAACTCCCCGAGTATTGGTGTTCCCCCTAGTGGCAATTTTTTTATGCACCCACATATTTACATGTGGACGCATTATGCCGTCATCTCCGTCCGTCCTTCCGGCGTCTGTCCGGCGTCACGGATCCGCGTCCGGTGTTCTATCTCCAAAACCCTTTGACATACGTTCATGAGATTTAGCACATATGTTCCTTTCATGGATGGGACGGAATGAGGGAACTTTCGGAGGGATCCGATTACGTATGTGCCCCATGGTGGCAATTTTATTTTTTTATGCTTACCTCTATATCATCAAAGGTACTCAACATATTTTCATATAATTTGGCATATAGTTAAATCAGTTTTTGGCCACAATAAGATCAAAAACCGGACCCGAGAAAAAGAAAGTTTTCTTTTCTCTTGGTTACACCGGGCCAAGTAGTATAAAATTGAAACGCCAATTATCTCGCCTTATTCACTGCATAGACCCAGCAGTTGAACTGATAGTTGTTTTCAAACCCCTTCGGAAACTTTCCAATATGCTGTGTAAACTGAAGTCACCCATCCCTCTATTGAACAAGAGCAATGTTGTGTATAAGTTTGAATGTGATAACTGTAAGGAATTCTATATAGGACTCACACAGAGACGCCTCTGTGACAGGTTGAAAGAACATCACACCTCAGAGACAAGTAACATATGTAGACATTGTATTAGCTACAATCAACAAGCCAACTCTGTTAGTATTATCTGCAGAGAACCTAATAAGGAGTTACTGTACATTAAAGAGTCATTGGCCATTCAGAACCAGCATGCCACTGATTCTCTGAATAACATGCAGAGCTCTGTGGCCCTGCAGCTATGGTGATGACCAGCTACTGACCATATTCTATGTATCTCTCACTTCACTCTATGGATGTTACCTGAGCTGTATGGCACTTGTTGTCCTAAATTGTTGTAAATATGATCCTGATGATGTCTAATGAAAAGACGAAACGTTGAATTGAACATGAACTTTTTTATTTGTTTGGCATATAGGCATCTATTAGTGAGATGACACTATCCTTCTGTTTTCGGATGGATTTGACGAAGTTTGCGTCTCCTAGTGGCCATTTTTGCTGTTTTCGAGTCCTGGTTTTTGGCGTCCACCCCTCTATCAACCAAACCGCTCAAAGGATGATCGTGAAAATTGGCATGTATGTTTTTACTATGAAGATGATGGCTGACAATGATTTTCCGAGGATTTCGTCTACTGTGGCGCCTCCTAGTGGCAGTTTTATTTTGCGCCCATGGCTATATCTTCTAAACCGTTGACAAGATCTTTATTAAATTTAGCAAGTATATTTACGTGATGTTGACAATAGATGACGACCACTTTCGGATGCATCTGGCTACTGGTGTATCTGTATCTTCAAATGTCCTCAAGGTATTATAAAATTAGGCTTATAGGCATCTATTGGTGAGATGACGTAATCATCCCGTTTTCGGATGGATTTGGCTGTATCTTCTAAATGCTGGTGTATTTATATGAAGTTGACAACAGAGGACGACGACTTTTGGATGGATGGGACTACAGGTGTGCCCCCCTAATGGCAATTTTAGTTTTTTATGTTGGCTTCGGTATCTTATAAGGTTGTCAATGGATTTTCATAAAATTTGGCAGATAGGCATCTATTAATGAGTAAAAGCTATCCTCCAGATATCAGTTGAATTCAGGGTATTTTGCGCCACCTACTGGCCATTTTTACTGTTTTTCAGTCTGTTTTTTGGCATCTGCCCTCTGTCAACCAAACCACTCTAAGGATGATTGTGAAAATTGGCATATGTTCCCATTGTGAAGAGGAGGGCTGGCGATGATTTACCGATGACCTCGACAACTGTGACACCTCTTAGTGGTAGCTTTTTCATAAAATTTGGCAGATGGGTATCTCTTAGTGACTTGGTGCTGTCCTCCTTATTTTGGTTTGATTCAAGGTATTTTGTGTCACCTAGTGGCCATTTTTACTGTTATTAAGTCTTGTTATTTGGCGTCTGCCTTTCTGTCAACCAAACCACCCTGAGGATGGTTGCGGGAAATTGTCATGTATGTTCCTAATGTGAAGAGGAAATCTGACGATGATTTTCTACCGACTTTAATCTACTTTGGCGCCTCTTAGTGGCAGTTATGTTTTTTTTGCTCCTCTAGCCTCTTAGTTGCAATTTCATTTTTTCATTTTCCTCGGTTTCTCAGTTCATTGACAGATTTTTATGAACTTTGACGACACATACCAGTTTTCATATGGATTCAACGTATTTTGCACCATCTAGTGGCCATTTTTATGTTCTAAATAAACACCCCTAAAAGTACACCATTCGTGGTGCATTTGTGGGCGCCTGTTCAACTCTCCACATTGCTCTTGTTTTGTTTTGAAGTAATCTTAATGGATTTTTATTAAATTTGATCAATTAATGACATGTTCCTGTATTTTTCGACATCTAGTTGACATTTTTACTGTGCTACCAAAATGATTTTGGCATCCGCCCCTCTACCAGTTAAATGGACGTGTATGTTTCCAGTGTGAAGAGGACGTCTGACAATGATTTTCAGATGACTCAGACAGTTTTATTTTTTTGTGTCTGTGGTTGTAACTCCTATGTGCGTTGTAGAATCTTGATAAAATTTGACTAGTGTAGTGAAGTTGACAACGGATGACGACGGCTTCTTTACATATCACTGTATCTTGTAGAGGCAATTTTAGTTTTTTCCCTTGGCTTGTGTATCTTTGAAATACTTTAAAGATTTTTATGAAATTTGATAAATAGGTTTATATTAAAGAGACAATGACCGGTTCCTGATTTGGGATTGATTCAACACATAGTGACTTGTTAATTATTGTGAATTTTTGTTACAAGGTAAGGGAGATGCTGACACCTTCTCATTATTGGATGTATTGGCAGGGCTCGACATAACGAGCTGCAGGTCGCATTTGCGACCTGAAATTTGGAAATGCGAGCTGAGATTTTTGTCAGCTCGTATAAAGTCGCAAAATGCGACCTGGAATTTCCAACGAATGCGAGCTGAGTTTTTACACTTCTCAACAGATACCTGGCAAATACAAAGCAGCTCTTGTTAATCCGACCGTTATTTGGTTGTTGCCAAATACAAGTTCAAAAGAACACTAACCGAGAACAGGCCTCCCGATGACTTGTAAGCAAGTCGCGTGAACATGGGATATG
>NMRA01000497.1:252231-324362 GCA_002633005.1 Phoronis australis | reverse complement strand
GCCGACAGTTCTTGATTTATTAGGTGTTCCCAAGTGTCGCCTAGCAATGGTGAAGATGAGTAGTCTTGTTGGTGGGCAGATCATCGTCGGAGATTGCCGCAGGTTGAGGCATTCAAGATATTCATTAGATTCTTGCTTTTGCACGGACTCTGAATGTGCCCGTGACCTGCATGTCCAGCTTGACGTGCAGGTTATGTCAATGTACCACACTGAGTTTTGAACTGTGCCTAAGCAGGTTGTAATCTTTCGTGAGATATGACTTAATTATTGAAATTTGTTCACAGTGTTATAGAACATGTTATTTAACATTTTAGAGTTAATTAGTTTAGTCAGTCTTAATTCCCAGTGTCATTATTTTGTTGTCTAGTGAGCTAAATAACAAAAACGATAATTGTCTCAATGTTGATTGGACACCACGCAAAACGTAGTACTACGAAACGTTAAAATTACGATTGACAGATTATCGCATACTAGTAGGTCTCACAAAAGAGTTTGTAGCAGGTTGTCGTCAGCGTTCTTGTTTAAAATAAAAAAATATTTGAATAAAATTAGGCAACTCTATTCTACAAAATTAAAAAGCGGTTGTTATTATGGTCACCCTTATGATTAGTACTGGTAATAGCAACAGTAACTTCAAAAGTAATAACTATAAAAAATATCAATAATTACTGCAATCCCTAAAATTATTGTTGCCATCGTCTTCGTCATTACCTTTACTATTACTATAATCACGTGTACACGTGCATAAAGTCCTACTTACACTGTATATAATAATAATAATGATAATGATTTTTTTATTATTATCATTATCATTGTCATTATCATTATCATTATGCTTATCTATCATTTACTATTATTAGCATTAAAAAATTAGTATCCTAATATTATGCATCAATGTTTCTATTTGAGCTCCAACTGTTTTGATTTCTGGTCTCTCCCCTCACAATGCATATGGACGTGTATCTGTACAATCTGTTCTCCACCTCTGTAACATGATTGAACTATTGTGAACGTTTGTCTCTAGAATGGTTTAGAGACAATAAACCAAAACGTCGATTAATACAATGTCGTGCGCTGATTTTAAAGTTCGTACTCATATTGGCCAAAAACAAATGTGATCAGTAGTGATACTAATAGTAAAATGTGAACTGCATTTGGGTGTGAAGTGCTTACCTTAATAATATCTCCGCAAAGAGCTTACTGCGTCTTTTCCACACTAAAACTAATAAAAAAAAGTTTCTTTCTGACAGTAACTTACATGTCCATTTCAGATTTCATTCACTCATATTGAAACTACCCGACATTCGAAATTATTTTTGTGACTTCGATATACATTGGGCGTATCCTTGGGTACGATGATAAACTATAAAATACAATAAAAAATAATTGGTCAAAAAACAAGTGGAGAAACTTATGCATTAAGAAAAGCCGTGAGGGTAAAAAATATAAAGAATGACTACGGATGAAGTTGTTCTGTTATGTCCAGTCAATATCTAAGACTTACACGTACATGTACACACATCAAGTATCTTGCGCACTTTCTCAGATTCCTCAGACGTGGTCACAGCCAGTTGACAGCTGACCAGAATAGCTACGGTGCCAGAATTGTGCCGCCGACTTGGCGAGGCTAACATCGACTGAGGATGATCGATGAGTTTCCCTTCATTAAGTTCTTAGTCATGGTTGGTGATTTCGTAGCGAACGCAACCAAACTTTATGCGCTGTGACCACTTAGTCGAATGAGTTAATTAGGAAATTTTGTAGTTTGTACTTTGAGTTTAAGTTTCTGGATCCGACTTAGGTGATGGTATAGCGAAACAAAGGATGATGAAAAGCTCCAAAGCCTTGTGTCCTTGTATTTTCTGAACGTTGAAACATCAGCCCATTCTCCTGAAAATTTGATCAGCGATTATTACTCGAGAATGAAAGGAGATGCACTGTGCGGATTTGGAATTTTGTATCATGATCCAAGATCAGGATTTGTTTAGAAGTATAAGGCTAAAATCTGTTTAATTTGCCTTTTAGTAACAGGATTCGCCAAAATCCAGCCCTGCCAGTACATGCAACTTCATGGGACCACCATGCAGAACAAGAAATTTCAAAGCAGTACAATTTAAATATCAAAATTTGTTAGGAGGTGTTTTAGAAAGGCAGATCGTAAACTGAGCCCACGTTTATGGTGTTCTTTGTACCGATCTTTAATGCAGTGTCTTCAAGAAGTCTTTGGACTTCAAGCATCCAGTTGGGCGCCACGTTGGTTGGTTTTGTTTTAGTACGATTGTGCCAAAACTAGTTCGTTGTAGTTTCGTGTTCACAACAATAATGTTAAAATAGCCTCAGACGTCACATTCTGCAATACCAGGATTCACTTGTATATAACCACTACGCATGGTGATGATTAATGCCGGAGCATGGTGGGCCAAAATGTTACCTACGTTTTTGCTTCTCATATAAGTATCATGTATGTTGGCAGGAATTTTTCTTTAATTCAAGCGCTTTTGTCCAAAACACTAACTTCTGTCGATTCTAACAGTCCTCGCATGAGTTCTGAATACTCACGTTCGCAAGAAATTCCTACAAAGTTAAAACGAAAGTACTGTGACTGGAAGCCCGTTTCTACCAAAATACAAAAAATTGATTTATTGACACTTTATTGCTAGTTCAAAATCTGCTCCAAGTGCCCACCGTTTTGCTGCAAGCTGACTCGCAGACACCGAGTAAAGTTGTCGGCTACTCGACTACGTTCGTCGAGGCGCATGTTCCACATTTCTTCGGCTATGATTTTCCTGTTCAGTTCGTCTAGCACGCTTTGGATTTTTAACATATGGACTGTCAAATAAACCCACAAACAAAAATCAAACAAGTCTAAATGAGCGGAATGTGTTGATATTGCAATGTCGCATCTTCGGCTGCATGGTGACTAATCCAAATCTCTACCTTAGCCAATAGGGGATTTTCAGGGATCAATGAGGGCTGATCACGCAGGTCTCGTGACGCATATCGACACTTAGCTGTACCAGGAATTACTTTGTCTTCCCAGAGGATGGAATAAGGGAAGACTTTGAATTCCCGAAGAGGTCCTTTTACAATGTCTGTGATTAGATGTGGTGTGTTTTAAACAAAAGTTATAAAGCATGATCTCCTCGTCCTCTAGAGGTCACTGGTATCCGGTCCCACGTGATCAAACGCCACGTTGCCATTTGCAAGTCTCCCTTAAGTGTCACATCAGTATATTTATACATGTAGACAGAGATCAGACGTGAAAGCACACGGCTCACGCGACGCCATATTGTTGCCAGTGCTCAATCTATGCATTTTGAGGCGTGCGAGCTCTCTGTAACACATAATTAGGACGCAATGCACCCCAAAAACACTGTTCTCTGAGATTTCATGAACACAAATTTCACTCCACCTGACGTGTACGTGTAGGCTACTTGCAACAAAACGGTGGACATTGAGAGCAAGTTTTAACAAGTCATCAATCTGCAGCGAATCGACATTACTTTTTGCACATATATGTAAGTACAAGTGTCTTCATAGTAGATCTAAACGGAAGTTAAACACTGATTTCTTTAAGAGATAATTTTAAGAAGCAAACAATTAGGTGAAACATTTTTGAGTCACAAGACTCTGTTTATTTAACGTTGTTCAGGAAATATGACGTTACGCCCCTCCATTCAAACAATGGCCAGTTTCGAGTGTTTATTAAGCCTTGCGACGGTCACAAAAGTACATGTAGAGTCTATTTTGTAGGTATATTGCTGTCGGTATGGAGCATTGCATTTCAAGCAATACCTCAGCATTTTATCTAACCTACAAATTTTAGACCATGTGTGAAAGCCGGGTAGAGTTCAGTTACGCTAGGACCCCGCTAAAAAGCAAGACTTCGCGAGATTAAGTAAAATATTGTCATGTATTTTAAATGAGAACACGTTATTTTGGCTAGATTTTTCTATTCGTGAGACAGCATCAGAGCTCCACCCAGATCTACAATGATCGAGTACTCATAGGCGGCTCTGCACTGAAAAAAGAGGGGGGCTATAGCCCCCCATTCCCCTATGGTGCACCGCCCATAGATCATGAGCGGCGTACTACTGAAAAAAGTGGGGAGCTATAGTCCCCCAGCCCCCTGTGGTACTTCCTTCATAAACTATCGTGAATTTCGCTTGTTTCTTATAGCTCCATAAGTAGATGTGACGACATATGCTCTTTGCGTCACGTGACATTCTCCCCTGTCCGGCATGGCTTTTTTCTCCAGTTTTTTTTGGACATGTCTCTCACGGGGGTCGGGGACGGTGGAAAATCGCTTGCAAAATCGTGATACATATGTTTAAAGAAATAAAACCCATAGCGAAGTGAATTGCGTTAAAAAATTGAGATCCAATCAAAATCAAAATGAGCCGGGACCCCGGAAATGAAATGCTTTTAATCAGATGCAGTGGTCACACGAGCCTCTTTATCGAATCATTATACATGTACATATGATGATACGGACTTGCGGTAACTGTGTTATCCAACAATGACATAAAGAAGAATCACTTTACCATTGATAACAAATCCACTATCTACTGTTATTTCCCAGTGAAATTTGTGGAACAGTACTTAAAGAATTACGATGCTTATTTCATTGCTTCGAATATGAAAGTATTTCTAATTTCCAACGTACTGTCGTCTCTACACTACTGTTACTTGTCGGAACATGCAAAGTGAATTACTGTAAACAGAAACACTCAAAATGAAGTCAATAATCGCAATGGTGGTGTTATGACTTCAGCGACCCCAATTGGTCAACGAGTGACTCATTGTTACGGTTAGCAACATTCCAACGTGATCACAGAAAAGCAAATAGTCTCAAGCAGCAGAAATATTATATAATGAAAACCTTGAAATTGCATGATCATATTGTGTATGTAATATTGAAGTCCTAGTCTTGTTTATTTTGAAGTCTACATTGTCCGATGAAAACGTTCGAGGTAAAACGTTTTCGCTGAAACGATTTAGCTGAAAAGTTTAAAATTTATAGTCGTGTGAATGTACTGTAGCTAAAAATTAAATTCCAGTTTCCGTCATGTAATATGATTTTTTTCGGTAAAGTAATTATTAATCAAAATATAAAACCGTGATCGATTTGGCGATCTTCAGCTCGCAAATTCAATTTCAGATTGTGCTTGGTGGCCTTGGAAAAATCCCGGCAAGTGGCCACGAAGTCGCCACAACGAGCATCAAAGTCAAATGATAATTCCCCGAAATTCGTTGAAAATTTTTGGTGACTTCCAAAGTTTATATTTATCACATTTTTAGATTTAATACCTTTGGTTCAGAACTGTTCGTTTATTTCCTGAAATAAGTGCATTTGCGACCCACAGCCAGCACATCTGTAACACGTGCTTAAATTACAACAGGAAATAAACAGACGGAAGTCGGAATTGTTCGGCAAAAAGCGGACAAGGTTGTACCATGAATCGTGCGCCTCCGGTGATTCCGATCGGCTGCGTTCTCGGTAGGTAAAAGGAATTGAGTTAGAGATTGGATGGTCCATATTTACGGGAAAATGGAATGTGGCGGAGACGAAAACGGTACGATGTTTTGGCGCCCTCAGTTTTTATTTGGAGACCTGGGATTTTCCCTAGGTCGCATTTGGCGAGTTGTCATTAAGCTAATTGTAAAGCACTGGAACGTCTAGTGAACTACGCCTTAATAAAAAATTTGCAACACATCGAGTGAAAACTAAGTTTAAAGTTTTATGTTTTTTAAATCGAAATGCCAAAAACCGATTGTATTTTAACAACCATAAAAGCTGCTCGTTTTCTCAATTGCTCTTCAAAAAGGGCTTTAAATATTTTATAATTGTGTGAAAATGTCATACATATTGGTTGGATTTTTATTTCACAGATACAATGTGAGATAAGGACTTCTCACATCCGACTTTTTACCCTAGTATTTATTTTGAAACGATAGCATGCCGAATTTGGTTTGATTAAATTTGTTTCTCTTTTTAGCAAGAAACGTAAAACGCATCTCCGAACCACGTAACATGTACACTGAACAAGCGTACGAAACATTCCGGCATGTGCTGCTCTTGGATCACCCAAGGGCAGTGTTCAAATCAGGCTTTGGCCACTGAACCTCCCAGCCAGTTTCGTGGCTATCGCTGTACATGTAGCTGTCTTCGTAATTTGCAATTCATACGCACCTTGGAATTAACTCTGATTGTGTCTGTTGCTTATATTGTAGGTGAATGCTTCATTTAAAATAGCGTGGTCGGCGAGAAAAATCATTCTCCGAAAATACCGCCATCGCGGAATGAAACCTGAACTTCTCGTGTCGAGCCAAACGCTCTGCTGGCTGAGCTAAATTGTACTCATTCAATAAATGGGGTGCGTTTGAATGTAGTCACCAGCCTTGATTTTAACGAAAGTCTCGAAGATAAAGACGAGAATTGGCGATTTGCAATGAAATCACAAAACCACAACGGAATTTTCTGTTTTATAGCTCTGGTCAATGATAATAATATTAAAAAATATATCTTATGAATCCCAAAATGTGTCTTCGGCAGTGAAAAACGGTAATGGCCCTGTAAATTCCCAGTGTTTGCCTTCTCGTACTTTGTGGTTGAGTTCACACATCCGTCGTAAAGTCTGCACTCGTTAATTTCCGAGAACTGAGGGCTTGTCTTCTGTTTCAATAACTTGTGTTTCAGCCTGAACTTCTGTATCTGACCTTATTCATAGAATCGCGTTTTTGTTTCGTTCTTACGTTTGCTGTCAGCCGCGTCAGGCCGCCTAAGTCGCCTGTGTTTGCATACACCCTTAACCGGTAGACATATATCTTACCCACAATTGTAGGCCTACAATGAAGTATCGCGAACCAATGTTTTCGCAATACGTCTATGTTAACTCTCTACAAGTAAAAAGTCAGAAATAATAAGCAAATTCGGTCTCTGACGCTCCGCTTATATTATATGACAATCGTATGTCCGTGCCATGGGTCTAAATGTTTTTCGGACTAATCTGCCACGGCATCTTATCTTTTAACCAGTGTACGTCTGCTTGATTTTCATATACCAATGTCGTCTTCTGAAAATTGTTTAGATGTGTAGAAAATAGTTTTTCGGGTGACAATTACTTGAAATGACATCTGGCACTTCCCATCATGGTCGGAAGACGGAATCTATATAGCGGTCGTCAAGAAGACCATTCCCCGTAATGCAGGGGCAGATCCAGGTTTTTGAGTTGGGGGGAGACCAAAGTTTTAGGTGAGGATTTTGCCCGTCAGACATTCGCACTGATCCGAACTGCCAAATAGAAATTGAAAGAATTTTAGGGGGGAAGGGCTATGGCATCCTTGGAAAACCTCTAAATCTGCCACTGGTTCTTTTGATCTTCAGTGTAATTCCTTTTTCTGGCTCATCATTATGGTTTTTAACACTGGTTTCGGCATATGCGTTTCCTTCACTACTCACGCTAATAATTTGGCAATGCTAACCACAACCCGGAAATTCTAACCTTTCTCGTGCACCTGACGTCATGCAACAATCATACTTATCCAGCGGATAATTTTGAAATTTTATGCAATCCAGTCCAGAAGTGTGTTTGTGTGAATGTACAACAAGGCGCCAATTCTTGACGCTGTCTTCCAAACATTCGCTGAATTCAATGGCGGAGTTTGATTCAGCTACGCTAGCGGAGCTTTGGACTGCAACCGCGATTGCTTCAGTTTCGATTGTTTCAACAATATCGTGACCCACATAAACGGACATTCTATTTGACAGTTTGAATTAAACATGCATGTTTTAACATACATGTCTAAAAACAATCCTTTTACCAGTGCTGCAGTGGTAAAATTAGAGGTAAGAGTAGGCGCCCAAAGCCCACCGTATAAACCATGAGCAATGAACGTAACTTACAGTGTGTAGGCACTACGTTCAAATGCCAAAAAGTGGTTGGCTGCGCCTACATGCGCCTACGCCCCACTACAACACTGCCTTTTACGCAGATTTAATTTTCTGTTTGTGAAAGCCAGCCCATCATGACGTATAGTGGAGTTATAACTCCACACAGTTGCTCTGTGATAACGAGAACGATTGGAAACGGTGGCAATGATGACGACGCCTATTACGTTGCATTGTTGAAATTTTTCCACTTGATTAAACTCAATATTTAAGAATAAGAGAACGTTTAAAACAAAAATATTCCATTTGAATAAATTTTAACGAATAAAATTTGAAAATAATAAAGATATGAGTCCATTCTCTCATTCACTCCTCAAAACGGCAGTGACGGTTCATGACATCCATCACACTTTCCAATCACAGCCTCGACCTTTGACCTTCTTCAGGTGATCATCTTTGAAACTCCTTCAATCTTCTTTATGATTGACAGCATGTTTTGTGGCCGGCTTTTTGTGTCATCCGACCGGCATTGCAATCCTAGAAACAGGAGGGTGTGTATCGCTTCTTTGTAAATGGCAGGAGTTTTTTCTCGCAAGGCATGACAAACGTCGATAATGCTAACTCCAAACGAATAAACATCCGTGAGCACGGATGTTAACTCCCCGTCGCGAACCTCGGGTGCCAGGTGCTCACATGCGTTGCTGCCGTATCTGAATAAAGAGACATCTGTCAGTAGTTACTTGTACTACCTAAAGACACACTATTAGTAAAACAACCACTGCGTCTAACATCGTTTACAAGAGGCTCGTGTCTTGGCTACCTTGCTACAACAAAATAACCAGCCATAACAAACTTTCTTAAATGATCTAACTGTCAGCTAATTCTTAATCTAGAAATCTACTATTTTTAATAAGGAACAAACTAAGAGCATTTTCACAAGAGTAGGTGGACCAAAGCAACAGTTGAGTTCTTTAGATATAAGCTGTTTACGCTTCACTTGCGGCAAAGAAATCGTCGCATGTGGAACGGTGACAGCAAATTTTATCCCATGATTCAGCATCTCGAGCTGGCCGAGGAATCACTTCGATTACTTCCATTATTGCAAGTGAACACTAATAAGCGCGAGTATTGCGTGATTTTGATTTTTCGTTAGACGCTTGGGTCCACGGAACGCACCCTTACTTGAACAGAAAATACCTATCATTCCTACTACTGCAATAGAAAATATAGTCAAATTTCATCCATGATAATGCCAGACTTGTAAATTTTAACAATCCTTCTGTGATTCTTTTTGTACGCCTCATGAATGACCCTCCGACTGTCTGGTTTACATGCCTATTGATCAAGTCTTCTACAGCTTAGTACATTAGCTCTTCAGTGTACATGTTACAATATTAATTTCCATCTGTTTTATATTTCCTTCTTCTAGTCGTTTTACTATTTTGGTTGATTTGAATTGAAACTAGACAAGATTTTTCAACGTTTCATTTTTCTTTCAGGTTTTTCTGGGAATTATGTGGATTTTCAACGATCATTGATAACCGAGAGAATGCAAGGACACGCGGCGTTTGTTCTTAACAAATCCGCTTACCGGAAACCTTTCTTTATGGTCGCATGTCCAAAATCAATCAACTTCACTTCGTTGGTTTGTCGTTCCACCATTACATTCTCGGTGTGGATGTCATTAAGCAATATATCTCTTCTGTGAGCACGATGAACTGCTTTTGCGGCTTTTAGCAATACCTGCACAATTTCTGGAATAGGCAGCGATACCTCGTCCACATTTGCAAGATGGTGGTCTATGTAATCTGCTAGTGTGAAACCGTCTATTAGTTCCATGACAAGACCAACTATCGGTGGGGCTTCGTCGTCAACCGCTGGTGTCAAATACAAGCCGAACGGTTTAGGGGCGCATCTGTACCGAGCAAGGGTCCGTAGACATCGGTATTCCGTTTCAGCTGTTGAGTTCACGTCGTGTTCATGCACGTAATTTTTGACACAAGCTTTTTGTTCAATACCCGTTGCGTCATTTACGAAAGTCCCAAGGCACACTTTGCCTGAAATTCCTTCGCCGATCACGTGGTAATCCCCGTCTCCTCTTACATCATATCTGTAAAGAGAAAAAATGTTGAACCGACTTAGATTTGTCAGTTTAGCTGGTTGGATATGTTGGCTCAAATTCCTCAATTTCGCGACGGGTCCGCGCAATTACTGCAAAGAACGTATGAGGCAGGTCCATAGCACCAGTCTACACGATGCCTGGAGTGTGTTTTTAGGGATTTCTTTTATGATTCCTCGTACCACCTGTTCATCCTAAAACCGGTCTGTTTACGTGTTGTGCTTTAGAATATTGTATTTATGTAGAAAATCGTTTGTGTTGCCACTATTTTTGTTTAAATCCAATTATTGACTCAAATATTGGGATAACCCAGAATTCTTACACTCATAAATTAGTAAAAAAGTGCAACAAAAGTCCAATTTACTTCAAATTAGTGAGCAATGGAAATTAAAAGTTACCTGAATGCTCTCTTTGGCAGATAACTCGTCTTTGGCTTCCGTTTTCTGAACATTTTTCTGACCCAATTTTCGTTCACGTCAGCAAGAATAGACTGCGGCATGTCTGCGTCAGGTTTTACAGCTATAGGTGATCTTACGTAATAAGGGGCCCAGTTTCCAACAGAAGGTTGTCTGTGGGACTGCAACTGACGAAATCTCTCTTGAGCAATCGCTCTCGGATTATGCCGGGTCGGCATGCTGAAACAACGGATTCGCCTGCGTTGTTGTTTTTGCGCCGGCGACATTCGACGTTTTCGAGGTCTGGGTGGGTTAAACGTGCCGCGTCTATTCATGAATTCAAGCGGTCGACGAATTACATGTACGTTTGAGACGTAGGATTTGGCTTTTCGAATATATTGAAACCCAAACGCCCTTCGCAATACATTCGGGTCGCACGACTTTACTTGCCGGAGCTTTGATGACATAAATTTCCTTACTGGGTAACTCTTAGCCCTGCCCACAACGATCCATTCCGATTGTGTTATGAATTTTGGGACTATAGAGGCGAAGCATGATGTTGATCTCTGTATTATGCCGTCCTTTACCGCCAATCGCTGAATCCCTATCCTTGTTTTCGTAATGCACGATATTGTTCTACACTTGATTTTTAATTTAACACCGCTCACGTTGCAACAGAACTCGCTGTAGCATATCCCGACTTGTCGACAAACTTGAAAACTTAATTTCTGGAAAACGTACGGTACAGAACGGAATAGACGACTAGGGCGATTTGCGTATCTCGTCTCGAAGGCATCGGTGAAAATTTTCAACCCGCTGACAAAGAACTGTACGAGAGAAACAGGCTTCAGCAGCTGCATGAAATTGAACGACGACTCTGGGGGTTTCACCGAGATATTCGGCGCTGTGACCAGCGGCAGACTCGAGGGTCTAACCCTGTACTTCTTTCTGTCTGTCATGTCGTCGAATGCGACATTTTTTGTAGATTTGTTCGCAACAGCGTCTGTGGACAACTGGAATTGTTTGGAAAAGGGTAATTAATACGGTTTCCACTATTTTGCAGGTCAATGCACCTTATTCAAGCAGTAGATATTTCAAAAGTGAGCCTCTGTTTAGGTTTTAAAAACAATGCATTTCGCGCTTAATCACAGTGCAAAGTGTGATTTTTTTCGCATGCCTCGTTAATATTCATGTCTCAAATGCGTTTGCCTTTCTTTAACTACAAAGAGTACCACTTTTAAATGGTGAGTGCGTGAATAAGATCTATAGCCCCTCAGTGTTTGAAAACGTCTTTCAAAGAAACACATAGCATGGCATGTCAAGAAAAGTATAGGTTTTTAGTTCTTAGGTTGACTTTAGAAATGTTGTTGTGTATTATGTAAAATTAGATCTTTTCGCTCATCTGAACCAGGGGCGGATTCAGGATTTTGAGTCAGGGGGATCAGGGCAGAGTGTTAGCCGGGATTGTGCTCGTCAGATATTCGTACCCCCGAACTGCCAAATTGAACCTGGGTGAATTTTAGAGGGGCCATGTCCCCCTTGCCCCCTCCCCTAAATCTGCAACTGTGAACGTCTTAGCAAAAACTGAACCAATTTTAAGCAATTCTGAACTTGTTCAAGATTATTGACTTTCAGATGTTAAGAATAAATGACGATTTTTACTACGGACAAGCCGGGAGGCATTCAGGCGTCTGCGTACGTACAGAGACTGCATTGACTTGAAAACCTCTCCCGTAGTTCTGAGCAGAAAGCCTTCAATTGCCCACAACATAAAACTTTCTTTTGCCTAAGCACCTTGCTCACCTCAACGCTGTTGTTGATTGAAGAAATTTGACGAAATCACCGTTTTAAAAATACAGACTACCGAGGGATATCCATTATTGAGTCACGGATGATAGGTCGGCATACGTTTCAGGGAATTACGTCACTCTGATTTAAGGGACTAGTCCCTCTCCGCCACCCCTCCCCCCTTCTAGCTTCAGAATGAATGCAGTCTTTATCATTCGCAAGACCGTCCCTACTGTCATTTCGTTTCCAAAAGCGGTAGTTTATTTGGCAATTTGTCAATTTGTGCCTTCGCCAGTCTCAGCATACAATGGCATCGGTCCACTTGACATACATGTAGCAAGTTCAATCACATTTTGTATCTGGGACAGAAATCGGATTCACTATCTAAACAATCTGATTACTGTTTTGAAAAAATGGGCTATGTTTGGATAACGCTTCAAGAAAGTTGAACGGTCATCAGTCTCTTGCTACAGGTGGGTTCAAAGGTAATTTAATGTTATGCAGTTTATTTTGATATGATCGAATGGTGAAATGGTCGGACAGAAAATAACTGTGTCCACTTAATGACTTTTTGATATTTTGAAATAGGACAGAGAAAAAAATTGCGAAAACCAAATTCGCTTGATAGGCAGATAATGGTTTGTACATAATAATATTCTAGCATGAATATTTTACTGTTCTTCAAATAGCAGTTAAGAACAAATAGGACTGGCTTGTTAACATTTTCATCAATACATTAAAAGGAAACAATCGGTTTTACTGCCGGAAAATATATTTTGTGGGCAAATTCTGGGGAGTATTGACTTCATGAAGTTAACTGCAAAATCCGTTATGATTTTGTTATAAATCTCCAATTCCTTACAATGGTTTCCAGTCAAAGTTATCTGAAATTGGGGGGCGACTTCATCAGCTCGATGTTTCGCTACTAGACACCGTGAAGATCGTCGAAACCTGTGTCGTGTATTGCTGATCAAAGCCGGCGCGCAAAAAACTAAAAGTTAATGTCCTGAGTATGCGAGAAATAGTAACGAAGAGGCGAAGCACATTGGAGGAATAACCGCACGAGAAAAAGCATTGGGACGAAATGGAGTGATGGATTCCCGTGCGAGATGAGTTGAACATCTTTAGAAATGCCGAGATTTCTCGAGTAGACAGCCGGAAGGTTTACTTTCCTGCCCTGTCGTCTAGTAATAGCCATCATTCAAGCGTATTTTAGATTAACATCAAGCACAACCTAAAATTATTTTTGAATAGCTTATAATATTTCTGGTCTTTAACTAATTAACCCGGAGGTTGAATCCGTCGCTGCATTTTATGCATTTTTCGCAAATATTGCAAGAGAGAATGAAGTCCATGGCATATTTTTTCTCATTTGATAAATTTTTACTTGCCTCATTTTCAAGAATCTCGTCGTCGTCGTCCACTGCTGTACTCTTTATGCACAAAAGTTGACAACAAAGACATGATAAACATGCCCGAAGATTTTTAAGAAATTTACCCATATTAATTTTTCGCAAAATTAGTATTTCAATAGCACTTTAGAAACGACTTCTCTTCATGAATGCAGCCATGAAAAATGCGTCACAGTGACGTTTTTTTTTTTCTTATGTCACTTTATTGTTTGAGTTCAAATTAGTAAAGAACATTTAATTCATACTCTAACCTTTGTTAACACAAAGATACAGGATGTGAAGTATCAGTCTTTGTCTCGAGCGAAATCAACAAATAAACAGTGACTTTTTTCTTGAAACATATTTAATTATATCAAAAACGTTTTGTTTGGATTTAATACTGAATCGTAATATTGTACAATTATGAAATGCTTGGTTCGCGAAATACTGGGTATATAAAATACTGGATTATGAAATAATTACCGCCTATGTACGTAGGCCTATTCAGGCATATGCACCTTGGCGCAACCTTACATATTGGCACCAATAGGCTTCTGATATTTTGATTACTGCTGTACTGAAAATTATATAATACATTCTTGAGCAATTTTCTATGCCGAAAGTGTGAGTAATTTTATGTTCAAAATTGGTAATGTGTTTGACATTCCATTTTATGTGTTTTCACCTGGTGTCATAGTCTGTGATTACGATAATTCAATAATCCAACCATTGATCACTAAATGTGACACTAGTCATGAAAATAAAAAAAATGTTCATGTAAGGATTTGAAACACAAGATTCATTCAATATAATGATTTGGTGTGATATGTTACAAAATTGGTACATTGTAGGCTGCGAGGTCCCCAGTCAATCCTATCTGTGGGACTGGTACTGCCCTCGAATTTAGTTGGCCTTGTTTCTTTATTTATTACGCTGTGTCTTGGGCCTGCCTCCAGAACAACTTTATCTGTAACAATTTGTTCTACCTTCTGATGTGGAACAAGTTGATGCCAATTTCCCTTGGGTATCAAGTTGTTCCAGAACAAGTGACGTTCACACTAATTCTTTCCCCTTGATAAATGAGTTGCACTTGCAGCACCAGGGACTTTGTTAGGACATACCTTTCGTGAAGGTACTTATTATGAAAATTACACCTCAGTGCAGTCATTTGTTAATTTGTGTCATTGGAAGCTAGAACAGTCTAGATCTACATGAAAAGAAAAAAATAATTGTCTAACTAAATTTATGTCTTCATAATCTTTCAGGTGTCCAGTTGCGTCTCCTGGGAGTCCTTAGGATGGAGTCTAACATAGAGAAGACGATACCGTATTGGTGTATGTGATGATTTACCGGTATTTTAATATTAGGGTGATAATAAAACAGTAATTCGAAAATTTCATAAGGCACACTCTCCTTCGGGTCCAAATTACGTCATCAACAGGGGCGAATCCAGGATTTTGAGTTAGGGGGGCCAGGGCAGATTATTAGCCAACATTTTGCCCCTCAGACATTTGTACCCCTGAAATGCCAAATGAAATCTGGGAGAATTTTAAGGGCGGCTTTGGCCCCTATGGCCCCCCTCTAAATCCGCCACTGTAATGCACTTGCCATCCCTGCACCGTCAGAAAAGAATCTACAGCTTGAACAAGAGGCCATTTTGTGATTAACCTCAGCTAAGCGGTCACCGTTTGTGAGCAGAGCCATCCGTCTTTAGCTTCGTCCGGGTGAATACACGTACTCATGCAATGATAAGATTTCCAAACACTGTCACAGTTAACCCAGGCTCTCTGTTGACCTACTGAGCAAAATGGCTCTTGCTCTGTGTTTTATCCAGGTTCTCATTGTTTTAGTTAGCGTAAGGACAGAAACCCTTGATTATCTTGTTAAAGTATCGGCATGTGACAGGTAAGCTTTACACACAATCCCGTCTTGATTAAGGATTCAGTCGATCGAAGCCACACGCGCCAGGCTCTGTTTTGGTCTACCAAGGTGCATGTTGTGCTGATTAACTTTACACCCGTGTTCAGCCAAACTGTACGATCGGACGAGATAAAACAAACAGATTTTCCGTTTATCAGGGCGACAGGGACACAGATATTTCAAGTCGTTTCAATGCTACAAGTACGCTGCACACTTGCGAAGTCTTCCGCCTTTGTCGCCGGGGACCATCCCGCTTTTTGAGGCTTGCCCCGTGTGCCGCCATTGCACACCATGATCAAGATGAAGCACTTTTTGACACACGCTGACCAATTGACGCATCATAAATATATGTTATGATTTACTCCGTTCCATTTCACAGGCTAAAAACGCCCTCGGCGGGGTTTTGGGTTTTGTATGACCTAATATACGTGGAACTAGTTTCGGGTGAGCAGCCACTTTGACATACTGAAAGGGAAATCGTTTGTATATTTTTCTTTATCTATCTTAGCCAGACTTACATGTAGGTTCTGTTACCCAGCCATGGTGGAAAACAAGGTGTGGGATTCCATTAACTAACTGTTTTGCCTCAAATGTCTAAGAAAGGTGTTTTAGGATATCACGGTGGTAAAGATAAGGTACGGGATATGCCGCTTAAAAGGAGGTCTTTTTCACGACGAGTTTCCCCCACGAAAGGCTGTTTTTTGACAGAATTCCCCACTTTGAAAATTCGAAACTCTATTGAAATCTATAGAATAAAAAGCATTGAAATTTAAATTTCCACATTGTCTTAATAAAGATTATCAATGACTTTTGTTGTGAATTTTTTGAGAAGTCGCTAATAGCTGGAAGGATTCCAGCTGGAAAATAGTGGAGTGTTTCCGAATTAGGAATGTTGTATTAATCTAAAAGCCGCGCTCGAAGGACAATCTTGCGCAGTAAAATTTGAACTGTTAAAATAAAATTGCTCAAATTTGAACACTGCCTAACCCGTTCAAGACCGTGTTTTTATCATTATTTCACGAATGCACGTTGTCACATTTGTTGCGCAGTTGTCACATGTTACCGTAAAACAATTACATACAACACAAAAGCGCATCAAAAAGTGGAAAAACACCGATTTGATGGAAAATACCGTATATCATGACCTAAAGTGAGATATAAATGTTGATCGAGTCAACGAGAAGTAAAGAAAGATTTTTACTTTAACAGTAAAAAATTACGTGAAAAGGCCATAAATTAATAATTCGTCGAGTTCAGGTGTCATCCACAGAATGTACGTTACATGTACGTTCTCTGGAAACGTCAATGTACGTCGGTGTACGGTCCCACGGAGGAAATCCCTACGTTTGAATCATAAATTAGTCTTCAAAAATAACATCAGCGTTTTACAAAACATCCAACGTCGTTATCAGTTAGTTGCACCAGAACTCGGCAAATGTAATTAACATATCAGCCTTTAATATGAAAATAACTAATGATAAAAATTCGCCGTCCATAGCAAATATGGCTACCGAAACAACCAGCGCTCGTAGCAATCCTAGCGGAGAAAAGGAATGTGCAAGAATTCGCTCATTCCTTCACAGAATCCCACGAGTCATCCAATTTTAAAGAAATATCGCGCACGCATAAAGGGAAATTTCGTTGTTTTTGTTATGTTCGCGCCGGTAAAAACGTCCGTTGATTCGGACCGTGTTGTGATGCCACATTGCGTGGTGCATAGTTTGATTTTTGGCCACTGGCAATGCAAAACAATTAGTTCACCGTGGAATTGTGGGTAACGCAACAGTTGGTCACGTGATGTTTACGATGCCATGTTTCAATAAGCAAAGCCTCAAAATTTTGTTTGTTTACTTTTCATAATGTGAATCATTAACCCAACTTTCAGATGTCGGCATTTCAACGTATATAGTTATGTTGCGTGACAAGTAAAACGAATTGAAAACGTAAATGCAAAAAATAAGTGTATCAGAGTAGCTCAGTGATAATCTTTAAGTCTCTTATTTTCAGCGAAATATACTGTAAAGGCCCTCTGCTTTCCACGGTTCAGCAGTCGAGACTTTTCAATGACTCCAAGACATTTGTCGACATGACACTCAAGGACTCTCCAGGTATACATTACGTGACGTCTATTGACATCAATATCTGTCCTGAAGCTGAACCAAGAAAATTAGTAGCTCGGAAGTAGAATAACGTGAACTCGTGGTAAATTACGAAGTAACTATGCTTGAGCGTTAATGACGTCGAGCGGTAGCAACTCCCTACGGCCAAAAATGATGTAATTCCCTATGAGTAACTCAAAGTCGAAATTAACATGACACTAGACCGTTGGCCGCAGAGTTTGTGTGCTGTACGATTGTTTTCATTAGTTTGTGCACGAGATTCCGTTGTTAGTGAGAATGATTTGAAGATTCGTGAGCATGCGACTGTCAAATCTTTGCAATTATCACACATACCCATTCAGGTAGCCCTCCCCTCTGGGCATGATTAAGACGGCACCGGTGTACAGTTGTCTTAGGTTTCAGAGATGTCGCGAACGTGTGTCTGTCCCGATATCCTGAATCCGCCATGAGTATTAACAAAGGCACGCCGGAGATAACCATTCAAAGCTCATCTTCACAGCGGGTTACGGCAGACATTTATGTTATGCTGTAGCATGGGCAGCGCAGCACTAAAAAAAGTGGTGGGACTAAAGCCCCCCAGCCCATGGGCCCCCGTAGCACTGGAAAAAGTGGAGAGTCTATAGTCCCCCAGTCCCCTATGGTGCATCGCCCACGTGTAGCCAATATTGAATTGTATTACACTTAAGTGAAACACGTAAAAATGTATCCAAAATGCTCATTTTACAGGAGCGGTACTCTCAGCCTTTAGAAATTTGAACGATACTTCCCGGGAGGCAATTAAGGCCTTCGTTGAACAGTTCTTTGATGGACCAGGTACAGAGTTTGAGAACTGGATCCCCGATGATTGGGTTGAAAGGTAAAAAGACCTCACTGATATTAACGAGTGGTAGAATCGCTCTGCTGAGTAATTGCCAACTCATACCAGTTAGTCTAAAGCAATGCCAAGAACTTCTAAATATTGCAGCGCTACCTGCAGGTAGAAGTTTGTGGAGGTTGGAACATTGAACTGTTCTGGAATTGTATACAAAACGAGAAACTTCAGCGTAGTTGTTCAAAACGGCNATGCATCGAAACCATCCAAAAGGGAGAAAATGGATTTAAAGGAAGAAAATGGGGCTAACAAGTAGGATATTATGAGCCAAAATAGACATAATGTGACAAAATGGACAAAATGTGTCAAAACAGAAGTGATTGGTTAGAAAAGGTGTAATTAGATTTTCCTGTTTCAAGTTGCTGAATCGTTGCTTTTTACGACTTTCGATTGGTTTTGATTTGTTTCGATTTCAAACTGGATAATATTTTACAAGTTTTCTCAAAAGTTTTTTCTCTTCAAACATGTTGAGGTCAGACTTTTTGGGTACACCGATTAAATGTTTCTGCCATTATTGTTACTGAGATACTGTAAAATGTGTTGTAAAATGCTTTCGGGGTTGTTGTACCCAGATCAGAAGTCATGATTACTTTCAATGTATGTATATAAAAATGACCGAGAGTCAATTTGAGTTGTAGCCGTCTTATTCTCTAAAGTTACCACCCCCCGCAACTTTAATTGCCGGACAAAAATAAATGTCTTTGAATTCAACCTCCATCAAAATAACTCGTAATGTTTCCGGTGTCGGAAGTAGGTCAAACAGTCATACTCGACAGCCATTAATAAGGAATCCTGTTTCCGTTCCATAAGTGAAGATTTCTCGAAGCAAAAGTCGTGCTAGTGCCTTGCGTACATGGAACGCGGCCCTGTTGCCCCATGTAGCACAGGTTGTGCCCATGTCTGCAAACGCGCAGCAATATCTCCCGCAACATCTGGCGAGCAATCATTTGCGCTGTGGCAAATATATTACCAGCAATAACTGCTGAGGCGTACACTGTTGCAGACGTTAAATTTGTCACAATATGGGCTGCGTATAATTTATTGTTTTGTTTCGAAGATATTTTTTCAGTAAGAGCCTGATTGTAGTAATAATTTCTGTTCATCCTACAGCCCGGCGTTTCTTGGCAAAATCAAAGACCAGGATTTGAAGAAATGGGCATCGGCAATAAACAAGCTGTGGAAAAGATTGGGGCGAAAGGTATGTTGCTCTTGTGTGCAACTGCATACATCAGGTGATACCTAATCTCTACCCGTGCATAAAAATAATCGTTATTTCGACTGGAAATTTTGTTTTGAAAAAATGGGTCATGTTAGTTTCATAACGTAGTTTAGTAACGTGAAGTGCACATTTAAAGTTTGGGAGGTGTGATTGAATAGATGTTATTTTTCCCAAAACATTGTTATGTCAACAAGCGCGTGACATTGTGCACACACTGACCGCGGCATTAGACGTAAATTCAACTGTGAAAGACAGCGAATATCGAGCTGCAATATCCTATATGAGAATGTTAATCGACTTATTTGACAAATCCAAAGACGACCTTCTCAAGGTACCATACACTGTAGGAAATATAACATTTCAGCTTCTTTTAAGACACGCTTTTGTTGTCGGCTACTGCATTTGAATAACACTGCCATCTTTTGAACAGATTCGGGATGACGTCAAGACAAATCCCGACCGGTATTCCCTGATCTACCTTCCAAACCCGTTCATAGTTCCTGGCGGGAGATTCCGCGAAGTGTACTACTGGGACTCTTATTGGGTGATCAATGGTTTGCTGCTGTCAGAGATGTATAGCACTGTAAAGGGGATGATCAGCAACTTCTTGACCTTTGTAGAGACGTAAGTTGCACAGTCACATTGTCTTCTTAATTTTGACGGAAATTGCCGGTTGTAACCGAAGCCATGTTGAGACTGTTCTCGAAAATGGTCAACTCTTTCAAGGTAATAACACTACATCGATTTTTTTAAGGAAATGTTTTAAGGGAAGCAAGTGCGGTCTCAATTTGTCGTCTGTGGTTCTCCAAATGAATAGCCTAGGAGCCAGGAACCCGTTCCAAGAAACCAAGTTCATTTTTACTTAAGTCTACGAGTTGTTTCAACCTCCAAACATTGAAATGTTAAACTTAAGACAAAGACAAAACTCTAATCAAAAACTGAAGTCAATCTTAAGATCACTTTCTGAGAACGTAGTTAAGACAATCTTGAGTTTTATCTTAAAATTCACTTAATTTTAAGATTTGTCTTAGCAAATTCAGTTTCCTTTAATAGGGCCCCAGACTACTACTGAATGAATTTGATTTATCCTCGGGTCTGAAGCTATTGACGCAGCCAACACATGATGTTAGAAAAAATGCTTTAACTTAAAAGCTAAACGCGCGTTTCTGTGGAAAAGGAAAAACGCAAAAGTGCACTCTTGTTTCTCTAGTGAATCTTTTGAATGCGTTCTGTGCTCTTTACTTCCAAGAGAAACCTGCCAAGTGAAATTTCCCCAACATATGACGACCGTTATTTATGTCTTTTGCGTGTATATTTTTACGCATATAACCTGACTCGGCACATGCAGTTGTTTCTGAAAAGTGCTTGTGTAGAGAACGATAAGAAAATGCTGGAAAGTTGGCAGTTAAGAATGCGTAAAAGTCTACGACCAAAAAGTAGAGACAGCGCTAAAAAGTATTGTAACTGTCTATTTTGAAACTGGCAATTGAAATTTCAAACAATGTCCTCAGATGCTATTTCTCTACACGTGGACTTTGTTAGGCCATGTTTTAGGTAAACAAATTTTCATCAAAATCGAAAATTGCAACAAAATGCCTACTTGTATATCAAACACAGTCAGACGCTTCGTACCCTGATAAAAAGTTGTCATATATTCATTAAGAAGACAATTAATTAAAATTATGAGCAAATATTATATTGAGGACATGACCAAACCTCGATAAAAATACGGATGTGGTTTCACCATATCAAGTGTAATGTAAGAAACTGGCCCCATACATCATAGCAAACTGGCAGTCTCCTCCAAAGAATTCGGTCAGTAGGTGAACGTCAAATGTAAATCCCTGACAACCAAAGAATGATTGCCCCAGACTAGTTTGTCTACTCTGCAAGACTGACGAGTCTCTTGAATGCGTTTGGCACTCGTTGCTCCCAAGGGAAAACTTACCCGTATACTTTTGAGAACTCGTTAAACCACGAACGAACAGAGATTTCAATGACGAAAACGTGTATGAACAAATAAGTGCTGTGTCTAAAGTCACGTATTTTGGACTGTGAAGTGAAGCAAATGCGCAGATTAATGAAATAGTTGTTTTAATTACAAAATATCTGTCAAATCTAGAGCTTTATAATATGTATTGGGTATATTTACAGATGGTTTTTAAACGTTCCTATCGTATACAGAATGCAAACGCACTTGTAAATACTCTTATTTCAAAAGATAATCGAAAGCGTTTTTACAGTTTTGTATCTGGAAATTACAAAATTAATACAGTAATTAAGACATTAAAAAATTAGCAACATTTTTTAATTCTGTTTTAACCTAAAATTTACGTTTTCTCATTTAGCTGAAAATCGGGCCAAAAGTTTTTGTAGCTCATCGTTAGCTCGAGAGCCAACTCTTGCAGGTACCCGCCAATATTTGTCAGTCTTAGGGGTGAACCAAATCGAAAACTAATGGACATTTACATACCTGGCTCCAAGACTAAAAAGCGTGTTTAAGCCAGCAGTGTATTTGTACTTTGCACGGGAGTATTTGCGAATCTCCTTCGGTTGATTTAAATGGTTTTTTTGGAAGTGAAATCTGGATACTTTACTATTGATGACATCTTTACGGATGTTACTTTTAACGAAATATCAATAGAAATTGCCTTTGATTTAATATACATGTAGATGATCTTTCTAATTTAGTCTAGGGTTCGTCCCTAATGGCGGCCGAGTGTACTACACGCGCCGGAGTCAACCACCGCTTCTCATTCCAATGGTTGGCGAGTACTACAGGACTACTAACGATACGGACTTTTTAAAAAGAAGTCTTCCTACACTAGAAAAGGAATACGAGTTTTGGCTGAACAACAGAACTGTTGAAATATCAAGTGGAAACAACACGTACAAGCTAGCCAGATATGCTGTAGAAATTGGACAGCCGAGGTACAGTATTATTTGAAATGCATAATTTTTTTAGGGGCCCGTTGGAAGTCGGATTGTATCAAGGTACATGTATGATGCGTCCCCGTTTCCATTGACTTCAGATTATGTATGTGGCTACTCGGCAACTTTTTTTCACAGCGAATTATTTAAACAGGCAATAATTTCTCGCCTTTTGACGAAAAATCGCTTTCGATTTAGGCCATTTTATGTTATAAAATCGGTGAATTCTTCTTCATTGCTCTGATTTGAAATGATTCTTGGACTAGGAAAGAACAGAGAGGTTAGTATTTCCTCTAGACTAGGACGAATAAATTGCTTTGCTCGGCGATTTAATTTCAATCGCCTATGCAATATAACAGAGTCAGCCGGGGAAATTCATTTATTTCAGGCAATTTCAATTCACGGATGTGATGACGTCTTATGCCGGATTGTAGTTACATGTATCGTGATCATAGGTAGGCCTGAGTAGTTACTGAGCTTACTTCTAATATCTACCAAGATAAGAAGTCACTTAATCGAGGTATTATGATGTTTCATATATTTCTCAGTTTAATATACGATGCGGCCACAAAAACTTTACATTCCTGATCATTACGCACGACACCGATTTTCAAAATAGACCGACACCACCCGAACTTCACTATACTCCATTAAAAAACTTTTTGCTCAGACCCGAATCCCTGAGAGAAGACGAAGAAACTGCCAAGAATGCGTCCAACAAAAGTAGGTTGTATTCGAACATAGCTTCAGCGGCAGAGTCAGGATGGGACTTCTCAACCCGTTGGTTCACCCCTGGAAACCTGTCTTTGGCAACAATAACCACTCGCGACATAGTGCCCGTTGACCTCAACGCCATCTTGTGTTGGAACGAAAAGCTACTGTCTCAATTTTACTCTGTCATTGGTAAGTCTGTTGAACAAAAAACTCATCAGTTACGGTTGTTGGAATATAATAAGGTGAGGCGAAAATCCAAAATCTTGGGCACCAAACGTCGCCAGATTTTTAGAAAACCACACCATTTATGGTAAAGTGATAGATTAATTCTTAAGTAATTAACATCAAATACGTACATGTACGTGACATTTTCAAAACATATTTTCATTTATAACAATGTAAATTTTGTATTTAATTCCGTTGACTGATTCCCAAAATTAAAATACGCGACAGCATCAACTATGTAGAACAATTGAGAATAAAAACATCAATTCATTGATTTAATAGTGCTGGCAACTCATTTTGTCACACACACGGATTTTACTGAGCTTTTATGTAAAAAGCTTTTTTAAGATCTTGCTTTCTACATTAGTTGTTTGACATGGTGGCAAGTAAATCCACGTATTGATCTGCATGTACCAGTAAATATCTTGATTACATTTCAAAGCCTATATCCCCTATAACTGAAGGTGATACCGCAAAAAGCAACATGTACCAACAAAAAAGTGAAGAGCGTCAGAAGGCCATCCGAGACATCTTATGGAACGACGTCGAAGGAATATGGCATGACTTCAACATGGCCACGAGTGAAAGCAATAACGAATTCTACGCATCCTCTATTGCGCCACTGTGGACCGGTTGCCATGGGCATAGCACAAAAAATAAAAGCGAAATCGAGAGAAAAGTTTTAGACTATTTGAAGGTGTGTAGAGTGTTGCGTAAGGTGTATAAGGGAAATTAAGTCCGGTCACGTGGTCCTACATTTACGGTGCACTGAACTGACCTTAACGTGAATGTGGGAAAACCTGTTCATGACGTCACCAACGTAATACCCGTTATGTGGGAAAGTAAGGCACACTGAAACCATACGCTCCAATCGTTTTTCGTTAGTTACCATTATGCGATTTGCCTCTCTGTGACATGGGGAGGTTGCTATTTTAATGGATTTTTTTGAAGGGGCAATAAACCGGCACTACGTGGAAGATATTGAATTTTGATTTAGACCATTTCCGGATATCAAGTTGATCTTATCTTGTCCCTCACTCAAATGAGAAGAGGTTTGTGGCTTTGAAGAAATTCGTTGTTCCTCGAGCCATACTCGGCTAATAAGAGGTCACGCCGTGACAATTCGACTTGTATTACCTTGTCGCAAGCATTAAATGACTCTCAGTTGTTGACAAGCACAACGATGACACCAGTTTTGTACTCAGGAAAAAACAGACGAGTTTCGTAACCGTAAATAAAAACTGACTTTTGTGATAAGAAGTGGGCTTATACTTTCATGTCTCTGAGGATATGCAACATATACACGTGTTTTAACGGCTATTTCTATCTGTAGAGGAAAGATGTTCTGAATTACCCGGGTGGAATCCCTACATCCGACACATCCTCGAGACAACAGTGGGATTTTCCAAACGCTTGGCCTCCACTTCAACAGATGTACATATGGGCACTGGACTCGTCCAGTATCCCAGAAATGAGAAGACACGGCAAAAACCTTGCTGAGAAATGGACGTTTACAACGTGGAAGTCGTGGGAAAAATACGGTCATATGTATGAGAAGGTACCGTAGCTTACCAGTTTTACAGTATGTTGTTTAACTTACACAAGTTGGAGCTTCAGAAAACGAAGACGGGCTCCTGTAACCCTTATTTAGCAATCCTCCACAAAACTAAACTAGATTGCATTTTTGGTACCAAACTTACGACAGTTATTTCCATCAATCATGTCGTGCACACTTCGTGTACTTTCAAAAAGAGTCATTGTCGTTGCTCAAGGTAATCGGCTTGAAACTCTTAGGATACGCTGAACGCCATCTTGGATTTTGAAGCGAACAACCTATTGAGGGTGATCACGAGCGCTCGCCTACGTTTAGACCGGCAGCCCAGAGCACCTAGCATAGACGAACGTGGTACATGTACCAATATCTGGCCACAGGAGCACTTAGAGCCCACCTCAGTATATACAGAAATGGACGTCTGCCGTTGTCTGCACTCTGGGCGTAGGTGACTGAGGATCTTACAAACGTGTCAAAAATGAGCCAGATTAGATGTTCGAGGTACTGGCCAAAACTGATTTAAAACGAACAATAGTTCCGCAGTGAACACTACATGACCCATGACAGACAAACTGCACTCTGGAATGGGTCCAGCAAATACCAAAAAGACACCCCCCCCCAGAAATGAGCTAGCTCATACATTCGAGATACTACAAAAAACAATTCCATGTGATTCAATACTTGTCACATGGTCACTGATCTCTAAATGCCCCATGGCAGACAAAATGCACTCCCAGTTGTGCCTCAAGAAACCTCCAAAAATCTCAACCACGTTATGCAATTGAAAGTCTGAGCTAGATTAGATGTCCAAGGTACCAGTCGATTTAAAACAAACAACAGTAGCGTAGATCTTTAAAATTGTTTATGCAAATGATCCTTGAAGGTGCAACAAGAATATGTCCGTCAACAAAACTCACCTTTAGTTAAGGCCACTTATACACGGAGCTTACAACACCTCTCCGAGAAGTGATTGGGTTTCGAGAAAAATGGCAGGTTGTTACTGCTCAAGACATTGACGGACGCTTCAACTGACCCTCTGTGACATGCCGATTTGTAAAGTTTGGTCTCAATCAATAATGAACTGACCATTCTTTCTAGGTTCACAATTTTAAGTCGGCTCTAACTTGACTAAGAAACAATATGAGACAAATTTCAAAATGGTGAGCGTTCTAAATCATTAGTGTGACAGAAAACAAATTTATCGCCGCCATAATTGCGAATGCGAACGTTAGTTGCAGTGTTTATGTCTTAAGATCGCGTCTTTAGGACTTTCTTAGTTAAGTCTACAAGTGTGGACTGGGCGAGAGGCACCGACGAACAAAGTTTCACCATCGTTATGTTAATGCACTTTTACTTTTCAGTATGATGCAACAATGGTAGGAGCCCGTGGCGGGGGAGGCGAATATGATGTTCAACTTGGTTTTGGATGGACCAATGGTGTCGCTTTGCAGATTTTGAACAAATATGGCGACACCCTGTCGGCTAAGATCGATCACGGGACTACAACATCATCCACACCGACTCACATTTTAAATTCTGCAGATAGCAGTCTTCTTGTCGAAGCTGGTGTTAAAATTTTGCGCTACGGGTTTCTGGTGTTATTCCTTGTTATTTACTGTTGAGCAAGCAGTTGTTATTTTTGATACTGATGTGTCGTTATTTTTCGTAAATAAGGTTGTGAAATTCAACATCAACATTTAAAAAAATAAATGGTCATTTCAATAACGAAACAATAGTTGCTACAATTTTAAAAATTGTATTTATTTAACAATCAACGAAGTCACTGGACACTGAAAATTTTACCAGAGAGGTTTCACAGAACGTTAAAATTTAAGGACCTAACCAAAATCTCAAATAAGTTTAGAACGTATCTATGAGGATATACTTTTAGTGTTTAGGAGACGTTGCACGTTGTGGTCCCCCACTCCTTGGAAGCGTTGCGCCGTGAGGCCCCTCGTTCCAAAATCGGGAGTTGCCAATATTCCTCGCCCCCACGGTACGTACATGTACCTCGAGCGTTCTCATCATAGTAGGGACATTCTGTACAAAAGTCGTTTCATTTTCAATACATGGTCTTACGCTGATTGCACGCAACCTCGCAAACTTTGCCATGTTACAATGATTTCAATGTACAAATGATGTGCCGAGCATCTCAGTCTGGTCATTTGCGTTCTAACTGCAATACTATCAATTATATGCAAGCAATCTTCGTAGTATATATGTGATTTAATTTTCACATACGTTTCCAGTTTTGACGATTTATTTAAGTTTAAGATCAAGCCATTATTGCTGATAATTATCCTTGCACCGCTGTTTAAATCAATGCAAGAACTGAGATTCTGTTCCCACACCATATTACCATATTGTATTGCATTCGAGGCCAGAGGCCCCAAGTACAATTATAACAAATATATATATATATATACAAACACAGTAAATACAAAACACGGAACTAAACAATTTTTTCTCTACGCACTGTGGCTAAATCAACGAACTTTTCAATGTTTGCACCAGTCTTCACAATCTTGTTGAAGAACACACACCCTGGCTACAAGTTATGCATCCTGATCAGTACAGGAAGTGCTCTGATTCTGTAGCAACATGGGATAAGCATTGGACTGCCTAGCCTTCACTCTTTGATAAACGATCATGACCAACGCTCCCAACACAAGTCCTAACAGAGCCATTCCTATAGCGATGCCGGTCAAAGTGCCTGTAAGACAAATATCTACAACGGTGTATTAAACACACTTTCTAGTCAACTAATTAGGTCGAAACGCTGACCTTTTAACAAAATTATGACAAAACAGTTACGGAAATAAAAGCACGAATATGAACTTGTATGGTAGAGTTAAATCTCGTTGATTCTAGCCTGAGCCACGATGTTCAGACAGAGGGAACTTGAAGAGAATTGTATTTCTACGAAAAGCTCGCAGTTAGAAGGCTCAGAAACCAAACTAATAGTTCCCATTGACCGAATGCGTGCGTACATAAGGCCACGAAATATCCCAATTAACAATTTCTCACTGATTTCAAATATAGGATGTTATCTGTTATATGTGCATAGTACGTGTACTTGATTTTTTCATTTTTAGAGTTTGCATTTATATTGTCGATCTCATAAACTGAATACTCGTCAACAGCAAACGTTTTGCAAGGAATGAGTCGGGCTTCACTCAATGTGATTCTGTAATGCGACTTCCAGCTTTTCGCTCAAGTGCTTCGCATTACAGGTCGTGCGCTTACTTCAGAATAATGGCGCAGTTTTGCTAATACGTGTACGTGTAGACACATGCCTTAGATACTCGCCACGACGGTTATAAGAATACAATACTCGGTATCTCTCCGCATAGCAACAGACTTTTTATTAAATTGAATTAAGCTATAAAGTGGTCCTTTATCAAAAATATCTTGTACAAGGGAAAGGGGATGTCTTAGATCAAATTATATACATAAAAACCTCCATTTTCCCTTTGGTAATTTGAACGGCAAGAATTCGACCCTGTAAATCCTTAGCAATTTCCCTATTCAGCTTCAGATGAAATCACATTCGAGAAGTTCACAATTGTCGCCATTTTTGGGAGCGTACAAACCATACACTTTTGGGGTTTGGGTTTGCTGCTGAAAATGGGAATATCAAATAGCACTAGTCAATATGCTTAACATGATGAAACAATCACAAAGACATGTGGCCAAGATCCAACCAGCCAAAAACAAAGTACAAGAAGAATTGTTTGCAAATAATGTTTAAATTTTGTATGACGTCACTTCACAAACAAACACTGGCATGTAACTCTGATACACATTCAGTTAAACAGATACAAGACCATATAGAGTATAAAGATATCAGGAGGGCGGGAGTGTCAGGAAAGGCATGCCGTGTGTACGCTCGTGAAAATGGCAATGATTGTGAATGACCCCTTAGTTACAGGCACTATATTCACTCTCCCGAGCTTGCAAAACATTTAAGTGGTTCGAGAACAGGACATCGTAACCTGGAACAGCCAATCAACAATTATTATGACTGATGAAGGAAACGTGAGGGTTTCAAGTCAAATGCAGCCAATGTTTACCTGAAGAGGTGTTAGTCAGAGGCAGTGTTGAATGTCCGTCTTTATCTTCCTTGAAGGAGTCCGGCACCGCTGTCATGAACACCATCTGACGGAAAAGAAAAATGAAAATCCTTTCATTTTAGACAACGCAGCCCATTTTTTCTTTCCAGCAACTCTTCGAGAATGTGTCTTGCTACGAGAACAATAACAGCTCATAAAGTTTCGAGTTCTAAACATTCTTACACATGATTCACGGCCTGTCAGCTGGTGTTCGAGATCACAACTGCGTCGAAAAAGGGTCGAACCACAAATTTTGAGGAGCTTTATTTATTTTTACATGAGAATGAATTTCCATTTTTTGCAAGAACAGGACACGACTTTATGAGACATGAATAAACACCATGTTAGTATAACTGCGCATGTAATAAAATTACAACCATGAGCCATCACAAGAACATTGTCGGGATATATGTAGCTGTGTAGCGAAGCTTCTCAATAAACTAGCGCAGTCCTTCGGAGGCAGACATTTTCGTAAATACCTCCCCTGCACTCAACGTCCACAGGTTCGCCAAAGCAGAGAAGACCACAGCCTGTTGTCGCTTGGACAATGTACATGCAGGAGTAAATTTCCAAAGAAGTATATTAGAAAATAAAATCAACTATTACATTCTGATATGATTCAGGGTCGCGAAGTAAATTTACAGTTTATTTTCAACAAATAAGGCCGCTTACTTTGTTATCGGCCCATGTCATGTGAACTGAAAAATTTCCGACATTCACCCAAGCTGTTATGTCTTTCTCAGCGTCCGCCAGGGAAACTTGTGCCGGAACGTGACCTACATGTACGTTACCGGGGAGCAGCACAGGGCCGTGCAGAGTGAAATGAACCAAAACATGACCTCCGTTATCGCCGGATGAGACCTGCAATTATGCGATATATATTTAATGTTTGCAGCGACATAATTGAGCAGCCGGGAAATCACAAATCACTGTGCCCGGTGGTTACTTTCCAAAACATTAAGCAGCATTGCACTGCCAACATGTATGGATTAAACATGAATGTATGAAGCCATGAGGATGCGTTCCAAGACGATCACGTGACACCTGCGGCAAACATCTCAGCTTATGGAATGGAAACCGTGAATTCTCCCAAAACATTTGATCTAATAGTTTCTGTTGCATCCATTTTGCTAGCCTACGTACTCTAGTAATTGGTTTCTACTTTACTCGCGAATTTTTCGCGTGCCTTTGCGTTGGCTTGTCACCTTCGCAAGAAACTTGCTCTACGGAACGCACCCGTATGATTTTCAACAAAAACTGCAACTAGAATTAAATAAAAATGTGGAGCTTTATGACACACTTTAGAATCTGGACAGGCACAGTTGCATGAAATTTAGCAAGAGGTGCGATATGACACACACAACGTAACTACATGTATACGGTGTAACGATACAACACTGAGAGGGCCAGATCATGATAATCGAAATAAAACTAATTGTTTAACACCACGGCGTTGTGATTCTTATTCATTGGCTCATCGGTTCTCATTGTGGACAGTTATAAAGTTGCTACTTACAACGATATCTTGAACTCGCAGCTGTCTTATACCTGTCACTTTTTCTATCGTAATCGCAAAACGATAGCGAAATAGCGGCAAACGTCTGTCCACGTTACCCTTGAACTTCCCTGCAAGATGTCGATAATCTCGTGGTTTCTCATATCCATAGATTAATCGTGACTTAATTAAGATGCAGCATATCATTGGTCATTCTTTTCACTCAAGAATACTCCAAATTTTAGTGCCAACATTTAACCAAAGCAACTTAACTTGAACTACTGTACTCGCTAGTACCACGTACCAATAACTGCGACAGAACTCCTGACATTCAGTACATGTGTATACTAACAGTGTAAAGGAACATGTTACGATTAATCCCCCTATATGAGCTTCAACGCTAAATAGCTCATACAGCTTTCCCCGAGTGAGATTTGGTGCAAATGGAGGGTTTGTCACGATGTTCTGTATCATAAATACGTGGGTTGGTCCCCTCCTTTGCATATAGGGATGACAGACGTCACGACCAACGAAAGTTCAAAGCTGATTATTTTGATTTACACGTGATTCTTTTATATGTTCTGTGGAGTGAATGGCTCCAAATAGGGGATAAGCGGATGAACCCCCAAATCCCACTCGGGGTCTAGACTGTGGAAAATGACAGCCTGGTCTGGTAATAGCGTCTATATATATACCGTTTAAAACGATGTTATACGACTTTCGTTCGCCTTCCCTGTAACACGTTGATACATCGTTCGTCTCTATACCAGCAGACTCTTCTGTGAATTTGAAGAAATGCATGACTTGCATCGGTAGCCTCTGAAAATGTGTCAATTGAGGATTAGTGTTAAAGGGGCACGTAAAGTGAAACTTGGTAAAGTATACCAGGGGCGAATCCAGGATTTTGTGTTATGGAGAGCCAGGGTAGAGTACTAGCCCCGAGTTTGCCCGTCAGAAACTCGCACCCCCAAACTGCCAAATGGAATCTGAGAGAATGTTAGGGGCGCATGCGCTTATAGAATTACCCGGTCAAAGGTCACGTTTCCTTATGAGGGAAATGTGCTACGTCTTGGTATACCAAATGAGACACGCTGATCGACGAAGTGACGAGTATTTTACATATCGTTTTTCTTCTTTTTTAATTTGAATCTAAAGGAAAAAATGCTTCGAATCCAACAGAAATTCAAATTCTTTACAAACAAATCATAAAAATATCTTGTGAACAGTTTGATTTTTTCAGTGGCAGAGAACCAATTTGAATGATTCAAGTTAGTCTGTTCAGGCTATCTATGCCACTTTAAGTATGGAAAGATCTCTGTCACCACCCTGTACTTAGTTTTTAGCTGTGCTTACGTTCTGGTCCACTTATCTATCGGCACAATCGGACGATTTCAGAAATCCAAACCGACTTAATAGAAAGCAGCTTACCCAAACTCGGGAGTGCAAATACATGTATACACATGTAATTGTTATGTTATAAATCGGTGTGTTGATATGGCATACGTAAGAATTATTGATATTCATACACGCCACATATTGGTCACAGATGGCCCAATAATTCATTCTTACCTATATGCTTTACAGCAGAACTTCCAGAATTTCGATTTACATAATTTTTTGCACCTACTCACTCACCTGCATAAAGTCAATGCACGTTGTCTAATATAAAACCAACAGCTTTCAAGCCGGTATCCATTTCTCCGCACTGTGTTCCAGCTCGAAAAGGAATGATCTTACAGAATAATATTGTATGCTGCTCGCGAATAATGATGCAATTTATATCCTATTTCATCTTGAGTTCCCCTCTCCAGTTTCAACTGATTGTACATGTATTTATTGATGCCCACTATTACAAAGTTGCACACGGTTAAGTGTCTTACCTTATCTCTAGGGTATATGACCAGTTTTACTGGATCCGAGTACGAAGGCGTCTTCCCATTTCCATTGATCACATACCAGTTTTTCTGCAATATGGAGAAAAAGTAACAACGTATATAATGTGCACTGATGTTTACTATTTATATTAGTTCAGACGTCTTTGACTTCGGTTGCTTCGAAAATTATAATTTCTAAGATAACGCATCTACAGTAAAACTTTGGTGATCAAAGTAAAACACAGCATTGCTTCCCACACTATAACTACTTCGGAAATGCCGCTACTCATACTTGAGCATGTCAGAAAATTCCACACAGAGTGTGGCATTTACATGTAACATTGTTTCATATTTTGTGCATATCGAGACACTGAAATTGCGAGCAAATTTGAAGTTTGTTTTGAATTTGAAACAGCAACATTATTTCCTTACAAAAACGTTTCTCTAATTCTGCACTAAACTCAATTACATTTCTAATGAAAAACAGCTCATTTGTTTTAAAATTACGGGTATGGTCATCGTAAGTAGTGAAATGCAATATTTTTTGTCACCAAAATTGTTGCAGATTTGCTGAAATTTAACGCAAAAAATTGGTACACAATAAAATTTACGTAATGCCTTCTTGTTATGTGGTATGAGTATTGATTGATTAAAAACTTCAGGGATTTCAAAAATTTTGTTGTAAATTCGTTTCGTGATCATACGGCAATAAAGTTGAAGAGACCATAATCATCGTATAAACGACATAAGCTGTACTTTATAGGCTCCCTGATTCCGCAGGGTCTGCTTGGTTTAAAACCCGGAAGTTGTCATCAGAAATTTTTTCCACCACCTGTTAACACAGTGAAACTGGCAAGGTCAATCAAGCGTATACCCATATCATTGCTAGAGTTATCGACTTACGTCTGAGAAATACCACTCCCACTTAGCAGGTATACCAGAGTCAAAGTTGGGGTAGGGTCTCTCCGTGATGTAGACATCCGTGAGAATGTTTCTCACCCATCTCTGCAATACATACGTATTTGTATTCACGTCACACGCACCTACCAAACTTCTCGGTTCCTACCCGCATTTTCACTCAGACCTTCCCTGCTTATCCTTTGTAGCTTATACTCATACAATCACACCATCTTTCATCCAGTTACATCACTTGGTTTGCTCTTTGTTCACTTAGTGAATACTTAGCAAGTTATAAGCGAATATGGAAGAAGGAGGGCAGTAAGTTGGTCTAGCTTTTAGCTCGGTAGTTAGGAGGTGAATTGATTAGTTGGTTAGCTAGTAAGTCTGTTACTTGTGTATTTACAGTAAGTAGTTGGTTTGCAAACCTTTCCTTCGTAGTAATATGTGGTAGAGTCCAGCGAGAAGAATTCCTTTGGATTCCGAATACGAGTGACTTTATATGATGATGTAATATCGTCAAATCCTTCGAGAGGGATGGCTGTTAATGAACAGTTGCGTCTTTTCTTGTCAATTATGTAGGAAATACCTACAATAATTGCCATTCGAATTGACGACATTGTCAATGATATAAGATACCCCACACTAGTTGCTAATGATAACAATAACAATAATGATAATGATAATGGTGAAAATAACAACTGTCTCTTACCGTCTTTGAAGTCGTGAATAGTGATAAGTGGGTCGAAACCATACTTGTTTTCACCACGTCCAAATATTGGTGTATAGTCCATACGTGTGATACTTTGTTTAAGGTCATACCATTCCTGTCAAAATACGACACATTTCTTGTGATGCCATCAGTTGCTAATTTTCACTGTATTCTTATGTTTCATGTCGCATCGTATTTCAAGACCACTTTATTCGGTGCACGAATGCTTGCATCTCCCTGGTCACAAATGAGACCGTTGTCGGGTGAGGTGAGAGTATTTAAACCACAATAGATGGGAGTTTAACGTGCTATCAAAAGTGATCTATATCTCAAATCTTACAATGGTGGTGGGAAGAACTATCAGTTCTTAATGTTGAAGCCATGGACCGATACCTTTAGCTTGACCAGCGGTCATTGTGTGGACCGAGCATGCGCACTTGTATCAAAGCGCTTTTCCTTATTCCTTAGCCCAGAAATCACATCAGGGTAGAGTTTGGAAACGCTAGGACCAATACACTCGGGCCTCTCTAACATCTAACCGGAATCATCCGTTCTCATGCAAAAAAATCATGCCAATATCTCACGTAATCTAGCGAAATCGTGCTCTTTAGCGGGGTGCTTACGTTATTAATGTCTACCCTGAGGTGAATAAGGAACACCTGGTACAGGCAAGAGATGATAAAGGTCAAATGTTTTTGGATTTTTTCAGTAGGTGGCTTTATAATATCTTTACGCGTGTAGCAAGTAGTGTCGATTTCGCTGATTTCACATGTTCCTTTAATGAGCATTAAATATAACATTTCATGAGTAACAAGCCAATCAGCATTGAGCCCTCACATTCTCAACACGAACTCACGCTCGTTGTTGTCGTGTATTTGATGTCAACGTCTTGGTCTGTAGTCTCCATGTGGAAACTGAATGCCTTGGGTACTGGTGGAAGACTCTTCGTGATGGGCCGGCCATCACACAATTGTCCGGTAGGAATCTGGTGAGAGAAAGTAAGGCAATCGAATTCAGTTGACGTTACTGAGGCGTGGTACAGTAAATGTAACAGGAGCATTACGCCTTACACATGTACATAAAGACTGCATGAACATATGTGGCGTGCAAGAGTTTTTTTGAAAAAGGTCACTTTCAGAATGCATACACAAAATGTACCGAGAGTGGTCCAGGTGAAATTATGACATTATTCAACCGAGACCGAAGGTCCCATACGCTTCAAATTCTTAAAGTGGAACTTGCAGACTAATTCATTATCTCTGTGGCTGCTTCGGACCAAATTAGAAACACAACATATGACGATGATGTGAACATGAAGTAGGTTTAAAATTGTCAAAAGTTTTTAAGAAACCGCTGCAAATCACTGAAACGTTCCCAGTAAGCATCGTGACGAGGTGTTGGGGAATAACGCTGCATTGTGCGGGTTATGTGAGCCCGCGAGGTACGTCATAAGTGCAAAGGTCACCTATTAGCAGATTTTTTATTTCTACTTTTACCAGTTGTCAGTGAATACAGCTGCACTTTGGTTGGCATAGATTATGTTAAAATAGTATTGTCGTTTAGTTTCTGCTTCACATTGGCATAGTAAGGAGAATGAAAATACACCTTTAATTTCTTATTTTAAGGCAGAATTTTTACTTCACTCAGACTGTAGATATAACAAAGATGACTGTAATGATGCATTGAACTTGTGTAATTTCTTGAAAATAATTACGTAACGGTCTCGATCGATACGCAGAATAATGTCCTTCGTGCGATATTGTTTTGTATACATGTATATATATGCCACTCTCGGTACCTTTTTGTGTATACATAGCTGTCGTCAAAACTCATGGGAACTTCAAGAAGGACGTCCCACCGATAATCCCCAAAACGCGTTTTTCGTCGATAACCGGCGAAAATGTCCCTTTGAACAAGTTCTACTACAAAGACATTTACGTCATAAATGACTAAAGTAAGCGGTATTGTATACAATTGCGGATCGGTGTCTAATGGTCAAAGCCTTCACTCATCATTGCAACAAACTTAGATGTTCATATAAAGTATACCTGGTAAAATTTAACCGTAGATTTATTATAACACAGCTGCAGCTCTAAGTATATGTGTGTTGTTGGAAGAAGTAATTATCATTCTACAAAAATACATCACTTTATTCATTACAGTTATTATTCACATGCAGTTGCACGATCAGGGATGACACTTTGATGTACAAATGTTAAAGTTCGACATTTTATACGTTTGGACTGTTTTTAGCGTTTACTTCACAACCATTGTTAAATTTCCAAACTTGGAAGAAGTTGGCCAACGACGTGTCAGCAAGAAGTGTTTGAATGCAACTGTGCGTTCCCCTGAACGCCGCCGAAATAGTCTTCATTCTTCACCATTTTCCTTGTAATCGGAATTTTTCGAAAACAAGGTTGTATTCTCAATTCGTCCTAAAGGTGCTCATTCGTACTACCAGATTTGACAGACATGTCGGCCAGTGATGCGCTATCACATGTGTCACTATTGACGTAGGTGAGACGAATTTTAGTTTATTTCTAGTATGTCGACGGCGTATCAGTAGAAATAATTCATATCAACCTTAATGATATCTATTAGTGTTATTTACATATATGACATAGTGTTAATTTAAAGTCAGTTAGAACCACCTAGTAGTAAAACACTGGAAAAATAACTTTGTTATCAATCAACTCCTTCAGCGATTCTGGTTTACCGCTTAGACAAAAAAATATCATTATTTCACACAACTGCTACGGGACAACTTTAGTAATATACACAACAAAATTATATAAATCTCTTGCCTCGAAAATGGACGAGTCTGTGGGAAGTTCAGGACCAAAGTACGCCCAGTAATACACCTGGTCGTATGTTGTCTTCCCTTTGGCATTGCCACCTTTTAAAACCTGCTTGACCGGCACCTGTTTCAACGGCGACGCATTCACGGTAGTGTTACCTGCAAATTCCATGTCAATAAAGGGATATAGTCTTATAAGTTTGTAACCATCGACAAAGGAAGTGTTAAACAGTGAATTTCGCCTGTTTGGGGAACTACAAGTGCCTTCCCAAAATAGAGCAGGTCAAACGAAATCTCGGACTAAACACTCCAATTTTTCGTGTACGACCTTATGTAAGCTTTAACAACATATACAACTCATCCCTCACCGCACTTTATTCAGGAAGATCACTCACAGGCTCCGTCTTGTTTTCCCTCCACCTTTCCATCGCATTCGCTTTAAAGCCATCCCTCGGCCCTCTCCAACAATGTCGTCGTACATCGAATCTCCAAAGAGATCTCGGTGCCTCCATTCGCCGGTCATCCCTCCCCCTTTCCCACTTTCCGTTGGGCCTCATCTTCAAGAAGGAACCCAACAAATTCCGTCTGATTTACAATTTCTCAAATCCCTCCCCCGGCCACCACTCTGCCAATGCCTATATATCCTCTCATCTGTCACAGGTCCAATACCAATATGTTCCTTCAGCCATCGACTCCACACTTGTCTCGGGTCGAAACAGTCTCATGGCGAAGACTGATATCAAGCATGCGCGCACCCAGTCTTTAATATGGGGGGTTCGAATTTCTGGCATAGTGGACCTTTTGCTAGCAAAAAGGCGGGAGGACTAAAAAAAAACACGGGGTACCATTTTCAGAACTGTGAACTCTGTGTCTGCGCCTTTTTAATGGATTTTGGTCTCATTTTCTCGGATATTGTGTTTCTCCGAGACAGACCTTTTTACCCACTTCGCTAAATNCCCCCCCCCCCCTGGGTGCGCAAATGTCAAAGACACGTTCCGCCTCGTACCTGCTCATCCTATGGATTACAGGTTCCTCGTTTTCACCAGGGATAACCTGTGGTATTACAACCAACCGTTTTATCCTCTTTGGATTCTCTTCCTCTTGCAGCATCTTCAAGCGCTTCAGTTCATTCTTTCAACAGATTATGGAGTCTCGGTTCCAAGGAACTGGAACCTGTCACGTTTTTGACAATTTCTTCTTCGTCGGACCTCCTACAATTCCCTAAATGATCCCCCACCTCATCTCCATTCTCCAACTCTGATCCTTCATCGGTGTTCCTATCAATCATGAAAAAATCATTTTCTCTACCACACCTCTCACCAAATTCAGCATTTATCTTGACACCGTCTCCATGGCCGCTCCTCTTCCTGAAGACAAGCTTGATAGGACCAAGTCACTTCTCGTAACCTTCGAGCGCAAACACACGGTGACCCTTTGTGACATGCAGTCGCCCATCGGTCTTCTCAACATTATCTTTACTGTTGGTGGAGCTTTCCTTCGCCGCTTCATTGACCTCGCTAAAGGCATCACGATTCCTCACTACCACGTGAACATTGGCAAGGAGGCCCGAGCCGACATTTGCTCATGGCTCCTGATTTTACAACACTCCAATGAAAAGTCTTTCATCCTATTTGACAGGTAGGCTTTATCTATGTACTTCAAGCTTTACACTGACGCCGCATCCATCTGTGGGGTTTTGCTGCTGTTCTTAGATCTCAGTAGTTAACTTTGAAATTGGAGGTTGAGACGTCTGGTTGCCAAATGACCGTATTGCTGAGGAACCGCGCTCATTTGCATGGCATTTTCCACCAAATTAAGAAAACCGGTCAGTTCAATTTCCAATAGAATTTTTCCACTGCAAGATCGTACACTAAATTTACGTATTGCAAAGGGACCTTTGATAATAGGACTGCTAATCGGCTTGCGAGATCGTAGTAGTATATTCACTTGCGTGCGTGTATGCTTAGTCACTAACTTTAGCACAGGTGTCTCGAGAGCAAAAGGGCCCAACAGGGCTCCCAAAGCTGCTAAAACTTTTCTGTCAAAACAGCAACTTAAGCCACTTTGTTGATCTTATTCTCAAGTAATAACGAGCTGCTCATTCCTCCAAACCCAACAAATCACAAATGAGAACACTTGTGACTAGTTTTATCACAGCAAGTGGCCTAAATCAAAAATTATCTTTTTGACAAAAGGGGCGCATATTGCAGCTTCGACAAGTTCAACGTGTCAATAACTATTCGAGTTTCAGGTATGACCCTGGACGGCAAAGATTAATCGGGTCCATAACGACCACCTAAAAAGTAACCATGGATCATCTTTGAAACGGTTACACCTTAGGACTGAACCATAAGTTGGCAGATTTACTCACGTGTAAAATAGTAGGTAATGTGTAGTGTTTGATTGTCCATATTTGGCAAATAGACGCAAGCCTCCCACTTCTCGACGGGTAGACTGTCTAGTTGATCTATTCCCTTGTAAATCAGAGGGAAGTTCACGCCAAATTGAGAAATTTGCATTGGCCCAAGAACAGTGCCTAAAAGAAAATCGAGCGTCCATGTACATACAACTGTTATTCCAACACGAGATGTCTACTGAAATATAAAAGTCAACCATTCCATGAATGCCGAGTATTTTTGGTAAAAAGCACCGTTGGTTCTGATCTCTTTTTAAATACAGTAGGTGGTGCGGTGTTTTTTTAGTTGATCACTGTTTCTATAATGCAAAGTCACCCAAGACGAGCAAAAAAATCTTCATTTTTTGGCTAATCATGGCGATTCAAATATTGCTTGACCTTGCTCACGTGGATTTGTGCAGCTTTTCAACGAAAAATAGCAGACCTTGGCTGTCGGGTATTTGTTTAGCTGGTGAGCGCAGGTCTCAAAATGAGTATGGGTAGATACCATAGCCAACAGTGCCTTTTTCCTCTTTGGTTAATAAACCTTCACTCAAATGCAGTGTATCGTTTTCAAGGCTGAAAATTGCATTTTTGGGATTTTTGTTGGATGGGGTAGATTCGTTGTAGTTGTTTTGACCAAAGCTATAAAAAACAAAATCTTCCCGTAGGGGTTTGCCCTTCAGAAAATGCTGATATTTTCAAGTCTCGTTTGGTGCATTCTAAAGGCCTTCAAATTCCTATTTGACGTTATTTATGGAAAATGTTGGTCAAACGGCCGCCAGACCTGCTGTCCGCCGCCAGAACCAATGAATCAGTTTCCTTGTCGCAACGTAGAACGTATTCGAAGTACCCTACCAAGCCACACCGTTTTGTTTTCAGGTTTCCCCGGATACAATGTATGAGTTGAACGTACTTTTTCTCGTACAAGACGACGTCACGTATTATTATACTTCAACAACGCCAAAACTACCTTCCATTCCGTAGACGAAGTTTCTCGGGGATGAAGTGTAATCAAGTGCAAGACTCCGCGCGAGATTTCGTAGCATATTTTCAAGGAGAGCACGTGATTTTGCCTAGGTTATCTCGCCGAGACGATGGTCTTGAACGCAGCGCTGGTCCACGTGTGCACATCTTTTGACAGATTTCACACAATAGCTCAGCATACATTAATGGGTACCCAGAAGTGCTTGGTAGCATATTTTTCACGTTTTGGTAGCACCCCTGAGGCATTTTAGCCGAGTTGTAATCATTACAACCTTGAGCATTTTGAATAATGCAAATTATGGCCGCCATCATGCAAAATTCTATTTTTGCTTGTAATTTCCTTACCATGCACTGCAGGTAAATCATACTGATGTTTTCACATAAGCTTCTATGGTCAATGAATTAAGTATACATGTAGCTACTTACTAGATAGAAGCATCGACAACTTGCCTGGATTATTCAAATTAAGGCAGCCATGATTGAAAATTCTACTCATGCTTATGACTGCAGGCAGTACAAGCTAATTATACTGATATTTGTACCAGGCTGTTGCATTATAAATTTGTATAATTTGTGCAGTTAATGACCACCATTATTTAATATTCTGTTAACTAAAATTCTGTTTCTGTTCATGATAACTTTCTTTCAGACGCTACATGTAAATTATTTTATATTTGGAAAAATGTTTTTGGTCAGTGAATTTAACGAAATCAGTATGCAGGTCATCGCTCCATGAATTTGCATTATTTATGTAAATTGAGACCAGCAAGAGTTGTTTGTCTCATCATGTTGGCGAGACAACTCTGTACGGTTTGATAAAATTTGACAGACTTTTGGGCGACTGCACCATCTGAAACAAGACATGAAAATACTTTCAGAAGTCATCTGCTAGTATGGAAAGTAGTCCTGCTTTTAATTATGTCACTGAATCCAGGTGTTGGTATTAAATTAAAATGGAAAACTAAACAACTCCAGGTGCAAAAATATCATCTGACATTGCTTGGAAAATAAATAATATGACAAACTCAGGGTATTTCATTAAAATCTGTTACGCTCATTTTAGAAAAGAATTTATGATTGTGGCGAAGTGTGTTGTTTCTTCTGTAACAAAGAAGATCAAAAATTGTTATGCAATTACATACACTGTACATGTATATAGTCAGTGAAATTACTCGACTTGTTATACTTTTTCACGCTACTAAGTCTGCAAGTGATAGTCAAAAATTTTTTACGGGATTTTAACATGCCCTTCACTTTTTCGCTGTGGTTATAACACCCACGAATAGCACTTAACACGCGTGTCTTCTAAATAGCAGAATCTTTCCCACATTCCTTAGCGCATATCAAAATGGCGGCAATCAACAAAGAGGTCCATTGGATGACGCTTGGAAAATAATCCGAATTCATTGCAAGTGTTTGAATCACGTTCATAATCTGTACTACATTATGCTATCTATTTAAGTCATGCTTTGCAAGAGGAGCACTCGAAAAAATTAATATCGACCTTTATGTGCATAAATTATAAAAATGCATTATGCAGTGACCTGCTAACTGATTTCACTAAGGTCACTGACCACGAAAACATGAGCTTTTCAGATCGCGGGGCTCTCTGAAGCCGCGGGCTTCAGTCCTTATGATTAACACGGCCTCGCTCTGTTGTCCGCTATTTCCAAGTGGGACATGACTATCGACCTCCAAGATTAGGAAGACTTGTATGCCTGATCACTTCTCCCAATTCCTTTTGAAGATCTGTCACAATTTGAGGATTGTGAAAGTTGTGTAGGTGCGGAAATGGATCCCGTTAGTAACACAGTGAAGAAAGCTTTGAGCTGAATGGTTTGTTATTTCTCACGCAAAGTATTGTGGCAAAATGAGCACGTGACTAGGGGAAGGTTGGATGTAAAGAGTGCTATTGTCCTTTCCATCTAAATTACATTATATGGCTGGTATCACAAACCTTTGCCGTTGACATCTTTGTAAGGCAACTGGAACGTACTGCCACCGAAGACTATATTCTCTGCCACGCATGTTCCTGTGCCATCCAAGGACTTGTGTAAATCTGTGGACATACATGTAGTGAATGGATTTTCGTTTTAAGTCGTACAGTTGAAACTGGAAAAGCCGTGAATGACTAACTGCGTGTGGGAGTAATGAGGAAACGTTCTCAGCTTCACCCGTGCTAAAAGACCACCATTTCCGTGTTTGGTACTACATGCACATATAAAACCTCTTATTCCTGATATTAAAGCCAGGGTTTCTCTACCATTCATTGCAATTGGTGCACCTTGCCAAATAGCAATTGAGTTGCAGATGCAGCGAGAGCGTTCCGCAAGGCGAGGGTGATTGATGATGGTACATGTCAGCAATACCAGTATATGTGTAATGTAAGTACAATTGTATTTAACATTAACTTTGGCAGCGTGATGTGAGTATTCATTACACAATATAGAACTTTCATTCTATACAGTAATACTAACCAGGTATTTTGTAAAATATTTTTTCATTATAATCCGACAGGTATTTTGACATCACTCCAGGTCCGAGCCAGCCGGTGACCTGAAATACGCCGATGTTTCGGTCTTCGTCATAGTATTCTTCCATATAAGTTGACTTGCTTCTTAACAAATCACTCCATTGAACGGAGGCGGAGAAAGTCGTCGGCAATGACGGCAAGGGATAACTAGTTACATCCGGGCATTCACCCCATTGGAATGGCTCTTTGTCTACGTCACTGGCAGTGCCACACCATGGCTTATCATTGTCTTTGTAAATACATTTGTTGAAAAGAGACCCTTTGTACTTGAACGGAAACACACAGGTGCCACCTTGACCTTTGCCGTCAGTTGTAGCTGCAACAGAATTTACACTACGAGTAAATCAATGTTTTAAAATAGAAAAGCAAATAGTTTTGCGCTTATCTCTACCATTGGGTGTACTAAAATTCAAATTATGGGTAATAATTGACTGAGTGGTGTGACTTGAAAGGTAAATCAGCTGAGAGCCATCACATGTTTGAGTGAAGAAATTTTGGTTTCCGGTTGTCGTCAGTCAAACTGCTGGATTTGAGAGACCCCGTATTGTACTGCTTTGGATTTGACAGGAGTGATTCGAAAATCGTGCCCAGAAGTTATATAAATATATACACACGTGTTTTTAACGATCACCTTTCACACAGATTTAGAAAGATCATAAAGATGCCGGAGCTCTACTGGGCACTACTTCCGAAGCACAATTTTTTCAGCCTAAATCGCGTACTTCAAACCATGTCTTGCTGCAAGATCACGTCCCTATTTATTAAGTTGGTGGTACCGACAAACGCAGTTGAGACACGTCCGCGACAGGTACCAATGTAAACCCCACAAGCGTGAAACAAACATGGCGAAAGTTTTTTGAAAGCGTTGTGGTGGTGTGCCGCGACTTCCGTTACGGCCGGGTGAGTGCACGGCCAACAATGAATGACAGAATACCGTTTGGTGGCAAAATAGCTTTAGAAAGAAAACTTGCCACGGTGCCAAGTATTACTGAGTTTAAAATAAAACGGAACTGAGCATTCCTATGAGCCCGACCGCCTGGCCTGCTCGGTAATCTGTGCTGCACGGCGCAAGATGGACACATTAATCAGCTACCCGGGCCTTCAATAGGTGAAATTTGTGTGACAAAGAGATTAAAAATACTGCGTCATGCTCTTAACACGGCAATATTTTCCCATCGCCGACGTTCAGCTTATTGATTACAATTCACTACACTCCCCCCCGTTTGCGTTTTAAGAAGCGGAATTTTCATATTCAGATAAAAGAGGTATATCTTGTATGTATTGCAAGTTTTTGTCACGTTTCAAGATATATTTCCCTAATAATTGAAAATCAAAGCCAATTTAGTGAGCAGTTATTTTCACGGCGAAGAGTCATGGTCGGCAACTGCTGGGGAATTACCCTGTTCGTGGCAGCAAAATCAAGCACATGTGCGCATCATTGCAATTGAGGTTTGGAACTCCCTGTGCTGAGATAAAACTTGTTTTTGTTTGCTGAAATATCAGTTGTGTGGATGTTTTTTTTATCCAATCTAACATTTTAACGGCTAGTAAATCCTGTGCCGATTTGCTGCCAAGAACGCAGCATTACGCTCACACGTCCGAGTAGTCACGCAGTAATTTCTCATTTTGAATCAATTTCACGATATGGCGATAAGGATGAGACACTTGTCATTAATTCTGGTCTAGAAAGTTTTTTCCTCTAATTTATTACCGAAACGGGTACTGTTCCTGAAATTTGACGTACCCTCGCTATCAGTCAGGGCTGACCTCAGTAGCTGAGTGTCGGCTACCTGAGATGCGAAGTACTTCACAAACTTATTAGTATGCGTTAAATGCCATTCGTCATGTGCATAGAACAGGTAAAATTTGGACAGTAAATAATCAAAGATGTATAAAAAGAACCAAAATGAGAATCAAACAAAGTAACAACGCATTTACGCTCACGGAGACACAAATACATGTACGTTTTCAAGGACGATATATGAGAACCGTCATTCAGGAAACGTTCCTGAACTGGTCCACAGGAACTCAGGTCACGGAAATGGACGGGAATAGTCAATGATTTTCTGATCTTGGCTGAGGTACTACACTGTGCTAAAAAGCTTTTAGTTTGATAACAGAAAGGAGGTGAACATTATGCCATGTTTCATATTACTTAATTTGGTGTATATATATTTTTTTTAACTAGACTTTTATTAGGCATTTTGGTTGTATTTCTCGGTTGCATGTTAAAACGGTAGTGGAGAATAAAATTTTATACACAGAGACATTGGAGCGCTTTCTCGTTCGTTACGCTTTTTACCAAAAATGCAATGTACAGAATAAGAGTTAAGCCAAGAAAGCGCTAAAAAGTATCATATCTGTATGTCATCAGTTTACAGAGGACTGGTACATATTTAGAGATACAATAGATATACATATACAAATGCGGCATTGGACTGTAAAATACACACACCGAGGCAATGAAGGGGCTTCCGGTCCATTATGACTTGGTCGTGACTAAAAATACACATATTGCGTAAAATGAATAATGTCGCCAGTAGGTTTGTATATGCAGTGATACACTGTGAAGCACTGCTGACACTCTGAAAACAAGTCCTGTTACCTGGACAATTGCCGAATATTTGGTCGTTGTCGTAGTTGCCTGTCGTCGAGCACCAATAGTGGTATGAGCCATCCATTGTGCACTTGTTGTAAGTCTGGTTTCTGTAGACAAACGGGAACTTACAGGGGGCGCCACCAGCATTCCCGCCTATTGTTCCTGTGAAGGAAATGAAAAACGCAGACAAGTGGTGGTTTATTATCTAACTTGGGGTGTTCTATAAACACTAATTTTTAATAATTATTCAAACATTTAATTCTACATGTACAGTACATCCACCACTACATTTGCCTGCTTATCAAATCAGGCAAGATTTAAAATCTTTGCCCATGGATGAACTTGATCAAGTAATTACGCTGGCTAACCAAATAGCCTATAGATGCACCTACAGAATTTCGGGATAAGTATATCAACAACGATTTGTCGGACAGGGTGAAAATAGCCAATGTTACCAGAGAACATAGTCTACATTACCAACCAGTAGAGGGCGAGGGAAATGTATACCTCGTACTACTTTGAACCGCAACACATGTCTATGACCTAACTTAACACAGGTAGGTCCTACTTACGATTGTCGTAGACAACTAAAGTTTATATTTTGAATAACGTAACCTACGAACACCTTGTTTTCTTGTATTTGCAGCGTTGTCAAAAAGACTGAAGCAAGCGTGTGGTATATGGTTAACACACGAATTGCACCAAAGTAACCATCAGGAATTTGCTCTAATCGCACCCAGGACCACCTGCGTGTCTTCATTAACAGGCTAGTTTTAAAATATTTTTAGAGAAGGTGTGCACACAGAGCAATTTTCCGAACGCAAAGTTTGGCTTCACGGAAAAATATTTTTTTGCCCAAAGGATAAGTTCCAATACATTGTATTTAGCTGTAGACTATGACTTATTTCTTCCTTGTGATTAGGGTTCATACTTTCCTCTCAGCTTATGTTGAGCGTGCATTCGTATACACAACGGTGAGTAAACCTTTTAGGGAACAAAGTGTAACGACTTACCTGGCGAGTAGGGCACCGGAGTACAAATACTTGGGTTCCCCTGCCAGCCTGACACAGCGAGAACAAAGCCAGCGAAAATGGTTCCAAGAAAAAAATTCATCTAAAACACAAGCAAAGGCTGTAATTAAGCATTAGCAAACTGATCAATTAGATAATAAAGTCCGCCTACCACACTTGATTATGGTGTTGGTAAGAACGAGACTTGTGGGCTCAAAGGTACTTGTACATTATTTATTGCCAGTTGGAGACTCACGTGGTGACTCGTTTGAAAAATATATGGCCCACGTACTGTAGTGTATCGTTTTGCTATCGCGGACCAGGACTGTAATCGAACTTATTCGCTGGATCAATTGGTTACGGGGTCAGAACGTTAGTTCTCCATCGTCAACGTGTCACGTAATAATGTGAGTGGGTCTTTGTCCATCCGGTTCACAACGTGCACAGCAACCGGAGCCATACATTTTTGCAACAAATGAAGTCACTTCAACTTTACAGAGGTGCGCGGTGTTTGAAAAACAGTAACGTTTTGTGTAGATTCCAAAAAACACTAACTTAACGTATCTAGCTGTTACAAGAGCAGTGGACACAACGCACTGATAGAATAAAATCGCCGTGAGGTTATCGCAACAAGCATTTAGTTGTGAATACTGTCTCATTTTAGTTCACCCTAACTGTAACACAATGAAAGACTTGGCGGTTACTAAATAAGTCAGTCTAGAGCTGTATTGAAAATCGGTCACACTGTACTTGATACAAATTACACTGCCGGGTGTTTAGTAAAAACCTGTATATTGAGAAGATTGGAGTATCTGAACAATATATGAATGTTCAAATTTTCCTAAAAAGTAGGCGAAGGTTCACCATAATCTCAAGTGTAAAAATACTAAGACCCAAAGTTTAAAGCTTAATAAGAACAAAATTAGATTGGTTGCAACTTGTACAACATTTACATTTCTTGCAATTCAAGATGGCGGATGCCGCCATTTTGGATTTCAGCCTATTTCGTTTTTGCAAAAGTGCCTAAAATCGTTCTGGTATTTTAGCTTTTCTTCTCATTCGCCTTTCATTTTATTCAATGAGCACTTCAAGATATTTTCTTAAAACGCTGATCATGGAAGACCCTAGTTGCCAAACATTTTCCCTGGTTGTATTGCACCTGGCGAGGAAATGCTCTTCAGTTCAGGATTTTCTGGAAGCCCTGGTATAGCCAATTAAAAGGCGTGTGGGCTTACCCTCTCATCACAGCCATNCCCTGCCAGCCTGACACAGCGAGAACAAAGCCAGCGAAAATGGTTCCAAGAAAAAAATTCATCTAAAACACAAGCAAAGGCTGTAATTAAGCATTAGCAAACTGATCAATTAGATAATAAAGTCCGCCTACCACACTTGATTATGGTGTTGGTAAGAACGAGACTTGTGGGCTCAAAGGTACTTGTACATTATTTATTGCCAGTTGGAGACTCACGTGGTGACTCGTTTGAAAAATATATGGCCCACGTACTGTAGTGTATCGTTTTGCTATCGCGGACCAGGACTGTAATCGAACTTATTCGCTGGATCAATTGGTTACGGGGTCAGAACGTTAGTTCTCCATCGTCAACGTGTCACGTAATAATGTGAGTGGGTCTTTGTCCATCCGGTTTACAACGTGCACTGCAAACGGAGCCATACATTTTTGTAACAAATGAAGTCACTTCAACTTTACAGAGGTGCGTGGTGTTTGAAAAACAATAACGTTTTGTGTAGATTACAAAAAAACACTAACTTAACGTATCTAGCTGGTACAAAAGCAGTGGACACAACGCATTGATAGAATAAAATCGCCGTGAGGTTATCGCAACAAGCATTTAGTTGTGAATACTGTCTCATTTTAGTTCACCCTAACTGTAACACAATGAAAGACTAGGCGGTTACTAAATAAGTCAGTCTAGAGCTGTATTGAAAATCGGCCACACTGTGATACAAATTACACTGCCGGGTGTATATTGAGAAGATTGGAGTATCTGAACAATATATGAATGTTCAAATTTTCCTAAAAAGTACGCGAAGGTTCACCATAATCTCAAGTGTAAAAATACTAAGACCCAAAGTTTAAAGCTTAATAAGAACAAAATTAGATTGGTTGCACCTTGTACAACATTTACATTTCTTGCAATTCAAGATGGCGGATGCCGCCATTTTCGATTTCAGCCTATTTCGTTTTTGCAAAACTGCCTAAAATCGTTCTGGTATTTTAGATTTTTTTCTCATTCGCCTTTCATTTTATTCAATGAGCACTTCAAGATATTTTCTTAAAACGCTGATCATGGAAGACACTAGTTTGCCAAACATTTTCCATGTTGTATTGCACCTGGCGAGGAAATGCTCTTCAGTTCAGGATTTTCTGGAAGCCCTGGTATAGCCAATTAAAAGGCGTGTGGGCTTACCCTCTCACCACAGCCATGTTGGCGCTAAATTTCTACTCAAGTGGGGCCAAGACTTATGGTTTACTTGGACATGGTTAATAACCACCCAATCGGGAGATAAGGGTAGAACGCCTTTAGGCTGCCGCATCTCATGTTTCTACCTTCATCGTTAAACATCTCTGTCTCAATGAGATGTTCACATATTTTTTCGCAAAAGGTCACTACAATTATGCTCGGTACTTTCGCTGGTGCTACATTTCTCAAAACAAACCCGACAACGATGAAGCTTTTTCTAGTAGAATCCGACAACGCCTCGCCAGGTTTCGCTCCAAGTACGTTGACAAAATGTCGACAACTTGCTGGGTAAATCCATTCATAAAAAGCAGTTGGCAGATAGGCGGAACAATGTCAAGTTAAACACCGACAAATATTTGATAAAAACGCCATTTTGTTGCGATAAAGGTACGAATAAAGTGTCAAATAAATATGGGAAGACGTTTGTCGTAAACATAAAAGTCTAGCAGAGTTCTGTAGCAGTTCATTTAGGAATTTACTATGTGCGGAGAATGTTAAGAAAGATCTACTCAAACTTGAGCACGTCTGTCGAGACTCGGACGACATGACCGAAGTACCCGTTGATCAATTCGAAAAACAGGCATACATCAAACCGCTAAAAGGTTCTGGGGTTGTAAGGCAGCTTAAAAAAGAGCCGAACAAGTGACCCCGTGGGTGAAGAGACTCAGTAGGTATGCTCGCATTGATACTGCCTTGGAGCTCATGCACACGTAGAATGAACGCAGTGAAGAGCAGGCGTGCGTTCAGTAGACGCAAGGACCTACGCTAGGACCTAGCTAAAACCTAGTGAAAGTCAAGTGTTCTCATTTAAAATGCACTGCAATATTTCACGTAATCTCGCGAAGTCTTGTTTTTTAGCGAGGTCCTAGCGTTACTGAACGGGAGGCAGTTCTAAAGTCACGTAGTGGAGTAGAAAGGGGAAAGGGTAACAGAAGGAGGAAAGAAGACAATTGGCCGAGGACGACTAGATAAAGGTAGCTATAGATAAGCCCAGACATACCCTCACCGAGCAGCCGCCATGTCTCTACAACATCTGTAATACCCAGGAAGTTACAGACATAGTGATTTTTCAAAGCAAATCCGTCAATGGGAGGAAGCAGAACAGTCAGATTTTAGTTTTTATGAGTAGTGAATGTTCGAAAGCAATCGAAAAAGTCAAAACAATGAAGTTGAAGCTAGCCTTCCAAGAGCCGGGAAGACCATCTATGGCGTTGAGACGCTTTTTAGGTGCCCGTTAGCCGCAGTCCATCAACTCAGTATTGACACAGCTGATGTCTTTCGGTATGAGCTTATCGATTCCCCTTCCTACAGGCCTGATCAACGAATATGACCACCTGAGGAAGTGAGACAAGGCCATTTCGGTCAAATCTCTAAGTGTCATGAATCATTCTGTTTCACACGTGGTGTTGATTGATATTGGCCAGATGTGCATCAGGTCATATGGAATGTGTCTGGATCTACAGGAGAGTAGGCTGCAAGCTTCTGCACGCGACCGGCTCCCTATCCTCACGCTTGTAAGAGAATGATTCTGTTAAAAACTATGACCCCAATGAACCCCAAGCAAAGAGCCATGGGAGTGCGTGAAAAAAAGCTAAGGACACTTTGACAACTCCAAGAAACTATTCTAAACTACACTATGTTACATATGGGCGACGTACCATAGGGGGATGGGGGCTACAGCCCCCCGCTTATTTCACTGCTGCACCGCCCACGGACATGGGCGGGTCACCCGATGGGGACTCAGGGGCTATAGCCCCCCACTTATTAGAGTGCCCATGGTTCAGCAACCGTCTATTTACGTGCAGCCATCCCTTTCTGCGAAACATCGAGCGCACCAAGAAGAGGCACTGTGCCGATGTAGTTACCCACGCTGAAGCAGACGTCAGAATTTGTAGGTACATGTAAATGCTGAAAGCGGTTAAAGAAGGCGCCCACACTATCATAATTCTCTGTGACAACACTGACGTTCTCATGGTCTTGCTTTATGAGACACCAAAGATGTGAATTAACATCAAGATTCAAAGTAATTTGGACACAATGGAACAGTTCAGAGGTTGGGTCGCAGAAAATGCAGCCACCTTTTGGGAATTCATGCAATGTTATGTTGCCCGCGACACTGTTTTACACCTTTGGAAAGGGAAATGTGACACCCCCTATACTCCTAAAAATGAACATTCCAGAGCTCAACAATCGTGAGGCCTGTAGCCGGGGGGTGCGGGGTTCCATGGAACCCCCGGACTCTATGTACATTGTAGATGGACAACAACAACAAAGATGGTTAGTGTGGTTGAGTCGTATTGACCCTAAACTTTTCACTAGTCTAGCTGTGAAATGATGCAACTTTGATATGAATTTGATGAATGTATCGTGATTGGCAACTCGTGTCATTATTCCCACTTCATATTCTTTTATAATGCATATACGTACTCATTTTCCGTATTCGTAACACATACGGGCAATTTCGCATGCGCATGAAATCCGGGCGTTGTTTTAGGTAAAGGTAGACGACAAAGTGCATCTAATAACCGAAGTATCGTTTATTGTTCTATGCAAAAGTTTAAAAATTACACCTGAGACCGAAATTTTAGATATTTTCGGAGTAGTGAACATTTGGAATACTGAACCTTCGAAATAGTAAAACATTCATAATATATAGTGAATCTTAGGAATAGTGGTCTGTTCCCATTTCCAACGATGTAAGCAACTAAAGTAGCACTCAAAATACAATCAGATAACGAACTCTAGTCATTTTCCGACTAAATATTTCCGTCTGAGTATGCAAGCACACCTGATTTGAAAGTTTGACAGGGTGTAACGCCAGAACGTTGTCTTTCTGGAACACATCACATCCCAATATGACTCCTTTTCGTTACAAAAGCAACCGTCACGGCATCCTCATTTCTGGTATTACCAATTCCGTCTTATCTCAGTAACACAGAGCTGAGAGTCATCGTTCTGTATATAAATTTTGCTTCCCCCTAATTAAGCTGCGTCAAGGTGCTTACCGAAAACTCTACAGTGTCGACGTTTGCATAATATCAAAGGTGCCCCATTCTAGAAATTCGAACCAACCCCCGCACAATCTTGACTACGGCCCAGCAATGTATTGCGAGAGTTCTGTGCTACCTACTTTCAGCTTCGGAAAACTGCGTGTGTATTCTACTTACTGCACCAATGTATCCACAGAAGAGTTGTCAAACACTGAACGATGCTCCTGACCACTTTCACTTTGGGCGAACTGTAGTGTTACTGACCACTTCAGAAGTGACAAGCTCGAATTGACCCAGTTGCAGCAGCAATTCAGAAAGACATGCATGTAGCGACAGACGGTGCAGTTGCAGCAGAGCTAGCCTGTCCTCCACGGACTATTACAAGTGAAAGGTAGGGGTGTTCAGCTGCATAAAGCGCACCAGCAAATAGGTAGACACTGAAGAAGGTGAACGACAAGTAGAAGTAAATGACGGCTAAGTAAGCATCTCTGATTAATACATGTACATGTATATTAAAATTTAAAATATATAACTTCACGTTCAAACTTGTGCAATGAACTTAATCGTTCTACATGTTTATGCATGTTAAAATTTAATATAAATTACTACTCAGTATCGTAACAACCTATGAATACATAAATGTAGGTACATTATGCTTGTTTTAATACTGAGGCGAGACACTCAATATTAAAACTTCATTTATTCAGACGTTGGTAAGATGAGGGTCCAGTATTTAACATTTCATTTGCAGTAATATAACAAACCAACAATGTGGTCAAAGAACACGTAGTATTGTGACTTCGGTTATTGACATTTTGAGACGATATCGAATTCCAGTATTTAGTTATACCTTATTCTTATATCATGGGATCACAGAAGAAACACAAATATGTTTTTTAGTATGTCTCATAAATTTAACATTTCGTCCTCCAAAAGAGGCGGATTTTCCGTATTTCAGTTCAATTTTAAATTGGTCTCTCAGCTGACATTGAGTTTGAACTTGCATTCATAAAATAATACCAGAAAGTCGCTTCACTGCCGGATTTTACAAGCCATCATGTTCCGAAGACGGAAATTGTGCGGCATTCAAGATGGCGAATGCAGCCATCTTGAATTGCTAAATAACAAGTAATAAATTCCCAAAACAACTTTACAGTAAACGACATTGCAGGGTTCATTTTTGTCAATCAGACTATATCGGCTCACTTCGAAAAATACTGTAGGTCGTTTTAAACTATGAATTTCCAAAAGCCTGAACGTCAATCTCTCTTAATACTTCCATACTTGCCGTTTGCGAGATAGTTTCAAAAGTAATACCACAGGAATAGATACCCGAGCGTCAGAGCTAACCAGATTCGATGCAATAGTTCAAGAAGAATCGCCTCTTTACTGGCAACCGTTTCTTGTGTCGACTTTGCTGCTAATTGCATGGAGTAATTTTGACAAGACAAGGCTTTACGAACGCGATGTAAGTTTTCCTTCACGTATACGGGTGTAAAAGGGCTGAGGCTGTAGGAAAACGCTGTATTACAGTGCAAGTCAAAGCATTAATAGGAAAATTACCGAGAATTCCCGTTTTAACAGCTACATGTAGGTGAAAGCTGAAGTCATCGTCAGAGTAGTTTTCCCTCGTGACCAAGACGTGAAGGGGAATTATGAACCCACGGGAAACTAAGTCGCAAGCTCGTCGCATAGATTTCGGTAGATAGGCATATCCGCTGATCACTTTGTTTCTATTTCTTACAATAAAGATAATGGTAAGTATTTTTCGGTAACTGGCTGTTGTGCGCCCAAGGTAAGATATTTGCGCCCCCTGTATTGTTATATTCAACAAAGACGCAACAAAGGAAAACAGGGTGCCCGTCGTCTTGATCTTGCAAGTTAAATAATACATGTAGTTTACGACCTCCATACGACGTCATTTGGCATGATTTAGTCATTTTTGTAATTAGAGTTTTGCCATCCCAATGGTTATTACAAGTAACGGTATTTTTTCTGATTATGTTTTCTTGTAATGTAGGTTGTAGACATCCATAGTGAACCGAAACACCATGGAAAGAATTGTGAAAATGTAAGAGGAGACAGTTGAGGTGAACAATGACATGAGAAATGTTAGACTGAAAGTTGTCAATCAAATCACAGGAATGAGTTTGTGCCAACCCACAAGCCTACGTCACAGATGTCATCAAGCCACTGGAGATGTACGTCATGCGGACACGCCGACGGTGGACCCATCGGGTACGCAAAACACACAGATTCTAAATTTCAAATGATAACCATTTGTTTTTACGCTTTGCTTCTTATTCAGTTACTGCATGTTTGACGTCATCTAGACTAGCGAACTTGCAAATTTAAGAAACAGTCCATACAAAAACCAGTATATTTTAAAAAATTAGTCTATACATCAAAGTTCAAAACAACTTCACTTTTGGTACATGGATAGGTATCCTAACAAAAATATAAATGCCAAATTTTGAGTACCCAATGATCTCTAGTTTCGCCGCTGGAGCAAGAGACCGGAAATTGGCACAGAAGGGATATTATCCGTCTTCAAAATTGTATGTTTTCAACAACGAGAATAAGTAACTTACAAAATAGATTGAAGTTTATACATTGGTGGCTGGAATAATCAACGTATACTGTGCATAATTCTGTGCCATTTATTAAAATCTGACAGTTTTGTGCAAGAGAGGGAAGATAATCTATAGACCACTTTTTGTGGCTAGTTTTGGTTGCAGTATATAGTGACCTTCTTACCGCCCTATTGCACCTTCCAGCCTTGTATGACTTTTAGAACATATAGTTAAAGAGTTAATCTTGATGACTGAGCAATAACAAATCTTGCCTCACTTTCACATTTTATTGGAAATTGTCTTGCAAAATTGTCTAATTTGGAAAGGACGAGCAGAGTTTACAGACCAGTTGAAGAAAAATTTGAGCAAGAATTATTCTGCTTTATATTGTTATAAAAATCAAGTCTAAGCTCTTTCAAATGACAACAAGAGATTTTCTGGATGTATTTCGCTGTCAGTATAAGTAAGTCAGTAAGTAAGTAAGTAAGTAATTTTTATTACAGTGACATGTGTTCAAATGAATTTAAACAATGAATACGTTACAAAGACTAGGAACACCCAGCCCTCCACCGGGCTTATAAGTCACTTTAGACACATGTACATGATACAAAAAAGAAAAGACAAGTGTACACGCATTGCAAGAGGACCAGAAAGAGAAGGCCGAGATAAAAACTGAACCCGATGACCTTTGTCCACTGATTGAGTCACTTGGAGTTAAGTTTGAGGGAATATAAATAATCGTTAAGGTAAACCTCTTCTTTTCTTCCATTTATTTGACATGACTGACCAGGTTAATTTAAAGTAACTACACATGTACACTAGCGCCCTCTGTAAGGATTACCTCAATCAATCAAATAATCAAATGCCTTATCTGCTAAAATGACGCGGAACTTATATGTATAGGTTATACAACGTACGTGTTTATACCAGTGGTTTCAGTTCGTGGGACACGTATACATGTACGTGCACGCAAAAATTTTATGAATGAATTTTTGCAGCCTGCATGACACGGCAATCAAGTTGTATTTGACAGCAGCTACAAGCTTGGGGTGCACATCTACTAATTTCGGTATTTTCGTCAGAGTCTGAGCTAAATCTATTTCTAAGTTAAAGTTTGCTTACATTTCTGACGATTTTTCTTGAATTCGTTGAGTGATATCTGTGCAGGACACCCAGACGTTTTGGCTGATGCACGTTCAGACGCTTTTTAAAAATGCTCCTTGCGCCCGGTTCTTATCATTTTTAGGTAGAAAGTATTCAGAAATTTGTCGCAAAATTGACAAAAATACAGTGTTTACTGAAGTTGCAATTTTGCTTTTGAGCTCGACGTATTTTGATTGTTTTGAGAACGAATTGACTCATATTTGACCGTAAAGAACCTCAACTTGTGTAGTGCAATAAGTGACCAAAAGGAAGTTTCCCCTTTGTAATATATGTTGTTTTCCTAATCCCAAATATATTGTTGCAAGTTCGATACTTTTTGTGATTTAAGTGTTCCACTTAGGGACAAAATTTCACGGTATATTAAGAAACATTGTTAACGATATTTTTATTTAACTCATATCTTAGTATTGGCATTTGAAAATATTGCGCACGGAGCTGAATCCAAAGTGATGCTATATACATAGTCATGTTTCTACCAACTTTAGTGTATTGTGTGTTCAGGATGGAATTTTGGCGAGAAAGAAGGCATCCATATTAAACGCTCGTTGAATACGGAAAAACCATATTCAACGCGCGTTGAATACGGAAAAGTACATGTAGGTCTTCCATATCAAACCTCACAATAAGACCCGTATTTCATGGTCATACTCTCACGCGTATAGGATAAATAACGATTACTGAGAATTTTTGTGCGAGATGTGAACTGGGGCCACATTTGCAAAAAGAAAAGTGGCATGCGATTTCCCAACCATTTAAAATGGTGGAAATTGTCTTTAACATGAATAAAATAAACGTAGGAGACCATGTAATTGTAGTTTATAACGATGTCACAATAATTATTAATAACGGTTTCATAGCGGGCATGATTGTGACGTTATACATTCATACGCAGGATATATTATGCATAGAAACAGAGTTTTCTTGGCAGTACTGCCATTTGCATACATGCTTTCAACAATAAACGGCTACCCATTACGTACCCAAGAAAATATCCCCACATGTGCAGTAGACCTCGTCACCGAGTCACTGTTTCCTGTGCTGCATATACAATTATACCCAATCACAATGATAAAATAACAAACATAATCACAAACTCAATAGCAATTTTATTAATCTTCAAATAAACAATTACAATTTTAACATTAAGTATACGTTTTTATAAGTTACTGCACATCGCGACAGGCTTTTCCAATACTTCGAATATAAGGTGGTGCCAAGGATAGGCGACGAGTCTTCAATGGGAGTTAAGGTGGTTTCGGATTTATGTGTTTTGTGAATATAGACCAAGGTATTGGTTCCCAGCTCAGACCCAAGACCTTTGCAAGAACAGATTAAGTGTGCTCGTATGGCACAATGGTATGGCACAATACAATACAAAATGAACTACATTACCTTTATAGTGACAAAAGTAAATAGCAGAACTATTAAAAAAACAATACGCATCGAGTTGGATAAGTTCACCAAACGAACCAACACAAGTTTGCTATGAGAAATTTTAGTAAATTATACAGTGTAAAAATAACGTATTTTTCGTGTCCTGACCCAAGAAAGCACCGTCAAGTTATTTGCAAAAATACTCTAGTTGCTTGGTATAATTTCGAAATCACATTAAGACATTCCGTGTCAACAAAAGTGAGAATTATTGTGGGCTTTTGCTCGTTATTCGGCTGAGAGAATAGTCTTTGGAGGTTTCAAGGAAGTCACCTTGAAGCACAGTGGAGAGATGGCCATTCGCAGTCAGTTCTTGTTTAATGGCTAAACCAATGCTACTGGAAGAGATAAATAACGCATATGTTAAGTTTTAGCAGCGCACCTATGTGAGAAATCATGCGTATTAAGCAATGAAGTGACCATTCGGTGACTAATTTTGAAAAACATTCGAAAATGATGGTATTACCGATTCACATCATCCAGTAGTATATCATAGACTTGTGTCTTCTGCTTAGTATTCAAAACAGGCTCTGGATGTTGAAAGCAAACTTTCTATCGGAATGTAGGGGTCACTGGGACTTGAACCCAGAACCTCATGTCAAAGACATGCCTGCTACCTTGTATCATGACACCGGGTGATTGTTCAATAGTTAGTTTGCAATTCAACAGTTGTTTTGGTAGTGAGTCAATGTGCTCAAACGTGAGTATCAAATTTTGGATTTAAAGTTGCTGCGTCCTTTGTTATTTACCACTTCAGTCTTGTGTTCGAAAAATTTAAAAGCCGTTCTCTGACAACGGCTTTTCTTAAGACTGGTTATATGTTTTCCCTCTATCATTGTTAGAAGACTGAGTTACACCCGACCTTTTGGTAATATTTCTATATTTTCCAAAGAAACCAGAGTTCAGCAACTTTAAGTAACTTAACAATCACCCACCTCAATTTATTACAACACACACTGCAAAAAGGTCACGGTAAAAATCTCTCACAAAGTACATTAGCAGAAATATAAAGACAATTTAACTTCGAATGTATTTCGTATTGTTTCCAAAGGAAAGAGTTATATTTTTGAAGGCTTTCCAAGCATAAATACTATCAAACCTGACCCAATGTTTTTCAGTTTAGTGAAGTGGCAGCTAAACAGGCTAAAACCAGAAATGTTATTCGTTTTGATTGATATCAAATTCACAGGCGCAGAATACCTTTCCATAGTAAGTACAATACATCAAATGGACCAAAAAGCATACAATTTCAATCAAGGGTATAGTACGTGATTATAGTAAAACACGCAACGTGTTTCTGAGGTGACGAAACACGTGCGCATGACAAAAGATAAACTCTCACTGATATTTTCTCTGGGAAGAGAAAATCTTTTCCCTACATCTTGGCCTACTTTGTGTCGCAGGTGCCGCAGTCTCTTGTCTTCTTAAGCTTAAACAGCAATAAGTCAATTAATATACACGCAACACAGTATACATGACAACACGTCACTCAACATACACGGCACACAATATACATGATAACAAGTCAAATATTATATACGGCACAACATATACATGATAATACTGACAATTTAAGCTATTGAAAGCTTGACCTATTTAGAGTTACACAATGAACATGATAATAAGCCAGTTATTATACAAGAAATACAATAAACATGAACACAAGTCAATTCATCAACACGACAAGCAAAAATGATAAGTCAATTAATATACTCGACACAAAATAAACATGCTGTCAGGCCAATTGATACACACCACACATCATCAACATGATAACATAATTAATACATCCGACACATAAGAGACATGATCAGATAACTAATGCACATGACGCAATAAACATGATAACGGGACAATTAATATACACGACGCAGAATGAACATGACAACAAATCAATTAGTATACACGGTACATAGTATTCATGATAATACTGACAATTTAACTAATTGAATACCTCACACATTTCATTTCCAGGCGGCCGCCGTCTGTCGTCAAGTCAAATAATATACACTATATATAACCTACATGATAACAAGTCAATGAAAATAGATAACACAATATAAATGAAAACAAATCAAATAATATACACGACACATTATTTATGATAACAAGTCAAATAATATACACGAAAAAATATACATGATAACACTGACAATTTAAGCCATTGGATACTTTACCTATTTCTAGGGTTGGCGGCCGCCGCCTGTAGTCTTCCTAATCTGAAGAGGAACATAAGTTGACATACACGCCACACAATAACAAGATACGAAGTCAATATAAACGACAAACAATGAACATGATAACACATCAATTCATATAAATGACACACTATAAATATAATAACAAGTCAAATAATATTCACGACACAAAATAAACATGATAACAAGTCAATTAATGAACACGACACATGATTAAAATATTAATAAATCAATTGATATACATGGCACGTAATGAACATGATAACAAGGCAATTAATGTACACGACACTCAATAATCATGATAACAAAGAGATTAAGTTTTACGGGACACAATAAAATTGACAACAACTCATTTAATGTGCACGGCAAACAATCAAAAAGAAAACAGGTCAATTAAAAAACAAGACCTACAATAAACCTGTGAACAGGTTATTTAATGTACTCGAAATACAGTAAACATGGTAAGAAGTCAATTAATGGACACGGCATATGATATAAATGTGAACACTGACAATTTAATTAATTGAATACTTCACCTATTTGATGTCCTGGCGGCCGCCGTCTGTCATCTTCTTAAACTTAAAGAGGACAAAATCAATCATTTTACACGACACACAAAATATATGATAACATGTCATTTAATATACACGACACACATTAAAGATGACGAGTCAATTAAGATACACGACAGACAGTAAGCACGACAAGCCAGTTACTATACGTGACACAAAACAAATATGATTAACAATTTATTCAATACACACGACAAACAGTAAACATGATAACAATTCAATTTATAGACACGACACATGATAGTACTCACAAATCATTTCAACTGAATACTTGACCTGTTTGATGTCCTGACGGCCACCATCTCTAGTCTTCTTAATCTGAAAGAGGAATAAGTCAATTGAAGTACGTGGAACACAGTATACATGATAGCAAGTCAATTAAAATACACCATGCAATATACATGATAACAAGACAACTAATAAATACGAAGTACATGGTAACACTGACAATTTAGGCCACTCAATGTTTTACCTATTTCATGTTCTTGCAGCCGCCGTCTTACCTATTTCATGTTCTTGCAGCCGCCGTCTGTAGTCTTCTACATGTAAATCTCATAGAGAAATATTAATTGATATACGCGGCACACAGTTTTCAACATAGGAAGTCAATATAAAAGACGCACAATAAAAATGACAAAAACACAATCTGTATAGGCGACACGAAATGAAAAATAATAACAAGTCAATTAATATTCACGACAAATAATAAAAATGAAAACACTTAATTATTAAACTCGACACACAATCAATATGGTAAAAACTAATGCACAAAAACAATAAACATTATAAAAATCAATTAATATACACGACACACAATAAAAATCAATTATTATACACGACACCCAATAAATATGATAACAAGTCATTTACTTTACATGAGACATATTAAACATGATATCAAGTCAAATAATAAACACAACACATGAAAAACATCATAACAGGTAAATAATTACACACGGAACACAATATACATTATGACAAGGCAGTTAATATGCTCGACAATTAACATAAAACAAGTCAATTAATTTACAAGCCATACAATAAACGAAACATTAAACAAGTCAATTAATATACCTGACACAGCACATACTCAAAATCAAACAATGAACATAATAAGAAGTCAAGTAAACATACACGACACATAATAAACGTAATCAAATGTAATTTAGTGTACAGGACACACAATGAACACGACAGCAACCAAATAGTATGCACGACACACAAAAATATAACAATTAATACACACGAAAACAATGAACATGATCAAAAGTCAATTAATATACACGACACAATAAATTATTACACACGACACTTAATAAACATGATATCAAGTCAATTAAGATACACGAAACACAATGAACATGATCAGATATCAATCACTAGACACCAAAAAATGAATTTTCTAACAAGTCAATTAACATTCCCGACACAGAGTAAACATGACAAATCAAATAATACGACACACAATAAATATGACAAAATGTCAATTAATATACACGACATACAATTAATATGTCAATTTACAAACACGACAGAAAATACACATGATAACAGCTCTATTAATACAAACAGAAAAATAATAAACAAGACAACTGTGGTATATGACACACAATCAACATAATATCAAGTCAATTTATATACACGACACAATATGAACATGATAAAAATTCAATCAATATACTTGAAAAACAATGAACATAATTCATAAGTCAATTAATGTTATCGACACACAGTAAACATGACAGGTCAAATAATATACACGACGCACAACAAACATGTTCAAATGTAAATTAATGTACAGGACACACAATCAATATGATAGAATCCATTAATATGCACGGCATGTAATCAACATGGAAACAAGTGAAGTAATAAACAAGACACACAATAAATAGTATAAAGATTCGATTAACAAACACGACTCACAATTTACAAGTCATGTAATAAACACGAAAACAATAAACATGATAACAAGTCAATTCATTTACACCAAAAACAATGAACACGATAAGTCAATTAATGTACATGACGAACAATCAACATAATAACAATCATTTAACACGCACGACACACAATCAAAATCAAACAGGTCAATTACTAAACAAGACAAGCAATAACCATGATAAAGATTGAATTGTTATACACGACACAAAATGAACATGATAGAAATTCAATCAATGGAAATGATAATAAGTCAATTTATGTACACAACACACAGTAAATGTGACTAATCAAATAATGAACATGAAAATAAATGTACAGGATACGAAATGAACGTGATAAAAAATCCATTAATATGCACGACACACAATCAACATGAAAACAGGTGATTTAATAAACAAGACACACAATAAACATTCAAAAGATTGAATTATCAAGCACGAGACACCATAAACATGACAACCAGTCAATTAACACACACGAAAACATTAAACATGATAACAAGTCAATTACTATACACGAGACATAACAAACATGATAACAAGTCAAAGACTAAACACGACACACAATAAACATCATAACAATAAATTAAATTTACAAGGGACACAATGTAGATGATGACAATTCATTTAATATGCACGACATTGGATCATCATGAAAACAGGTCAGTAAATAAGCAAGATATACAATAAAGATGATAAAAAGTCAACAAGACACACAGTAAACGTTATTACAAGTCAATTAATAGACACGACACATATTATACATGACAGCACTGAAAATTAAGTCAATAATACACGGTTACAAGTCAATTATTATACACGGCAGACATTATACATGATAACAAGTAAATTGAAATACTCCACGCAATATACAAGATAACAAATCAAACTATATATACGACACAAAATTCACGATAACAAGTCCAGTGATATACGCAGCACACAAACCTGAAAACAAGTAATTTAACAAACACGACACACAATCAACATAATAATAAATCAAGTAATATAAAAAGTATCCAGGCATATTGGGCAACCTCACGATGAAATCCATCAAGAGTTTCCGTGAATGGTGGACTTCTTCGCTTGTATTTCATTCTTTCACGGCTCCAAACTTGTTCGATTCTATAGCCCAACAATGAAAATGATGTCATTCACGGGACGTTTCCCGCCTAATTAAACATTTACAATGGGCCATAAGAAACGGGGGTGGGGCAGGGGCGCCCTAAAACTTTTTCAGACGTCAGGGTTAGTCCGTGGTAACTGGTATATGCGTGGAATGGGTGGTAGTGGCGAAGACAGCGAAAGATGAGGAGAGAAAATTCAAGCGAACATTTGTCAAGTACTATTGCTTGATTTGCCCTTTAGGAGCCCTAGCCAGGACATCATTGTTAGAGGGTTAAATTGCTTGCAGCACAGATAGCGTAAATACACTTGGAAATTTGCACTATATCTTTTGTGCTTGTAATTCGAAAGGTCGAGAAAGTTTTTAAAGCGCAGCTTTTTCAGACCATGTTAATCTACTATTGTTTAAAATTAAATTCGATGCAAAATTACATATATATTTCTCTACTCGCGCGTTATGTCACTCTCGTTCTTCGTTTTTTCTTGAGACAAATTAAAAGACACTTATTAAAAATCGAGAACATGACAAATACTACCAATTGCTGATAATTTTCTGTTTTATTAAAGTAATGTACCTTTCTATTTTAAGGGATCCGTCGTTTGCACCCACGCGGTCACCCATTTTGTGTTTTATTGAAAAAAACAGCGGCTCACAATGATGGAATCGATTACCTATGTATTCCGGTGTTTAAAAAATCGTACACCTTTTGTTACACAATGCCACATCTTGGAAGGTCGTTTGATGACGGGATTAAACTTCACTTTTGTATATGTCAATCAGATTGACGGAGGTCCGATTTTTATGACTCTGTACAGTGTACATGTATAACGGATTAAGGTACTTAATGTACTGTACAGTAATTATACTTACAATTACAAACAAATATTGCAGCGATTTTTGAGCTCCAGTTTAACTCATTAACCATATCAGCCAGTTCAAACTACAAATAAATTCCTAAAATTCCAGAGTGTTATCCCTAAACGCCGTGGGATACCGTGTCCTCCGTGTTTTTTCGGTTGTCTGTCAAAAATCTGCGAACACACCTTCGAAAACTGCTTTAATGAACTGTTTTTATTAAAAACGGATTTGTTAGTAGCTGATTTACATATGCGTTTACTCTACGAATTTCACCAACGAGGTCTATATTCTTTAGACCTGTATTAAGATCTTCAACCATGTTTAACTTTAGATTTGGTCAGACCCAGATTTAACTGTTGAATATGTCAGACTTGCATGGTATAGGTACAACTGAACGATGCCGCGGTGTGCAATTACGACGCAGTTTTAGAGCGAAAATGGACTATTTTCATTATTCAGGTTTACTACAACACGAGATCAAACGTAACAGGGGCGGATCCCGGATTTTTTAAAGGGGAGGGGACGGTCAAGGACTTTTTGAAAGGGGGGACCAAGTCAACAATTTGAAAATTATAGATTTGATATCATTAAATCAAGGGAAAAAAAGGGGCTCCGGACCCCTTGACCCCCCTGGATCCGCCTATGCGTAGACAAGTATGTGCTGGAGTGTGTCCTGCGGATTCTTCAGAATACGACTGGTCGAGCAGGGCGTCATCGTCCACCTCCACTGTTTTCCGATTCAATGTTGCCGGGAAGTGGTCTTGCCCCCACCCCTTTGGTCGCGAAAACTAAAAACTAAAATGACACGGAAATAAATTTGGGCATTTATCATGTTACATCTAATCAAGAGCATGTTCTTTAATGTGTGTGTGTTGGGCACACAAATTACATTTTTCCTCATGAGAAAAGCTTTTAGACCTTTGTCATAAATGTCTGCACTGATTCTACAGGTGTATGCCATTCTATACCCACGTGATCAAGGTTTCATTGAAGCACTTCAATAGTTTCTTTGTTGGGTTTACCCACCTCGACACAGTGGGGTGTCTTTGATACTTTAAACCTGGTTCTACTGAACCAGCTCTCTGGTCTAGCAAAACCAGGCTTTCAGACTCTTAAACCGTGTTGGTGAAATGCAAGTTAGGTCTAAAATTAGACCAGGTTTAGGAAGACCAGATTTAAGTCTTAAACTTGGTTTTGTTAAACCACCTTTATGAAATCGGCTGCATGAGTTTAAATGCAAGCTGAAATTAAAATAATCTCAATCATCCGTTTCCCAAAGTCAAAAAGTACTCTAAACAATTTTTTTCCAATCTAGAATCTTTCTCAATGATATTGATGAAATTCAGATATTCATTTAGGGTATCATAAAATGTACTCATGTATTCAACTAAATCTAAATACATTGTTTATTGACTTAGAAACAAGATCGGTGGTTTACAGGTGTATAAATTCTGAGAAACTTTTAAGAGACCTTTTCTCGAATGAGTTTTGATAATTTGGGACAAGTAAAATAACACGAGATTAATATATATTTTAGTTGTATTGCGAAGTTCAGGGCCACGGCTCTACATGTACATTTAATGTTTTCACAGAAGGTACCAGATGGGTATTTTGATAACAAGAGGTAACATTTACGATAACTAATGTGTAGTTGAATATTGGATACTGAGTAGCACAGGTTAATGTAGTACCAAATGGGTACATAATACCAAATGGGTGCTGGCCATTTGCCTTCTAAGTGGGTCGGGCAAAGCGGCAGATTGGATAATGAATACCTAATGATTACAAACTGCCAAATGGGCAAAAATCATATAAAGTTCCAGGTGGGTACACCAATTACAGCCAACTGGGCTATAACAACCTGATAAAAAGAGATATTGCAATGAACGTGGTTTTGTGGCTCAATTTGTGCCGCATGGGCAGGGTTGTTCATGGATGAATAATCCTGTCCACCACCACAGCCCGCGTGGGGTGCGTGACCCTTGTATTCAGAGACGAATAGGAGTGACAGGAGACGTGGGAAAATGTAGAAGGGCAGTTAAACAGTATAATATGGTGATATGCCCCAAACAAGGCTACCATTTAGAAGACTCATACCTAAACATAACTGAGAGAGCTATTGGTCATACACCGGAGGTCCGCGAGCAATGAATTCCTTTAAGGCACCCTTGAGAAAAAGTCGCTTCCTTAACACAACAGGTGGAAACCACCTGGCTCGAAAAACAACAACCTGGCGTCCGCTGTAATGTCAGGGTACCTGATGTAGCATCCAGAATGACTGAGAACAATCTTAGCCGCCATGGAGTTGATTCTGGCCCTGGCGGTATTCACGCCTCTTCGTTATTGTAAACGTAGTACTACTGCGGACCAAACGATTGTACTGTATTGAAATTTGCTGTGGATTCTGTAAATATATGCCTTGAGGGTGGTGTTTAGTTCATGTCATTTGGTGTGACTGATGCCGTTGTCAACGCAGTGCAAGATGACGTACAACGACTGGTCTTCAAAGTGGTTCATCGTCCACAGTTTGAGGATGAGTTGGTTCCACTATAGCCCGCTGATGCCTTGCCAGAAGGTGCTCTCGATCCTCAATGACTGCAACCCCAAGTTCTGGCAGGAATAAACGCCCGTTTGATGATTCACGAGGTTACTCAGTCATAAGAATGTATGTTAAGCTACCTCTTCAGATCATGATTGAAATCAACACTTATCTGTAAACGAATGGTTCAGGACATAGGCAAATGAAGGTGTGCTAACGAATGTTGGCCAACCCTTAGTAGATGAACCACATTAATTTAATGGCGCACGATGTCACTATTCAATTTCGTGGAAGAAATAAATCTATACCACAATAAGGAAATGTTTTAAGACAGGCTATTTCCAGATCTCCGTGTTTGGGTATAAGCAGGAAGAAAATGGTCGTTTATAAAGCTTCATTTTACACCATAGGGTTGTAAATAGCCCTTATTATACCACATAACCAGCCTGACGTATACAACCGTTGAATAACCCATTTTATACGCACACGCATTTATCTGTGGATGCATGTTGCCGTCATCTCTGTCTCGGCGTCCGGCGTCGGTCATCCGGCCTTCAGCATCCTTCGGCTGTATATCCGTAACCCATAACAAGATTTTGATGAAATTTAGCAGATGTGTTTTTACTAAGCTAACAACGATAAGCGACAAATTTCGGACCTATCTAACTACAGGTGTGCCCCTAGTTGCAGATTTAGTTTTTTACGTTTACCTCTGTATCTTCGGAGGTCACCAACGGGTTTTCATAAAATTTAACAGTTAGGCACCAATTAGTGAGATGATGCTATTCTCCTGTTTTCGGATAGATTAGAGGTATTTTTCGCTACCTAGTGGACATTTATACTGTTTCCGAGTCGTCCGCCCCTCTGTCAACTAATGATGAAGCCATTTGTTTTCGAGTCTGTTTTGGCGTCCGAATCTCTGTCAACCAAACCATTCTAAGTATGATTGTGGAAATTGGTATGTATATTCCTAAAGTGAAGAGGACGGCTGTCGATGATTTTCCGCCGACCGCAGTTACTGCGGCTCCTCTTTGTGGCAGCTGTATTTTATTTACTCCCGTGGCTGTATCTTCCAAACTCTGTGCAGGATCTTTATAAATTTTAGCAAATATGCTTATGTGAAATTGACAACGGACGGCGATGACTTTCAGACGAACCCGATAAACATTGTGCCCCCTGGTGGCAATTTAATGTTTTCCCTTTTCCTATTTTTCTCTAGTTCAAGCTCCTTCTCGAATTTTTTTGAAAGTTAATGAATAGATTTCTATAAAAGCAGTGACAAGTTCCTGTATTCGGATGGATTTGATATATTTTGAGGCCATTTTTACTGTTTTATAGTCTTTTTTGCGTCTGCTTCTCTATCAATCAAATCACTCGAAGTGTGATTGTGAAAATTGGCATATCTGTTCTTAGTGCATGTGAAGAGGACGCTTGACGATGATTTTCCTACGACTTAGACTACTCTGGCGCCTCCTAGTTATTTTTTGCGCCCTTTGGCACATAGGGACACTTTCACTTTTTTCCGTTTTCCTATGTTACTCTGAAGTTACTTGACGGATTTTTATGATATTTGAAGAAGCAACGACAAGTTCCCGTTTTAGATGGATTCGACTTACTTTGCGCCATCTAGTGCCCATTTCTGTGATACAAATAAACACCCCTAGAAGCAAACCGTTTGCGGTGCATGCTTGGGCGCATTTCAACTCTCCGTGTTCCTCTTGTGTTATCTGTAATTAACGCGTGCTGAATAACATTTTGGCGGTAACCTGGGGTCGGATTCAAACCGGCCGCTTCACTAGAGTTTCGAGCAGTCGACTTAACCGCTAAGCTATTCAGCATGTGACGTCATCATACGTGAAAATACATAAATTTTGAGGTGGTTTTGAGTAAAAACATCATTTCAAATAGAATAACCCGGCGTATCTTAAAAGGTCAAGACCGCCGCTTCCGGTCCCCTGACACGGAAAGTAATTACCATGCGAGGCGAGTCGAGATGGGTAGATCGATTCATTGCAACGTTTACATGTATCATTCAGTACATGGTGTAAATAGATTATTACACGTTCTCAGGCGTTATTCCCTTTATCTAGGGCCCTCGTGGATGTTGTAGAATTATAATTTTCCAAAAGTCACTTTGGATCTAGTTTACGGGAATAACGACTTTGTCATGTAATAAACTGTATTTATACCGCATTATCTTGATACGGCCGTGCAATAACTTTGTCACTTCTCCGCACAATAACCCAAAGGGCGATTGTACAGTAACCTGACCATAAAATGACCATCGTCATGTGATCAAAACAGAACTACTTTCTATGGCTACTCTGGACACCCAAAGTTTCGACCAAAATAACCACGGTTAAGTTAAAGAAGTAACATGGATTTACGTTTTCTATACTTTTCAAAACTTAACCAAACGTAATACACTGAGGAGCACTTGGTATTTAAAATCGCAATTCTCCTCACAATAACGAACATTGTTTGCCACTCAACCTTCAATTTCACTCGCGCGTTCACGAGAACTTGTAAACAAAGCTGGTGAAACTGATCATTGTAAACTGCGGTGGTAACTACAGTAGCGTTCTATTTTCATTATTTTGTAGTGTAAAAATATCAGAGGTTATATCCAATTCAACCCAATCAAGAACTTTTATTTATATGACACATTTTCGATAAATCAACAGGATTTGTCCACCTCCAATCGGAGGTTGAAGCCGAAACCAAGTCCAGCGCATAAAAGTAGGTCCAATTAGCCTCAGCGACATTAGGAATGGCAGTTGCTAATGAGTGAAACGAGTATGAGTTGAAAACTGGTAACAATAAATAAAAATCCATAAAATACACAGAAAACAGGTGCTTAGAATACAAACTCAAATATCCTCTCCTCACCTGTCACTCCGCAAAAATGGAAGCTACAACACTGTAGCTTTTCAGTGTCGTTGTATTCTTACGTGGAGTGGCCAAAAAGGAAGAAATTAAGACTCGGCGAAGAAATGGGGGTTAGGAATACATGTATGTTAGTCGGTCTCGTGGAAATACTCACACAGCGCATCAACCTCGGCTAATAACACAGTGACCCATTTAAAAACACGTGTAGTTTAACACAAACATGTATTTCTATCAGATCAATATCCTTCTTCTCAAATCCATATGGAATTTGTATTTATTTTTGATACCTGGAAAAGTATAAGTAACATAGCAAAATATGCAACTCGTTATTTGTGCTATGTGTGTTCGTTAGTGGAGTTCTCGATGAAACTTTTAGGTAAATACGGTCATGTGAGTGCCAATGTTGGAAAATCTTCATGTTAGTTCCATATTTTTAAAAAGATGTCGATTTATTGGTGGAAAACATGATATTTGAAATCTATGAAGGTTAGTCAGTGCAGCCGGGACCACATTAGCCAGCCTTGAAGACATTGCGACTAGGAACAGTAGCTTTAGTAAAAGATCATTACGCAAGTAATTGAAAAAGTACAGGTACAGGTAATATGACTTAAATTCGGCTTGCCCAAGGCGGGCACCAAATTTCGTGGGGGAGGGGGCCTTGCAGCCACCCAACACCCGGCTACGGGCATATACATTCGTTTCCTACATTTGGACTTCAAATGCAGAATCTAGTTAACGATAGCAAATAAGAGTGAAACATCTACCCATGCTTTTTATTTTGTTTATTTATAAGTAGACAAGGATAACGTACTCGTGATAATGTCCATGGCCAAAAATATAACAAACACGCAAGATATTTAATCAAATATTATGACAATAGTTAACAAATCTAAACATAGGAAGCCAAGCGATGTACTAACCACTCTAATTTAATTAGAGCTTCCAAACATTTATTCCTGAAAAGTATCAACATATAACTGCCTGGTATGAATATTATACTTATGAAATGTTTTTATGGGGTTTCAACAAGTTACTCGGTGATACTCCCAGACACTGCTCGCATGTCAAGATCTTTTTTATACGCATTGTACTGCCTGGCCTTCACTCGTTGATAAGCGATCACGCCCAACGCTCCAAGCACAAGTCCCAACAAAATCATCCCTATAGCAATGCCAGCCATGGAACCTGCAAAATAAATATGAACGACAATATATTAACGAAGCATACCTTTTAAATATACAGTGGCGAATATTCTTATTGTGGATGCTGACGTGATATGTATTCATTTTGAATATTGCAATAATTGCTTGAAACTCGTCAGATAAACTATTTCTAAAACACAAAGTTAAAATTCTTCCGCACCAATTCAGTTTCTCATTGCTTCGCTCCTAATAGTGCAGTGCACATATGTGCTCAAGGATATTGGACTGGTTACTACTTGAAATTCCCACTGTTTTATTGGAAATGTGCTATGTCTATGTTATGCCATACCAAATATGAAGACGCGCTTTGCTGCGTGGGAAATCGTGACGGGCTTTTTTGTCATATTTGAAACTAAACGAAAAATGTTTTTTGACATCAAACAAACCGTAAAAATGCCAGGTGAACAGTTTTATTTCTGTCCAACTGGCAGAGAACCACTTAATGCAATATAATAAATTTTGCACGTTCCATGCCTCCTTAAACACGTTTAATATAATGGCCATTTCAATTCCATGATCCTTCACTATGAAGCGCTGCCAGTCCAGTTAGAACTGAGTGTGCACTGGAACGGCTGTGTTACAGCACGTCCCAAAAACGTAGCCAGAACATCTCGGAATAAGAGCACCAGCCACTAATGGATTTTCTTGATGCAGGAAGCCCAAAACTGTTTTAAGGCGAACAAGATAAGAACAAATCAGAACTCGACTGTTGTTGCTGTAGTACAATTTCAGATTCTGCACAACAAGATCATCTGCGACTGTCTCCGGGTCTGCAAGAGAACATCCGCTTCGCCCACCAAGACCTTCGTTCAAGTTACCCACAGTTTTCACAGTAGAAAAATAAGCCACAGGTCTGGTGTGTGTCACGCATTCCCCATATTGTCGTGTAGGTTGTGTCCTATTCTCCATTCTTACGCTGGTCACCGCTGAATGTGTTTGGTGCCAACACTTGAACATTTTGCTCTCTGAGTTGGGAGTTAAATACGGCATCTTTACAAACCTCCGAATGGATAGAATGAGAAAACAATACTTCACAGGAAAACTATTTCCTGCATTGTACTGGTGATTCAATATTTGTGTGAATATTGCGTGGATACACATCCTGCATAAAGTAATGAAGGATACCAAACAGCATTGAACTGCTATTTACGCTTCTCCGGCGCTACAATCGTTCCAAAAATTGACACGTGGCGGCAATCGTCAAGCCTCCCATCCGTCTTTCTGGAAGGCCGGTCTATTCTCCACTGAATCTCTATTAAATGGGATAACTTCTATCGCAGAGCCTTTCCAAAAAGACCCTTGAATCGATACAAAGTGAGAGCACGACGGTGCGCTGTTTTAAGGCTGACTTGCGCTTACTGTACGTCATCGAGTCCCTGTTGACATCTCTTTACAAGTATGTAGCTTGAAGTTTTAACACGATAGGCCGAAAAGATAATCGTTAGTCGGCCACTTCGAATTGTGGCAAAATGGTTTGGGAAAGGAACTTAGCAGCCTCCAACCAATAGCCAAATGCTATGACGTAAACGTTTTTTCGTTAACCAACGAAAACCGGTAATCTACCAATTTTGACCCAATAGGCCATAGGCGGATTTAGGGGGGGGGCCAGGGGGCCC
>NMRA01000497.1:236777-252201 GCA_002633005.1 Phoronis australis | reverse complement strand
GGGGGGGGGCTCAAACCCAATTTCAAGTGTCAAATTCGGAACACGGCGCATTCGTAACGGTACTATGGCTAAGTATAGGCTCTCCCGCGATATCCCAGGCGACCGGCAGTGGCGCTGCGCACTACGACTCCGTTTTCGTCGTCTGCTCCACTTTGCAATGAAGAAAATTTACTTCATTTTTTAAAGAGAATGGAACCTGAGTGACGATGAAAAAACAGAAGCTGCTGCTAAGATGGGAATTTTAATCGAAGCCTTAGTGAATCACTCAGAAACTCGCAATACTCTCTTTGTCAAACCTTAACTTAGAAGATTTCCAAAGCACTCCCGTCATTATTGCCAACACGAAAAACGGATTTGGTCTTTTGGGCATATGAAGACTATTTTAAATACGACAAATTTGTTACGAAACAAAATATAAAACGTGTAATAAGCATTACGAAAAGAAGTAGGTTTCGCGCGCAAACGCTGTGGACCATAAACAAGTAGGTCTTTTAGTATGAGTTTGCTAGTTAAATCTTGGTGGTGCAGTGGTAACGCACGCGCTCTCTAACCGCCAGGTCGTGAGTTCAAGTTGTTGGTACGTTCAGTTTTCCTGTTTGACACGAGGTAAAAACAAAAAAATTTCCCCCACTCGCTGCTATGCGCATCTACAATCGTGGTTCAGTTTGCGCAAATGCTTACAGCCGGACAAAAATGTTGGCCCCCCCTTGTGATATCCTAGATCCGCCACTGACAGGTGCTTATCCGTGAACGCGTTTAGAGTGTAGGACCACTACTTCCATGGGTACGGGTGGAAAGCTTTTTGAACGCACTCACCTCAAAAAATTTCCTTAGAAAATATCCGACTTACCGGGGCCTTTCTGTAGAGAGAGCTACCTTTAGACACGCCCAGTGGCCCGGCGTATTATCAAGAAAATTGTCCAAAGGTACCCCGAAATCGTATATTTGGAAAAAAAGATACATGGTTGAATCCAAAACTTCTCCCAGTGTCGTAGGAAATTGATGATCAGTAGACTTTTGTTTCGAGATTTCTTTTTCGTGCGTCAGTCTTATCAAACAAATAAATTTCGCTGCCGTATTTCCAGAAAAATGTCGCGGAACTTGCAATTAGCTTGCCTGCTATTGTCTGTCTGCATGATACGGATATAACAATTAAAAGAAGTGGTTATGACGGCATACTGATTCTGAAGAACGTATGTCGCCGATATACGTGCACTTTTATCTATGACGCATGACTACTGGAAAAGCAGACTTACGAAAGTTTTGAAAACCTGTCTTAACTTCATGTATCCCAAGCTTGTGGGCACATATTTTGCTTTTTATGAACACTTTACTTGTAGTTTTGAATGAATTCAACCTGAAAGTATCTTACCTCCAGAGTATCCTGAAAAATAAATTTGACATAGCGTGAACATGTGTACACGTACATGTAACATCAGGTAACAAAATTAACAGGTGTGTATTTTTCAAAAGGGTTCATGAATACTCATTCATAGTAGATTTATCCCGTTGTCTTTAGCTTGAGCAATGATGTTTATTCAGAAACGGAAATTGACGACACTTGTATTACTGCAGGGGTGCATTTTAACGTAAACTAATTGACGATGAACTTGCAGCTGGATGGGTCTGAAACCACACTGACAGTTCATATTGAACGTAGAAGCGCGTAGTTATAAGCCCAATATTCCAAATAATGATTTTAGTATACATACATGTACTTTTTCAGTGGTTTCACATATAAGCCCAACATGCTATCTGTCGTGTTTGAGCACTGATTTATGCGTATCTTTCGCTCACGTTTGTAATTTCTGCATTTAAATCGTCAATCTCATAAACTGAATACACTTCAACGGCAAACGTTTTATCAGGGATGTGTCAAACTTTACTCGTTGTATTTTAACAAAAAAATCCCTGCTTTTGTTCAAGTGTTTCCAACGATGGATCATGCGCCTACTTCAAGGTATAGGCGCAGAGTCCTAAATACATTTAGACACACTGAAGCTAAATAATCGTCACTACGGTTATAAGCATACACGTACAGTGTACAATACCCGGGATCTTTCCGCATAAAACTGTTTTTGAATTTTAAACTGGTCCTTTGTCAAAAACAAATCTTGTGTAAGGTTAAAAGGAAGTTTAAGATGAAATTAAATACAAAGAAATCTTTACTTTCTCATTAGGTCATTTGAGCGGTAATATGTATCAATTTTATTCGCGCCTCTCTTTTTATGCTGTGCTAAATTCTTAGCAAGTCCCCATCTTGGTCTCAGATGAAATCATATTATGGACCGTTCACAACTTAATCGCCATTTTCGCAGTCATTCAAACCGGACGTTTAAGGCGGAGGGATTCGGGTCCTTCCGCCAATGTGCACTGAAAATGGGAATGTCAAATAACAGAACTTAGAATTTTTAACATGACGAAACAACCGAGAGCCTAATTGGCGCCAAGATCCAACCAGGCAAAAACGTAATACTGGTACCCAAAGAATTGTTTGTAAATTATGTTTTATTTTTGGACCGCGTCCAAGCCAACACTAGAATTGAACTTCTAAACGCATTTGCAGTTTCGAAGATACAAAAGTATTAGAATTTTTAAATATAGTGTTACTTTTGCACGCTCGCGGGGCCAAGAGGGACGGAGGGGGCAGGGAAAAGCGTACAGTGAGACGCTCGTGAAATTGTCGATGATTGTGAACGATCCCGTAGTTGCACTTTATTCATTCTACAGAGTAAGCTTTCAAAACTTGGTTCGTGTGCAAGAAATCGCCACCGGTAACAGCCCGTCTAACATCTCCGCTGGCTAAGGAAACGTTCCCAATCAAGTGCAGCCAATGTTACCTGAAGTGGTGATAGTTACAGCCGGACCCGGTGTTGCACGCTCGCTTTTATCTTCCTTGAAGGAGTTTGGCATCGCTGTCATATACACCATCTGATGGAAAAGAAAAACACTTTGGCGATCCATTTTGGGAGTGGCAAGCGCAGGGAGGACGTACGTCACACGTACTGCCGTGAATCTGTAAATGCGAACGCAGCTTGCACGCAGAGAAAGTTCTGCATGCAATAAAAGTGCTACGTCGTGTCTGCGTTCTCCTGCGTATTCACCAAAACGCACGGAGGCCGTACTTGCCACGTACGGATCGCCAAATTTCCCCCACGTTTTTACACGTAGACAGCACGCACTTGCACGTACGGCGGGTTGTGACCAAGGCTTTACGGAAGACACGCGACCTATTAAAGTAAATTTCCGAGGTGCCTTGCTACAAGAACAATAAGAATGACGAAATTTTGAGTTATCAGTTGTTCTCTTATAAAAAAGACTCACGGCGTTTAAATCGGTCTCCAAACTCGCAAAACACGACTTACTCCCCTAAGCTGTAAGGCTCATGGGTTCACATCCACTAAAAAACATCGCCACACACCGCGAAGACTTCACTTGGACAATACGTACACGTCCACAGAGCCATCTGTCGACAATGTGGTAGTGAGATTACACATTCATGCCAATGATATACATGTACTTAATCGTAACCTATTTTGTCCGGGGTAGGGCAGATTTAAAGAAGACTCTGCAAGATGGGCATGGAAAAATCACTGCCGGCTTGATGGTGGAACCAAAACAAAAGGCTAAAAGACCTATCTGAAGGGCTTATCGAAATTCTAAAAAGAAAAGAACAAAAAATTGAGAAGAGCAGGTAATGTATTATGGGAAATATTTTTGATCAGACACCAGGGGTGGAGCGTGGGAGAAAATGCAGATTAGAAATGTAGGTCTTGTAGACGACAAGGTAGGTGGCTGAATGAACTTGACCAAGTTAAACTGAACAAAAGGTATTATTCTTTGTGTTTTATTATTGAAGCACGAGAAAGAATTGCAGGGATAATTTGTGTGTAAGTGGACGTTCTAAAAAGAACAACATCTGGTTCGTCGAAACTGAACCTGTATAGTGTCGATGGTATTGATTCACGCCATCTCGTGGAAGAAATGTAAAATAACAATGGGTAGTCTGTGGACTACAGTTTAAGCACGAGAGCAGTGTTTGCATGTGACTAGTGAACCGTATTCCTCAGTGGATGTCCGGCAATGAGAAGGATTTAGATTGAACAAGGATGGAGTGCATAAATTTTAAAACCAAATCCGATGGACAGTTTTGATTACTGCACCACGTCAAGTGCATTATTTAACAATAGCAACGAGGTCATTGTCGCCATCCAGCGCATGAACTTCAATGAAACCGGGCCTAAGAGCATTGCCCGGTTAAAATTTTCAAAACGGTTAGTATCTGAAGCCACTATAAAACTTGGCCTGACCGTGATGATGATGGTGATGGTGATGACGGTGATGATGACGATGATGATGCTCATAATGATGATGATGATGATGACGATGATGATGGTGATAAAGATGATGATGATGATGATGATGATGATGATGATGATGATGATGATGATGATTATGATGTTGATAAAGATGATGATGATGATGATTTGAGTCATAGAATGACAAAGAATATAACATAGTGATATGACTCAAGCTCGCGGAGTGAATTATACAGTTTAATCAATCTTCAAGAAACACGTCCCACAACTTACGTCATTTTCGGCCCACGTCATTGTCATGAGAACTGAAAAATTTCCGGCATTCACCCAAGCTGTTATGGCTTTCTCAGCGTCCGCTAGGGGAATCTGTGGCACAACGCGCCCTACGTCTCCGGGAATCAGCACAGGGCCAAGTAGAGTGAAATGAACGAACACGTGATTTTGGTTATCGAAGGAGACCTGCAATCATGCGTTATGTAATCAATATTAGCAGTGACACAACTAAGCGTCCGGGCAGTAATAAATCGCCATGTACGGTGGTTATTTTCTAAACAAGAATGTAGCTTTACACATGCAGGAATTAATTGCGAATAATTATATGAAAGCGTTAGGCACTTTCCAAGACATTCACGTGACACCGGCGGCGAGAAAGCTCTGCTAATGGAACTGAAAGCGGGAAACCTCTCCCAAACCTACCCAGTCTCTCAGCGTAATCATTTCAGTTTTACCCACTTTGCCAGTCTACTCAGATTTCTGTCGCTAGAAATTTGCTCTACGGAAAGCACCCTGAATGACTTTCTGTAAAAATTGCAACTTGGAGAAAACGGCAGCTTGATGCCACCACAGTTACAATAAGGAAGTGCGACATGATGCAGACCCCAAAACTGCACGATTTATCATGCTATTCGAAGTTTGTGTTAAAACACCTCGGCGTAGTGTTCATTGTGCCTATTATCGGTTGTCATTGAGTGCAGAGTATACATGTAGCATTGCCAATACTTACAACAATATCTTGAACTCGCAACAGTCTTATATTAGTCACTGTTTCTATGGTAATCGCGAACATATAGCGAAATATCGGTATGCTTCTGTCCACATTACCCTTGAACTTCCCTGAAAGACATCGGTAATAAGGCCATCAAAGACAGCAAATCAAATCTCGTGTTTTGTAGCCATAGAAAAATACTGACCAAAGACGCAGCATCAATCATTCTTTTCACTCACGAATACTCCAAGTTTTAGTGCCAACATCTACAGAGAACAGCTTACGTAGAGCTAAGCAACTGTACCACCAGCAGCTGCGAGACAACTCCACATACTAATGATGTAAAGGAGCGTGTTTTGCGTAATTCCACAATATGAGCTTCAACTGTAAATGCACGCAGCTACTGGGTAATGGCACCCACATTTTAAGTCGTGGGAGATAATGGTTTGGTGCAAACGAATGGCATAGCAGGATGTTTAGTTCCGCTGCACAAACACAAGGAAAGATGGAAGTTGAATATTTTCATTCAAATGCTCTAGATGGGATACTTAAATGGAACTTCCAAGTTCCACTCGGGGTCTACATGCACGACAGCTTGGACAAGTACAGTGTAATAACGTCTATACATATATACCGTTTAAAACGATGTTATACGACTTCCGTTCACCATCCCTGTAACACGTGGATACATCGTACGTCTCTATACCAGGAGACTCTTCAGTGAAATCGAAGAAATGCAAGACTTGCATCGCTACCGTCTGAAAGTATGGCAATATAGCTTTCCCGAGTCATGTCCATGGAAATTCCAACGATTAGTGTTCAAGGGGCTTCGAAAGCGAAATTTAGTAAAAATACCCTCTAAACAATTCCTGACAAAAACGCCTTTGGTTGATGGAATTTCCAGAAAGAATCATCAAGTTCAACAATTTTGAAATGCGCAAAAAATAGTAAATTGTCTTCCAAACTCAATTTCATACTTCCCTCCCCGGGTGATGCGCTCATAAATGCTGTGCCTTTTGTCAAGGCGGCCATATTTTCAGTCACCTTTGGCAGTTTGAGTCAAGATGCCAACTTCCAAATAAAGAAGAATTCGCATTGCATGTTGAGTCAAAGACAGAGAAGTGACGAGCGATTCACGGCTTGTTTTTCTAAATTTGAAAAGAAAACAAAAACGTTTTATACTGCATGAAAGTTTCACAATTTTCTGAAGCAGCTGCTAACATATCGGCTTAAAATTATCTCAAACCTCATTAACTGGCCTCCATTCTAGCTTGTATATCAAAAATCTAAGTTTTTGTTACAAGTAAAAGTACATAATTTTCTGAAACAAAACAGATCAGGGAATATATAAATATGTTTTATATTTATGTGTCATAGTTATTACGTTAATACCTTTTTAAAGTCATAATTCCATGTTTAAAAAGGTACATCCAAAACAAAATAAACCATCGATCGATTTTGATCGAACCTTTTCTAAATAAAAACAATACCGGTTAATTCTACAACGATGTTGATTTAACTTTTCGTTTGATTTCTATGACAAATGAACTCGCAAAATGTAAGGTATTTTTGTGCAAAAAAACTGTATTCAACTTTGTTACATTACGCAAAAACTAGACCTTTATATCGAAAATCCTAACAGCGTTTTAAGATTGATGAATAAATATTAAGTTTCTAAAGTTTAAGCGATATCCAGTTTTTGAGAACTTGTGTTCCTAAGTTCAAACTAAGTCGATAAAACGTTTTGTAAGCCAAGTCAATTCACAGCGCAACGAATGCAACTAGGTGATGCCGGCGGAGCCAAAATATAAAGTCGATCAAGCTGGTGCATTGTGCTCCACTTTCGAAAGTAGGTCAAGAGTTCATTGTTCGACACACTACGCGCCTGGAGACTGATATGAAAACCAAATAAAAAATGGATACAGAAATTGGGTCAGTGATTCAAGCACGTAGTGAGCATGAGATCGAAACAGTTTTGTTAACAGAGGCGTGAGGTAACTCGCAGCATTCGTTCTCAGCACTCGCATGCATGCAAACACACAACTCTATCAGGATCAAAGCTAAGTTTTGTCTTCCTCGGCATATTCCTATCATTTTTACACGCCATTGACTTAATATTATGTCGACTCGGTAAACTGAAATTACTGAGGGTAAATACGGAGCTGCTTTGTGCCTGGTGGGGGACTCCACAGACCCGTAACCTTTGATCTAGGATTAGTATAGTAAACAAATTCCTACGCGGTTGTGTGGTTCCAAGGTCGTTCTGCAAATCTTTTTTCTCGCTGCACGGTATTTATTGCGTTCTTGAAGTTCTCAGATAATGAAGATAAGGTATTTTGCTACACATTTGTGAAATATTGTAAAAATTACCAGTTATTGCGAATAAGGTTTGAGATATCTGTTGTATACTAACATCAAATCCAAGATCATAGAAAAAACTTTGAATGGCACAAATTTGAGCAGTTAGTACTGTTCAATTGATTTTAAACCAAAGGCATCTAAAGACCAGAAGCGTGAAAGGGAAAATTTGCTGGTATCTAAACATATGCGAGGCAGGATATACTCGGAAGTATCATTAAGTCTAAGTCTACTTAATGAAACCCGCTTAACTGATGACGTCATGTGGTTGGGCATTTCTGAAATCGACAATATATTAAGAATAAATGTTTCTTTTTTGCTCCTGCCGAGAATATTACTGGAAATTATGCCACCGTTAGTCAAGTCGTTAAAGGCGAATATTGTCCCAAAGACAGGAGAAAATTAAGTGTGGAACAGACAATTAGAGCTCTTACAATAACAGACACGCAAAATGCACCATGAAAACGGATCTAACCGATGCGGTTGTTTATAAAACATAACTTCTTGTACTTATTGTGTAATATTTTTCCCTAGTCCGGGGTTAGCGGAGCCTATTGGCTATTTCTCTAGGGGATTGGTGACTGCATGGGTTCCACGAAAAGTTTGTCGTCTGCCAGTGTTCATGGAAAAACATGAACAGGGGAAGAGGACGGCGACATTTTCCCAGTGTCCGTCATCTGCAATCCCCAGAAGAATCACTGGAAAACAATAAGTTTCGGAAATTATGGTTTATATTTTTCGCATCGAGTCTTTCACGTAGTGAATGACCGTTATCGCTCATTATCTAATGTAAAATCACTAACGTTCGAGGCGGTATTCAGTCCTTTCTCCAGACGGCACTCCGCCTCGAACGCAAGTGATTGTACATGCGTTAGGCTGCTGGAGAATCAGGGCGTATTTGATACCCTCTTTCATTTAAAGTCGAACGATTGTATTCATTCACTGTGTGACGTTGCAAATGGAACACGGATACGTATCGTACTTGATCTTCAGGGTATACGACCAGTTTTACTGGAATCGAGTACGAAGGTGTAGTCCCATCTCCATTGATCACAAACCAGTCTTTCTGCAAGAAAGAAAAACAGTAAAATTGTTGATGGAGTGCACTGCAGCTCAATTTATTAATTCTAATTAGACCAGACGTAAGCTAGTTCATCTATATCAAGACTTTTCTGGTCTAAGTGTAACCCTCAATACATCCTACATTGGAAATATTGCCCAAGCCTGAACAATCCATTAAAGTCCACATTGTGAAACTATGGCATATTCATGTGACATTGCCTACTCCTCGTGCACTTAGCGACACCGAGATTAAGCAAATTTGAAAGTTCACCATTTTACATTTGAAATAGAACCATGATGCATGGCAAAAATCCCCAATTTTGCTCTTAATCCAATGACATTTTCATGCCAATAAGTTCGTTTGTTTCAAAATTACGTATATAGCGTATCGAATTTGTGAAATAAAATATTTTTGTCAACGAAAATGCGGAAGAATAAGACATTATGCCGTGTAAAAAGATCATAACTTATGCAGGGGCTTCTTGCCGACTGGTATGAGTATTGGTTTATTTGACTAATTATTAAATGATTCATGGATTTCAAAAAATGTATTGTCAATTCTTACTGTTGCCTTGCGGCAATAAAGAGACCATAATCAGCGCATAAAAGATATAGACTGCACTTGATTGACTTCGCTGGTTCCGCCGGGTCTCATTGGTTTAAAATAATGAAGTCGGCATCAAGATTCAGTCAGATGTCTTACCCTGTTGATACGCTGGAACCGACAACGTCAAGTAATTGTACCCATATTATTGCCAGAGTTATCGACTTACGTCTGAGAAATACCACTCCCACTTAGCAGGTGTAGCAGAATTTAAGTAGGGCCAAGGTCTCTCCGTGATGTAGACATCCGTCAGAATGTTTCTCATCCATCTCTGCAATACAGAGAAATCTGTACTTGGAGGTATTTGTACTCACGTACGCCACCACCAAACTTCTCGGTTCGTACTCGCTTTCTCTCTCAGACCCACTCACGAATTAATCAATACTTAGCACGTTATAAGTGGATAGTAAAGAATGTGGGCAGTATCTAAGTCACTTAGAAAATTTGGCTTTAGTTAGTTAGAAGGTAAGTTGATGAGTTGCTTAGCTAGTAAGTGTAATTAACGAGTTTGTTGGCGAACCTTTCCTTCGTAGTAATACGGAGTCATATCCAGCGAAAAAAATTCCTTTGGATTCCTCAAACGAGTGACGTTGAAAGATGATGCGACATCGTCAAATCCTTCGAGAGGGATGGCCTTTATTGAGCAGTTTCGTCTTTTCTTGTCAATCACGTAGGAAATACCTACAATAATTGCCGTAATAATTGACGACATTGCCAATGATTTAAGATGTCTTATAATAATTGACATTACCAAGTGACGTCATACTATCAAACACAGTATCTGCAAGAATTACTCTGCGCATTACTGTAATTAGTTTTGACATTGGATGGCATATTGCTTTGCGTATTTTCATTTAATTTCTTTGTAGAAATTGTTTTCTTGCCATTTCAGCTTGATCAGTATTATGTTACTTTCAACGATGACTTGTATACCAGCGTCTCCAAAACACGTATGTTATTCTCCTAGGCTTAATCATGGGATTCAGCTGGTCATATAATTGTAATATCACATAGCAGGTCTCGATAACTTATTTATACACCCATCTATCTACAACAGTTTCCAATGAGAAGTAATCACGTCATCAATGTCAAACGATATTTGCACATTTGCTTACAAATTATTATTTTTTAATTGGCAATAGTTTTGCTTAAGGGTAAGTAAACATAATTGTCAAATATGTGTTCAATAATTACATGCACTAACACGTGATGAATTTGGTTCTGTAAACAACGTAAGATACGTCGAATATTTGAAGCGACGACATTAGACTAATTATTGATTTGGTCATAAGCTTAGAATAGTCAAACTTCTGGAAAGCGAAACCTCTCTCAGTTTCAAAGATGTAGTCAGTTTGATCCAATCCATTTTCTTTGAAACCGCGTGTCAATAAAAATAACGACGTAGTCTACATGAACACGTCCAACAGTTCCTGTGAAAGAATACAAAACATTTCACTTGGCGTTTAGTCAACTAGATTGTCGGACCAGTAGCAACTATCGTGCCGCTACCGCTGCAGGTTTGTGTAGAGTGGATACTGGCTCAATAGCGTCGAGAAAGAATTTTTTACTACTTGGAGTGAAGGACAAGACCAGGAATCTGCGCCTTAGGTTGTTTTTTTGTAAAATGGATGGGGAAAGTTTACCACGACAGCCCACCATGATTTTCGCGTTCTGCATCTGCTTACCAGCCCCAAAAAATCACACAATGGATTGGAAACACGAAATCAGCGCAGCTAATTGACATTTTGCAGTAGATGAAATCCGTCATTAGTAAGCTACCTTAATGATAATGATGACGGTGACGGTGGCGGTAAAAATGATGCTGATTATAATGATGATGATGATGAAGATGAAGATGAAGATGATGATGATGATGATGATGATGATGGTGATGATGGTGATGATGATGAGGATGATGATGAAAATGAAGNGATGATGATGATGATGACGACGACGACGATGATGATGATGATGATGATGATGATGATGATGATGATGATGGTGATGATGATGATGATGGTGATGATGATGATGATGATGGTAATAATAATCTCTTACCGTCACTGAAGTCGTGGATAGTGATAAGTGGGTCGAAACCATACTTGTTTTCACCACGTCCAAATATTGGTGTATAGTCCATACGTGTGAGATTTTGTTTATAGTCATACCATTCCTGTTAAAATACAACAAATTTATTGAGATGTCTAAAATCTTACATCGAGGATGATTTATTGTATTGGAAAGACCTACCAGCTCATTACTGTTGAAGACCTAAAACATATGTTGGCTTGACCGGTGGTCATTTTATGAGCCTGGGCTCTGATGTGTTTACTGGAAATCTAACTCAATGTTACTTAAGGCTTTTATTTTCTATTCTACTTGTGTGCAGACTCCAGACAACTGTCTATTTTCTATCGTCATGATAGCAAGTAGCAGCATATGTTGACAAAAATGATGATAGATATAAATCGGCTTGACGTACATGTAGTGACTTACGCGGATAACAGCTGTTCAATCCTAGTTTGCGCTTGATGACCTCAACATAAAGACTGCAAATTTAAGTCCGAACTAGAAATTTCGAGATTTTGCTAAATACTTTGAGTTTTTGCTCGAGTTTGTAGTTCAAATCTAGCTGTCATCAACTGCGAAACTGAACTGGAGACCCTTACGCATAAACCATAATGTACTCGGGCACAGACACTTACCTGGAGTTCCCCCAAATAGTCAAATAGTCAAAAATGACTTGTACTTCGAGTTCGATTTTTAGTAAAAAGATTAAACCCCAGAACTTGATATAAGTAACGAAGACGTTAAAGCAAAGGCAAGTGACCAACGTCAAAGGTTAGGTGTGTGTTTTTTTCAGCAGGCGGTTTTATGGCGTCTTTGAGCATTTTGCATTTGGTTTCGATTTTGTTGATATCACACGTATCTTTACAAAGCATTAAGTAAATATAACATTCAATCAGTGACGAGCCAATCAGCATTTAACACGCCAACATTCCCTATAAGAACTCACGCTTGTTGTTGTCATGTAGTTGACGTCAACGTCTTGGTCTGTAGTCTCTATGCGGAAACTGAATGCATCGGGTATTGATGGCAGACTCTTCGTGAAGGGCCGGCCGTCACACAATTGTCCGATTGGTGTCTGGTGAGAGAATTAAGAAATCGAATTTAGTTGATGTTGCTGAACAAGATGTGATACTCTACATGGAACCGGGTCATTACGCCTTACACATACATACAAGTAAGAGTTTTTTTAAATAAAACAACACAGGTCACTTCGCGAATACCTCCTCGAGCCACATATGACGATGCGTTTTAAAGTTTACTGGCTTCCCAAAAAAAAGAGAAAGTGACAAAATGTCTTATCCGTTTTTTTACTCAGAAATTGGTTACATTTATACACATCAAGACTGTTTACAATCTACTTGAATGTTAAAAAAGTGTTAATAAGAGTCTTCGTATTTTTATCATTAACGCGGAAGTAAATTCGCGTTCCAGAAGAAATTGATTTTTATTTAGACCATTAGTGTCTCCATAAAGCTGGTCGCAACTTGTTTCGTTCTCAGACGAAACGCAATTTTGGTATTCCAAAGAACTGAGAGTCCGCCATTGCCCGAGAACGTGCTCGGCAAATAAAGCGACATCTGTTGCGAAAAAGTCAACTGAAAGAGACTACATGTAGTCCAAAGTATTAACGAGTTACCAGTGTTTTCCAAGCCCAAGAATAATATCTGTCTTGACTGAAGAACAATTTGAGACCAATGCCATAACAGTACGTTGTCTAAGTCCAAATTTGGCGCGTGTCGTGAAAGAAGGATTTAAAGTCTCGTTCACTATATTTTAGAAAGCGTTCCCTGTCAAACTCAAAAAATTAAACTGACATTAATCCCAAAGAGACATGTTGTCCGGCATTGTTCAGTTTCGATTTTCAAAAAAACGATCCGTCAACTGCTCGCTTCTTCGTCGATTTTTCTCCCACAAGACAACGCACAGCTTATGGCAAGATATAGACGTGACATCTTTCCCTTGTATGGAAAATGTGACTTTTGACCTCGAGCGACTTCAAGCAACTGACTGTGAACGCATGAGCACATTTATCATAAGTAAGAGGGAGACTAGAGGCTCTGTGGTTACAGTAGAGTTTTTCTGGAAATTTCCTCACAGGAGAAAGTGAATTACTTTGTACTAGACGTTGCGAGGTGGTACATTTTAATGTTTAAAAGGTATTTTTCGTTCCATGTCTCTTTAATATTCATACCTGAGACAACCCTTTTGATGTAAAAATGTCAAATTTTGCTCTCTTATATTAGATTTCTTTTAGCCTCTATTTCGCAATTTTTAAAACTAACGATGATTTTACCACGCCGTTTATCAAATCCTAACGAGCCATTGAATTGATGTCAGCAAGTGGAGTTTGGTGGCAAGTTAACTACGCGTCCTTTGATAACTTGTAAGTAGAAATACGTTCCTCTGAACGTGGCCGATAAAGCCTGCATTCTTCACAATTATCTTAGTCATCGAAATCTATCGATAACGAAGACGTTTTCCCCAGATATCGCGCTCACTTGTCCAAAAGGTTCTCGTTCATACATCCACAGTCAGATTAGTCGGGCACATCGACCAGTGACGCAAAGTCAGCTGAGTCAGTCTCGAGCAAGTGGAGGGGACAAGTCTGATTTATTTTCAGGGTTTTGGCGGCGTTACAATGCCGCTTAAGTAGAAATACTTGCTAAAAACTTCAACTATACCTAATAGGGTTATGTATGATTTAACGTCACTTATCGGTGATCTGTAAATTATGCACATTCATTACACACACAAACATCGGACAGCTGGCAAGTCGGAAATTTAAAGCATAACAAAAATAACCTTCTTAACAACTCCTTGAGCAATCCTGACTTTCCCTTTACAAAAAATGCCTTCCAGCAACAACAATTGCAACATGACAGCTTTAGTATTATAGATGAAGAAATTATAAAACCTCTTGCCTCGAAAATAGACGGGTCTGTAGGAAGCTCTGGACCAAAGTACGCCCAGGAATACACCTGGTCGTATGTTATCTTCCCTTTGACATCACCACCTTTTAAAACCTGCTTGACTGGCACTTGTTCCAACGGTGACGCATTCACGGTAGTGTTACCTGTAAATTTCACGTATAACAGCCTTATAAGTTCGTTTGTAAGCATCCGTTATAGAAGTGTTGTACAGTGATTTCCTCCTGTTTGAGGAAAACAAGCTCCTTCCCAAAACAAAACAGGTCAACACATATATCGGAGTATACACTGTCTGCACAAAATGATTTCAGTATAAGATTATGTATTCAGACCCTGCTGTATAGAGTTGCACGTATCAACTGGGAAGAAATTATTCACATGTATGTGTACATGTGTTATACAGGCTGACGCATTTGATGCCGACTCTCCTTTAACGTGATAAAACGGGACATCACCGCAATATTTTGAATAACGTTTGGCGGAAACTTATAATATGTGGAGATCTTCGGTCTATTTACCAACAGAATATCTTACTCGTAAGACCGAACACATGTACATTAAATTTACAAACGGCAGCTGAAAAAGGAACCCTCGTGTATAAATCCTAGAGACAATAGGGTTTCTAATCGACCTGCGGTCGCATCTAGCACTATGGGCGGAGCAGCACTGACAAAAAGTGGGGGCTATAGCCCTCCCCCCAGTCCCCTTTAGTGCGTCGTCCACGTGTAAGTGGGGGCTATAGCCCTCCCCCCAGTCCCCTTTAGTGCGTCGTCCACGTGTAAGTGTATGCTCAATCACGAACTCAGGCACAGATGTCTTGGGTGGAAAGGCTTCGGGATTCTTGAAGCTGCTACAAGCTCGATCACTTCATTGACCTTAGTCTCAAACTATAGCGATCTGTATGTTCCTCCCAATCCCACAAAGCACAGACTAAAGGAAGGCGTTGTGGGTCGTTTTATAGCGTCAAGTGGTTTTAAGCAGAAATTATCTTTTGACGGAAGGCGCCCATGTTGCACGTTCAGCAAGTTCAAAGCGCATGCGGGCACACAGGGCTGGGGTCTCGGGGCCCTCGAACGAGGCCAACCCCCCCCCCCCCCCC
>NMRA01000497.1:210774-236099 GCA_002633005.1 Phoronis australis | reverse complement strand
ACGCGGAAGTAAATTCGCGTTCCAGAAGAAATTGATTTTTATTTAGACCATTAGTGTCTCCATAAAGCTGGTCGCAACTTGTTTCGTTCTCAGACGAAACGCAATTTTGGTATTCCAAAGAACTGAGAGTCCGCCATTGCCCGAGAACGTGCTCGGCAAATAAAGCGACATCTGTTGCGAAAAAGTCAACTGAAAGAGACTACATGTAGTCCAAAGTATTAACGAGTTACCAGTGTTTTCCAAGCCCAAGAATAATATCTGTCTTGACTGAAGAACAATTTGAGACCAATGCCATAACAGTACGTTGTCTAAGTCCAAATTTGGCGCGTGTCGTGAAAGAAGGATTTAAAGTCTCGTTCACTATATTTTAAAAAGCGTTTCCTGTCAAACTCAAAAAAATTAAACTGACATTAATCCCAGAGAGACATATTGTCCGGCATTGTTCAGTTTCGATTTTCAAAAAAACGATCCGTCAACTGCTCGCCTCTTCGTCGATTTTTCTCCCACAAGACAACGCACAGCTTATGGCAAGATATAGACGTGACATCTTTCCCTTGTATGGAAAATGTGACTTTTGACCTCGAGTGACTTCAAGCAACTGACTGTGAACGCATGAGCACATTTATCATAAGTAAGAGGGAGACTAGAGGCTCTGCGGTTACAGCAGAGTTTTTCTGGAAATTTCCTCACAGGAGAAAGTGAATTACTTTGTACTAGACGTTGCGAGGTGGTACATTTTAATGTTTAAAAGGTATTTTGCGTTCCATGTCTCTTTAATATTATACCTGAGACAACCCTTTTGATGTAAAAATGTCAAATTTTGCTCTCTTATATTATATTTCTTTTAGCCTCTATTTCGCAATTTTTTAAACTAACGATAATTTTTCCACGCCGTTTAATCAAATCCTAACGAGCCATTGAATTGATGTCAGCAAGCGGAGTTTGGTGGCAAGTTAACTACGCGTCCTTTGATAACTTGTAAGTAGAAAAACGTTCCTCTGAACGTGGCCGATAAAGCCTGCATTCTTCCCCTATTATCTTAGTTATCGAAATCTATCCATAACGAAGACGTTTTCCTCAGATGTCGCGCTCACTTGTTCAAAAGGTGCTCGTTCATACATGCACAGTCAGGTTAGTCAGGCATATCGACCAGTGACGCAAAGTCAGCTGTGTCAGTCTCGAGCAAGTGGAGGGGACAAGTTTGATTTATTTTCAGGGTTTTGGCGGCGTTACAATGCCGCATAAGTAGAAATACTTGCTAAAAACTTGAACTATACCTAATAGGGTTATGTATGATATAACGTCACTTATCGGTGATCTGTTAATTATGTTCATTCATTACACACACAAAAATCGGATAGACGGCAAGTCGGGAGTTTAAAGCATAGCAAAAATAACCTTCTTATCAACTCCTTCAGCAATCCTGGCTTTCCCTTTAGAAAAAATTCCTTCCAGCAACAACAATTGCAACATGACAACTTTAGTATTATAGATGAAGAAATTATAAAACCTCTTGCCTCGAAAATAGACGGGTCTGTAGGAAGCTCAGGACCAAAGTACGCCCAGTAATACACCTGGTCGTATGTTATCTTCCCGTTGACATCACCACCTTTTAAAACCTGCTTGACTGGCACTTGCACCAACGGCGACGCATTCACGGTAGTGTTGCCTGTAAATTTCACGGATATTAGCTTTATTAAGTTCGTTTGTAAGCATCCGTTATAGAAGTGTTGTACAGTGATTTCCTCCTGTTTGGGGAAAAAAAGCTCCTTCCCAAAACAAAACAGGTCAACACATATATGGGACTATACACTGTCCGCACAAAATGATTTCAGTATCAGATTATTTACTCAGACCCTGCTGTATAGAGTTGCCCGTATCAACTGGGAAATAAATATTCACATGTATGTGTATATATGTTAAAACGGATGACGCTTTTGATGCCGACTCTCTTTTAACGCGATAAAACGGGACATCAGCAGCTGAAAAAGGAACTCTCGCGTACGAATCCTAGAGACAATAGGGTTTCTAATCGACCTGCGGTCGCATCTAGCACTATGGGCGGAGCAGCACTGAAAAAGTGGGGGCTATAGCCCTCCCTCCCAGTCCCCTTTAGTGCGTCGTCCATGTGTAAGTGTATGCTCAATCACCAACTCAGGCACAGATGTCTTGGGTGGAGTGGCCTCGGGATTGTTGAAGCTGCTACAAGTTCGATCACTTTATTGACCTTAGTCTATCTGTCCGTACCTCTCAATCCCACAAATCACAGACCAAAGGAACGCGCTGTGGCTCGTTTTATAACGTCATGTGGTTTTAAACAGAAATTATCTTTTGACGGAAGGCGTCCGTGTTGCACGTTCATCAAGTTCAAAGCGCGTGCGCGCACACAGGGGGGTCTCGGGGCGCTCGAACGAGGCCACCCCCCACAATTTGGCGAAGTGGGCAAAAAGGTCCGCCTCAGAGAAACAAAAGCCCTCTAAAATAGCAGGAAGTACCAAAATTCGGCGAATGCACAATTCACAGCACTGAACGTACCTCGTTTTTTTTAGTAAAAGGTCCACAGCTATGACCCACCACTCCTAAATTTGCAAAGATAATTGGAGCCATAACAACTCATCTAAATTGTACCCAATGGTTACACTTTATACCATATGACTGAACCATAAGGTGACAGATTTACTCACTAGTAAAATAGTAGGTAACGTGTAGTGTTTGTTTGTCCATATTTGGCAAATAGACGCAAGCCTCCCATTTCTCGACAGGTAGACTGTCTAGTTGATCCATTCCTTTGTAAATTAGAGGAAAGTCCTCGCCAAATTCAAGAATATGCAACGGCCCAAGAATAGTATCTGAAAGAAAAACGAGTAAACTATTTGAATAATAGATGTTTTTGAAATTTAAAATTGAATCATCCTCTTATTGCCTTAAACAGGTAATGATAACTAACAGGGCAAAGAACAACGATGATTCTTGTCTTTTTGTGTTAAATCCAGTGGTGGGTTATTTTTAGTTGCTCACCTTTTCCAAAAAGTCACGGTGTTTCAAACGTTGCTAACCTTTGCTTACGTACCTTTGTGCAGCTTTTCAAAGAAACAACAGACCTTGTCTGAAACCGATTCGTATTTAAAATACGCTTGAAACACTCTGCTATTTAGCGTTTTGCGTTTTTATTTGGCTTGGCAACTAAGCGTTCGGCTGGTTTCATGGAGCTGGTGGGTTCGAAAGTCACAATGCCACAATTTGCGCAGAGCTTCGAATCACAACCTTTACTGTACAACAAGTGAATCATTCTAAAAAGAAACCTAGGACGACGTCAACAACCACAATTCTAAGATTACAGTGCGTAGGACCCGAAGAAACTGCATAAACTTTGCTCGATTTGGAACGTCATCTCTCAGAAATGACTCATCGTATTCTCCATAACACTATTAGGATTTGTTTTCAAAATGAGAGTCTATTAAAAATGATTTTTTATTTTTATTTTCATGAAAAACTGTAAAAGTTGCATAAAACGAAAACTGCAATTACAAAGTTTTTGAGATCGGATCTTGACCACTTACAGTGTATGTCACATGTTATATGACTAGTAAAACAGTGTTGTTTTGCTTTCAGTCAACCTTTCTTTTGTCCTGGATTTTACTAAAACGACATCATGATGATTACGTGGCCCAATTAATCAGGCCAAACTAGTAAAAAGTCAAACAGTCATCCATGGTGACCCGACATTTCACACTAAAATTTCTTATTCCGTCAATGATAAACGCCACTTGACCACACGCTAAATAAGACAATGACTTACGTTTCTAGAAGGAGCGCTCAAAACGGGTGATCCCATGGAACTATTTATATCATTTTTTTTAAGTTTCGTTAAAAATATCAGTTTACTTTTTGGTGTTTAGTTATTAATGAAATTCATCAACAACTCATGTGAAATTTATTCAGAATAAAATACAGTTCCCTTTTATCAATCTCGTGATTCCAAAGTAACTGTGTTCGGCCTTCGCGGTCGTCTCAAGTTTCCTCGCTCGCTCAGACGTCTGCTAGTATTTCTATGCGGGACGGAACCATTGACTCCAACACCAGGACGACTTGAATACATGGTCACTTCGCCCACTCTTTGAAGATCTGCGCTAACTGTTACAATTTGAGGACAGCGGCAGTTTGTGCAGGTGCGAAAATAATCAACTTCTCTTTTGGAAATATTGTGGCACAATTAGTTGGTGACAAAATTAATTTTGTGTGAAAACAAAGCTAGGCATTCTTGTTATCTTAGCTATGAACGGATTAACAAACCTGTGCCGTTGACATCTTTGAAAGGGAACTCGAACGTACTGCCACCGAAATCTAAACTCTCTGCCACGCATGTTTCTGTGCCATCCAAGGACTCCTGTAAATCTGAGGACAAAGGGATGGAAAACAATGACTAACTGCGTGTGGGAGTAATCAGAAAATGTTTTCTGCCTCAACAAGACGCAAGGACTCGATTATAAAATATTTTGTTCCTGATCATTGAAACCAGGATGTCTATATTAGTTGCTTGTAGGCGAGCAGTTTACAAACCAGCAACTAAGATACGGATATAACGTGGGCGTTCTGCAAGGTAAGAATGGATGATGACGGTAAATGTCAGCAATAGCAATTCAATTTACACTGTAAGTATTCAACATTTACGTTGGCAGCGTGGCGTGAGGATTAATTACACAGCAGCCGGCCTTCAGTCTATACATTATGATACTAACCAGGAATTGTGTAAAACATCTTTTCATTATAATCCGACAGGTATTTTGACATCACTCCAGGTCCAAGCCAACCGGTGACCTGAAATACGCCTATGTTTCTGTCTTCGTCATAGTATTCTTCCATGTAAGTTGACGTGCTTTGTAAGAAATCATTCCACTGCACGCGGGCGGAGAACGTCGTCGGTAAAGGCGGTAAGGGGTAGCCAGTTACATCCGGGCATTCACCCCATTTTGTTGGTTCTTTGTCTACGTCACTGACAGTGCCACACCATGGCTTATCATGGTCTTTGTAAATACATTTTTGGAAAAAAGCCCCATTGTACTTGAACGGGAACACACAGGTGTCACCTTGTCCTTTGCTGTCAGTTGTAGCTGCAACATAATTTACACTTCAAGTGATGATGTTTTAAAGAGGAATTCAAACATTTTGCCCTTATCTGAACCATCGGGTCTACTTAAATGTAATTTCTCAGAAGTGATGGAGTGAGTGGTGAGACTTGAAAATCCTCAGATCAGACAGATGAGCGTCATCACATGTCTGGGTGAAAAATCGGTCTCTGGTCGTCTTCAGTCAGACCACTAGATTTGAGAGGTCCAGTCCGTTTTGGAGTCGACCCGTGTGATACGAAACTCGTTTCCAGAAAGTGTTAACACGTACACATGTGGCAATGCTTTCAACCAGATTTAGAAATACTATAAATTAAAGATGGGCACTGTTGGACAGTGCTCCCAAGCGGTAACTCTTGAAACCTAAATTCAAACTATGTCTTGCTGCAAAATCGTACCCCTCGTAGTCAAATTAATTAAAATTGATTGTATAGATATACGCTGTTGGGATACGCTCGGCCACGACAGGCAGCGCGCAAACGAAAAGCAATTATTTCAATAATTTGGTTCACAACTAATGTCTGTGAGGCAAAGATCGTGGTCTATCGTTGTGTCTTCACGTTCTGGCAACCTGATTTGACTCAGCTTCCATGCATGTACACTTGGGTTGACGTGTTGTGACTGTCCATTAAGACAATTAAGAGGAAGTCCATATAAAAACCAGCCTATATATCAAAATTCAAAACAACTTCGTTTTTTCTGCATGGATAGGTATCTTAACAAAATTCTAAATGCCAAATTTTGTGTACTCAGTGATCCCTAATTTCGCCGCTGTAGCACGAGACTACAAATTGGCACAATTGGGCAAAGAAGACGTCTTCAAAATTTATGTTTTGAGCAACGAAAATAAGTAACTTACAAAATAGATCAAAAGTTAAACTTTGGTGGCAGGAATAACCAACGTATACTGTGCATAAATCTCTGTGTCATTTAGTAAAATATGACAGCTTTGTGCTAAACATGACCACAGACCACTTTTTGTGGCCAATTTTAGTGGCCGTTTTTGTGACCTTCTTGCCGCCATATTGCACCTTGCAACCTAGTGTAACTCATAGAACCTACAGTTAAAGTGTAAATCTTGATGATTGAGGAATAAAAAATCTAGCCTCAACTTGACATATTAGTGAAAATTGTCTTGCAAACTGTCTACTTTGGAAGTGACGAGTAGAGTTTACAGACCACTTGAAAGAAATTTTAAGCAAGAAATCTTCTTTGAATTGTTATAAAAATCAAGTCTGAAATCTTTCAAATCTAAAGAAGTTGATTTCTGGGTGCATTACGTGATCAGTTTCAAAACTGAACCCGATGACTTTTACCCATTGAGTCAGTTGACATTAGGTTTGAGGATAAGTACACAAAACGAGAGTGCCGTACATGAAATAATATTCCACGAGACATTATTCCGCGTACCGACCTCGACCTGTGAAAACGACAGTTATTGTGCATTGAACCCCCTTCACTTGGCTGGTGCAAGGAAAATTAAAGAGCAACAGCGTGAAGCGTGAGGTAATATCGGGTTACCGAGTCCACAAGCTAGGAAAGACAGAGGATGAGGGCCCCACAGCGCGGAGGAATTGTGTTTCCGTTTAAAGCTATTTTACGAAAGTTTGATGATCTAACCGTCTAACGATGTCGAGCCGACATTGACCTACCTTTTGAACCTTCAATGTCAGAGGTCACTGTTAAAGTAGTGTGAGTGGTGAATACGGAAAACATCATTACATGGGCGTATTCCCCTCGACAGACTCAACGCATAATTATGGGATAATTAGTAGTACTGTCTGCTTTTTCTCTAAAAAACAAGCCTTTGACGTCGTTTTTGCAAGCGTCCTCCTAGTGGTGGTTGAGGCAAATGAGAACAGGCAAATAGAACGAGGTATAGTTGGTGTAATGTTTCGTAGACAAAAACTACGGGAGAGGCAAGACTTTTTATTTCAGATTATAGAGAGGTAAAGGATGACTAAACAAATTATTATAAGGTCAGTTTTTGAAAAGGTGCAATATGGCTGCTACAGAGTGCCAAATTTGTCCGAAAATGGCTTCAGTGAAAAACCCGAAAAATAGCCATTTTTGCCACACAAAATCAAAATATACAAATTTGAAAATGAATTTTAAAAGTCATGCCATTAAATTAACCAATCATAGTCCTTTAAACATGTATCACTCAGCTAGTGACATATGCCAGTAAAATGCATTCAAGCACGTCTGCTTTGGCGCCTGATTGTGTTGCAAAATGGAGGTACGTGTCATAAAAGGAAACATAATGGATGAAAATTCTTAAAAATTGAAATAGTTCTAGATCTCACCAAACCAAACTCATGTGCTAAGTCTTAAAAAATTATGTCACTTTGGGTATAGACTCCACCTGTTGGTTTTTGTATGGATTCACTCTTAATTGCTGAACATGGCAATACTTACATGTAACATTGCGCTTCTTAAAGGAATGGAAAGGCGGTCACTTACACTGTACCACTACAAACTCGGTCTTAAAATTTTTCCTACCAAGATATTTCGCTTGTCGCAAAGATCATGCAACGGGGTAATTACGAATCAACAGGTGCTTAGGATAAATCAAAGCCATAGAGCTGTTCAAAAATATGATACTTTCAGTTGAAGGTAACCCCTCAATTCCTGCCAACTGTTGACTCTAATGCAAGGAAATATTTACATGTAGTTTAACTTAACAGGCATTTTGGTGTATTTTTCGATTGCTTGTTAATGCGGTAGTGCACATTAAATTGTATACANAACCATGTATCACTCAGTTAGTGACACAGCACGTCTGCTTTGGCGCCTGATTGTGTTGCAAAATGGAGGTACGTGTCATAAAAGGAAACATAATGCATGAAAATTCTTAAAAATTGAAATAGTTCTAGATCTCACCAAACCAAACTCATGTGCTAAGTCTTAAAAAATTATGTCACTTTGGGTATAGACTCCACCTGTTGGTTTTTGTATGGATTCACTCTTAATTGCTGAACATGGCAATACTTACATGTAACATTGCGCTTCTTAAAGGAATTGAAAGGCGGCCACTTACACTGTACCACTACAAACTCGGTCCTAAAACTTTTCCTACCAAGATATTTCGCTTGTCGCAAAGATCATGCGACGGGGTAATTACGAATCAACAGGTGCTTAGGATAAATCAAAGCCATAGAGCTGTTCCAAAATATGATACTTTCAGTTGAAGGTAACCCCTCAATTCCTGCCAACTGTTGACTCTAATGCAAGGAAATATTTAGTTTAACTTAACAGGCATTTTGGTGTATTTTTCGATTGTTTGTTAATGCGGTAGTGCACGTTAAATTGTATACACAGAAGCAGTGGAGCACTGTCTGGTCTGATATGGCTCAAAATTATGACTAAAAATGCACGCACAATTCTCAAAATGAATAACATGGACTCGACATTTCACCGGTAGATACAAGTACGCATGCGCAATATTGCAATGTGAAACACTGCTAACACTCGGAAAACAGAACCCATGTTACCTGGACAGTTGCCATACATTTGGTCTTTGTCGTAGTTGCCGGTCGTTGAGCACCAAAGGTGGTTATGGTCAAGTATTATGCATTTGCTGTAAGTCTGATTTTTGTAGACAAAAGGGAATTTACATGGGGCACCACCAGCATTGCCGCTTGTTGTTCCTGTGGAGGAAATGAAAAACACGGAAGATTAGTGTTCCATAAACGTTAACTCTTAATAACTGTTCAGGCTTTTTGTTCTACTTCCACCACTTTTACTTACTAATCAAGTCAGGCAAGATTTAAAATCTCTGCACAAGAACCTTGAACCAATCTTAACCTAGCTAACGACAAGAAAATCCATTTTGAGGTTAGAGAATTGTGTGATGTCTGCAATTAATTGTGGAACAGAATGAAACCAACCAACGAAATCAGAGAACGTACATGTACTCTAACATTCCCAACCAATAGACATCGGTGAAAATGGACGTCCCGTATTTCTGTGACCTTAAAATATGTCCATGGCCTAACGTACTTATCACTGATTACATTTGACGTAGCAAATACAAGTAGAGTTGATATTTCCAATGACGTGTGGCAGGAGAATCCTGTCCTCTTGCATGAGAATCGTTGTCAAAAGACTGATGATCTATTGGTGAACAAACGGAAAGGCACTAATATAGTCAATAACAATTTGATCAAGCACATCCAGTGCCTCCTTTTCAACAGTCTTGTTTGAAAATGTTCAAGAGAAGGTTTTTGCTGTGAAAAATCAGAAAGTAATGAAAAGTTATGCTTCGCAGAAAAAAATGTCTTCTAAGCGTGTGCTCTTGGCATCTTGCTCAAAAGAGAAGTTCCGGTGCCGTAAGCTATAAATTATCGTTCCCCTATGATTAGGGGTCATCATTCTTTCGTGACGGTCTCCTCCCAGTTCATGTTGTGGGTGCACCATTATACACAACGGTGAGCAACCTTGTGGGGAACAAAGGGTAAAGACTCACCAGGCGAGTAGGGCACCGGAGTACAAATGCTTGGGTTTCCCTGCCACGCTGTCACGGTGAGAATAAAACCAGCGAATATGGATGCCACAAAAAATGTCATCTGAAACACGAATCAATCTTACAATTAAGCTGAAAATTTAATAAATTCCATAATTCTACCCATAACCCACTTAACTTTGGTACATGTATTGGTAAGATCGATGCTTCTGAGAACACAGGCACATGTACAATAATTATAGTCATCTGGATACTCACGTGGTGTTTCGTTTGAAAAAAGATGGTAGTGTAGTGTATCGTTTTGTTATTACGGACCAGGATTGCGCTAAAATCTATTCGTAGGATAAATTCGTAATGACGTCAAACCATTGGTCAACAATGGCAACGTGTCACGTATTACCATAAGCGATTCGCTGCTCAAATGCGTTCATGCAACTGAGACCAAGTGCCCATACATGTACATGTATACGTCAAACTTGAACTGTACGAAGAATTTACAGGGGTTGTCGTGCATACAACAAAAACGTTATGTGTACATTTCAAGGAAACTAGCTTACCGTAAAGAGATCAGATTCCCTACAAGGTGTCGCGACAAATCCTGTGTCACAAGATCAATGTGCACTTTACAAACACTGACGGGGTAAGGGTCCATCATTATCACCGAAATCCAATCAGTGGACACAACGCGATGATAACATTAAATTGAGGTGACGTTATCAACAAATATTTATTTGCAAACTCACCTTACTTTAAGTTCACCCTAACTGAGCTAGAACGGAAAAGCTAGACTGTTATGAAATAAGCCAGTCTAGAGTAGCTTTTGATATTTGCCTAAAAACACACAGGCGGGTGTTCAGCAAAAACAGACAAAAGGTCTACATTGAGAAGATTGCAATATTTGAAAAATATGTGAATATTTTTTTTTCACGAAAAATCCGCGAAGGTTCACCGTTACCTTTAACTTCACTGATTTTTGTGTACTCCTACTTTGACCAAATAGTTTTGATAGAGATGAATATTGAAATATTCCCTTAGATTACCGAAAATACGACACAAAACGATATAATCAACATTTGCAGGACTCGCCGAAAACCACACTACTGAAAATCTTTTACGTTTTGAATGAGGTTTTCAAACGTTTTCCATAATAGAAATGTCTTGTTACAGAGAACAGGCTTTTACGATGGAAACATAGAATTTGGGATGTCTTATCTTAAAAATTTGGGAAATAGCGCCATGCTCAACGAAATCAAACTATTTATTTATTTGTTGAGGAAAGTCGTCCAGCGGAACAATAACCCGAAACTGAAAAACAGTAAAACAAAATGCACACTGGACCCTGTGCAATGTTTAGTGTTCCAACGCAAAAATTACTTTGAACGTAGTACAGAAGAGTGCATTGGTGAAAGGATCGAGCATGGATCCCTGAGGAAGAAAGGTACATGTAGGCTTAGAGTTAACTTGTGACACACCTGCGGCTAGGCGCGATGAAGTTACAGCAAATTATTACAAAACTGACAAATAATTCTGGCAAGATGTTTATCCAAGTTTGGCAGAGTTCTGCCGAATTCTGTCAAGTTCATTTTAAAATTTACAGTATTGTATAGCATATTCTTTGGAGAAAGAATGGAAGTTGATGTTTGCCTTTTGTTTTCAGTAGTCTCGTTTTTGGCTGCTTGATCTGCATGTCTTGATACTGTTGTGCTTCGCCAGAACACATTATGTAGTTTTTTAACCAGCTTGAACTTTCCCTATTTCCCTTCGTGGATAGTTGACAGTGTTCAATTTATAGAGTGCAATGGGTTAATTGCGCTTGGCCGCCTATCCATGAGATGGTCCTCTCTCCTTCTGAGAGCTGGCCGTTTCATGTGTTGCCTAAATAGCCTATAATATGAAAGGCTTTCTCTGCAAAAGAGTGATAATTGATTCTACAAAAAATTGTCCCACAAAAATACTGGAAAACCTAGGCAACTGATTGAGCCAATGGCAAATTTACGCGAGGGGTTAATTGAAAAGGTATCAATAAAAAAGTAAAAGAGAATCCATGGACGCCATCTGCGGACGCGCTCCAAGAGTTAGAATTTATGTACAGAATGGTTCACCGTTTCAAAGGAAAAAAGCGAAATTCCACCATCCTATGTCGGAGAGAAAGAAGTTTTTTACATTCCCCAAAATTGTTTTCTTGAATTTAAAAATTTGAATCACTTTGTTCTTAAAAGCTGCGTAACAGGTTATCTCGGACATGTTCGATGTATTTTAGTCTTTAACACTGGGAACCGACAGATACAATTGTCCTATCCAGAACCACTAGTGTCACTGTTAATTGACAAAAGTCTTCTAATTTTTTTTCCTCTACATGTTTCACGGTGTTTTTCTTTGAATTTTTCGACTGCCAACACCCTACGCCGGTGGCTTCGAAAGTTTCACCTTCACGCCTGTAAACTATTGGGAGGCACGTAGAGTCGTACCTTACCCCCGTGCTTCAAATATTGTACTTTAGTGGGACAGAGGTGCTTCCCAACTTCACGGCCTCACCCTCTGCAACCCGCAACCTACGCCTATGCAAATCTGTTATAAAACGGGTAAGAATTCGTGACATTTTTGACATGGCGACGGACAGACTCCAGCCGTCTTGTGACGGTCGTCATTTACTGTGCACCTAAATATATAGTATGAATTTATTTTTGGGTGCATATTTCTGTCATCTCAGTCTAGGCGTCCAGTGTCAGCTGCTGAATCTCCTAAATCCCTTGCGGGATCTTAATGAGATTTGGCAGATGTGTTTTATGAAGCTGACGACAAATGACGACGAACTTCGGACGGATCCGACTACCGCTCTGCCCCCTAGTGACAATGTTAGGTATCTTACGGTTGCTTCTGTGTCTTCGGAGTTCTTTAATGGATCGTAATGGCTTACAGGTTTCTGTTAAGGACACGACAATGCTGTTATATTTTAGGATAAATTCGGTGTATTGTTGCGCTTTGTCGAGTCTGTTTTTGGCGTCCACCTCTTTATCTAGAGATCAATTTGAAAACCTAACAGATGTGTTCCGTATTGGAAGACAGGCGCACGTTGACTTGGGACGGAGTTGACATCTGAGTCGCCCCTTGTGGTGATTTTGTCTTTTTGTGTGTTTGACTTTATCTCTTTAATGGATACAGAATCTTTGTGAAAATTCTAAGTGTATTCCCACAAATGTGAAAACAGGATGGCTCTGAATACAATTTAAGTCAATTTTTGTTTTTATGTTTGCCTCTGTATCTTCAAAGTTCTTTTATATTTTGTCATTTATTACGAAAGCGACAGGACTTTTTCATTCTTGGATGGATTCGACGTATTCTGTGAAACGTAGTGGCCATGTTTTATTATGTCCGAGTCTTGTGTCTCAGTTTACGCCAAAACGGCTCAGAGGATCATTATGGAAAGTTGCAGGTGTATTCCCTCTGACAAGAGCACGACTGACGTGGATTTGTAGTTGGGTCCAACCGCTGTGGTGCCCCCTAATTCCATTTTTGCATCTGCGGCTGTATGCTCTAAGTCCCTTAGCAGCATCGTATGGGAGTTTAGCAGGTGTATCCCTAATGACTTGAAACAACTAACTAAGGGGTCGCACTGCCTAATCTAAGAGTGTTAGCCTGCTACAGAGAAGGATTAAGAATGGAATTTTGACTTAGTCAAGATTTTGTTCTTAACGTAGACATATTTTTGGTCTTATGACATTTTTTATGAAACAGGCATCAAGACTACAAGAGGTTTTTCATATAGGTGGCGTTGTGACAAAAGGATATCTGGAGTTTAGAAGCTTGAGAATGGAATCGTTCCCACCCCTGTTTATGGTAGCATGTCATTCTTCTCGTTTTTTACAAAAGTTTTCTTGCACGTGCTTTTTGTTTACTGTTGCAATTTTTGTTAATACTTTCAATAAAAGGCTCTGAGTAAATAATATTTGTCTTTTACTATCAGACGTCATAAAAGAGATCAGAGATCTCAAACTTACAGAGCGATCGGTTTCGAGATTTTGTTGTGCGAACCATAAATGAGAGGTGGAAGTGAGAAATTTTAACGTTATAGATTATACACTGGTACTAAATCGGGCTCTTCATTCTTTGTTTGGTGAATTGTACTGAATAGCATTTTTATGGTTTGAAGTGAGTATGAGAATACCCAATAACAATATACTAATTTAAGGCTGTTATAGACCCGATTTCAGGCGAAGAAACTAACTTTTGAGTGAGACCACTAGATGCCACTATAAAATTGGTTTCAACTTGTTCCTTACTCAGATGCGAAATGATTCTTGTCTTGCAAAGAACTGGCAGTTTATTATTGTTCAAGACAACTCTCTCAGTTCATGAAATGACACACCACTATAAGCTGTCCTTTTTGGCCTAGTAATAACGCCAACACGGTAAACTAAGGCGCAAGCTCGTCGCTTAAATATCGGTAGACAAGCGTATGTATTGTTCACTTTGATTTTCTTTCTTGTAATATAGATAATGGTAAGAATGTACATGTATTGGTGACCGGCTAATGGCCGACTAAGGTACGATATTCGTGCGACTTATGTTGTTATATCCAACAAAGACACAACAAAGGAAAACAATGGTAACGTCCCATAGACGATAACCATGCGACGCTCTTACGCCAGTCGCATGGAGCTCGCAAGTTAAATAATAACTTGCGAAATTCATACGACATCATTTGTCATGAGGACTCAGCTACTCTTTCGTTACTATGCCAAACTTAGTCTTTGTAGAGTAAAGTGGGTTTAATGCCGCGTGGACACAGAAGAATTTCTGTACTATAACAAAACCTGCCTTCTTTGTAATCTGAATCCCACAAAAGAGGAAAACAGTATTTCAGTTTGAATTTTGATACACCTGTACACGTCACCTTACCACAATGGGTTATAATAAATTGATGAAGACTCTCGATGTAAAAGGCTAATATAAATAAACTGACCTGGGATAAAAATTATACAACATATTATTCTGAGTACCCTGATCGTGTATGTTCTTATATTTGCAATTTTGATTTGCCCCCTCGTTCTTGAATACAATGAAATTGGATTGGTTGATTTAATATTCAGACGCCATATCAAGGATGAGAGATGAGACTTCTCCTCTACAGACCACTTGGTCTGCACCACGTCTGCTTGATTGACTTGTCTACGCACTGAGCCTTCATGAAGTAGCACCTACACAGAGAGACAGAGAAACACGTGATACATGTATATTTAAGGTTTTCATCACTCCTCTTTCCAGTAATGTCATTATTTCTTGTGCCACAAAATGTTCATTTCGCTACTATGGTAATGTGGAAACGTTGTGAGGAGATTATCTGGTCACCAGTATGAGCGCCACGGCCATTTTCAGAACAAATGGTGACATATTCTTTATCGCTAGATGGCGGTGTATTGTACCCTTTTAAAAAAGATTTCCAAATTTCCATTCGCTTGATTTTCCTAGTGCGTTTTTATAACTTCTTCGCAATCACCCTATCAAGGTAAAATTACTACTACTGCATTGTTATATTCCTACGATTCACCCAAGAAGTCCTACGTTGTAAAATGGCCGTCACTTCTCACAACAAAAGGAAGATGTGAAGCAAATATCGCTTTCATGTCTTCACAATGCAAGCAGTTCTATACGGGTTGAAGTATTAGCGCAATTACACTTACCTTCTGTTCAACAAGGGAGTGCTTAGGTGACCTTTCAAATGCCGATTGTTCTCCCAGAAATGGTTTCTAAAGCGTTTTAATTTCGCTGGAACTCTACTGCCAAATGCCATGATTTTTGAAATGTTTGCCAACACGAACAAAATTAAACGAGGTTTCGAATTTAGCATTTTTACGAAATTGTAGCAATTTTTTTCAAAATTAATGCGTTTCTGCTTCATTAAGTAGAATATTTCCTCTGTATTAAGGTGAAAGGTCAATAATCAACTCACCTGTTGCGGTATACCTGTCCGGTGGTGTCGCAGTACTTGGAGAAGATGGTGGTTGGATAAGATTCACAATCCGCCTCTCGCCATTTGTTTTGACAAGGATTGTATGGCCTTGGCGTATTGTTACAGCCACGGCCCATCACCCGGATGTGAAGCTGTGGTGCTCTTATAGGTCCGTATTTCTCATAGGCATCACATTTAGCCTTCTGGAACTCACATCTTTGAAATAGAACATTGCAGACATAGATGCGACAACGTGCATGATGCGACAGTTAGCCTCAAAATTGACCTATTAGAAAACTTCAACATTCTATTTCTACATGTTCAAACCTCTGTAATCAAATAAGATTGAATATCTCGTGAACCTATTTGATTTAACCAAAAAAGCGTTTTACTGAAAAATAATATTTGGAAAAGAGGGCACAAAAGACGGAAACCTCATGTCATGTGACCGATTTTGCTTTCCCGGTTGGTGTCAAAAGTTGCATTTCCACATGATAATGTAAATAAACTGTCTGTTTGCCATTGCATACAAATATATAACTAATGATAAAATTGTTTAAATATTGTACTTTCAGAAGAATGATGGCGTAAATGTTATATCTTGGCAGTTGATTTTGCCAAAGAAACGAAATTGAAATGGATTCAAATAGGATTTAGTCAAAGAGTTATTATTACTAATAGCTTTTTCGTTTTTTTTATTAAATATTGGTGTAACAAATTCAAAGTTGTTTTGCGTTTGCAACCATGAGTTCGAAAAAACGTGTAAATTGGTTTTGAACAATGGTTAAAAATCGTTGGCCATCTGTATGCAGTTGGACTTTATCGACAACTGGTCAATCCCTTGAACTTAATCTACATGTTCTTATTCGAAAACGGTGAACCCTATAATCACTGGGTTAATATTTTAAATATTTGTTGATTCGGGGTGTGTCTGTATGCGTGCGTGCATCTACATGTATGTGTGTTGCTATTTTAAAGATATCAATATCTTATTACGGGAAAAAAAAACTTTCATATTTACAGAATTCGCCATTTTCAAGTGAAACGGCAACCGCAGTAGGCTATGAGTATTTGGTAGAGTAAACGCAATGAACTTGACTCGTGCAAATCCAATATCACGCAAGTCTTGGCGAAATTTCGTCAGGCATTACACACGAAGCTGGTGATGACGCTGAGTTTTCGGAACTGTACGATATTGTTACATTAAATTACGGAGACTTAAACATATGTACTACTATTCAAAACTTGAAGTTGACCAGTTTGCGGAGTATTCTTTAGTTTGACGCTAACTACAAGGAACTTCTGTCCCTTCGCTCGGTTATACAACATGTCCAAATTCCTATTAACTCAGGAAATACATTTTTTTACTATTCCCGTTTTCCCGTGGACTCTGCGTGTATCAAACCGTGCATGCATTAGTTTAAAGTCCCGTGAACTACGCGTCAAGAGTTTAAATTTCTTACAGCACTCTATTTCTCGAGCGTCGGTAAAGAAGTTATGATGCCATGTTGTACAGACCGAGTTAGATAGAGTCGATTTTTCACTATTACATACTTGTTCTTGTAAGTCTGTCCGTTTGTTGCGCAGAGTGGTGGGTCGTTTTCGTCACACTGGAAATTCTTTTCGATGTAATCAGCTTCGCATTCGGGTTTGGTAGAATTTTCGCATGGACCGTTGAATACCATCTTAATGACCTTGTTTAGTTTACAACCCATAGTATCCATCTCACACCTAGATACAATGGAAAGGTGTTCATTGAGGCTAGAGTTTTGCAACATCCGGCAGTTTTCTGTGGAATGTGGCCACGTATTTCAAACAGAGCACATCAAATCTTGAGTAATTTGTTAGAAAGCGTTATTGAACGCGAACGTAATGTTTTAGGTCCTTTTATCTTAATGTGCCGATGCCGAACTGGAAAGGATGCTTAGTTTCTGGAGAACACCGTTATTAAAATACCAGTGCAGTATGCGGGTAATAGTAGAAGCAACACTAAGAATAAAGGTTGACTTTTCCCCGTCAGTATTCCTTCAAAAGTTTGCCTTTTCCGACGAATTCCCTCCAAAAGAGTGCCCTTTCTGGCAAATTCTCGTGAACTCTTTGTTGCGTACTTCTATTGAAACAGAAGTAAATAAATTATTTGTACATTCCGCACCATTCTCTCAAGACAGAATAATAATGACAAGCTTCTGTGTTATCAACGTGGTGCGGAGGAACATACAGGAAAATTACCGCTTCCCAATTCTTCGGGAGTGCGTAAGCAGCAGAGAAGAGTGTATTTATGTGCGAACTATGTGACTTAAAATGCTTACTACTTCGAACATGTACATGTACAAAAAGGCTTGTTATTTTCTGTATACTATGTAAAGATACGCACGCATTCTTGTACGTTTTCCGGCTTGCGCTGTCGTCGCCACATACAGGCTTGTCTCCAAACTTGTCGCAGTCAACTCGTAGTTGAATGCTGCATTTCAGGCTAGCCTGGGCGGCTGGAAATAAAACACGATAGTAGATCCTGTGAGTTCGTTTTGCCAACAAAGTACTGAGAGGTAAATGATTCAATCGTTTATACGTGTGTACAAATTAGGTGAAAAGATGTTGCCTATAAGAGAACGGAAATGAAAGACAATTAAGGTTCATATCAAATTTTGTTTTAACATTCTAAAAGGAGTGTTTTACAATTTCATCTCTTTGTTCAATGTTACGTATGATTCTGAAAAAACACCAAAAGCGTGGAACGGAAACCATTCTTGGTGGAGTGGTCGTCTTCTCACAAGTCCTCAGTGGTTGCTAAGCAGATTTAAGATATTCAGTCTTCTGTAAAAACAGCACTGTAGAAAATAACGTGTCCCCATCCAGTCTGTTTAACTGGTCACCAAATTCCTAAAATCATATTTCAGTCATCCCATCGTGTCAATCACTGAAAGTCTGGAATACAACTGGTGAAAATTTTTTAAAATGTGCAAATTTTGTGCATGCGCTTAAGAACAAAATTTCTAAAAACAGCTTACCCGCCACAAAAACAGCGAAAGCCAATAATTTCAGCATTTCTCTAATCCCTGATCATAAATGGGGTGTCTGTCGTACGCATTGTTCTTATATACTCTCGCGGAGGCGGCGCGCGCGTCAAGACTCGCACAGGGGGTCACTCCGTGACTTACATGTAAAAAAATTGCGAGGCACTTGTGGTGAAAATGTTTGGTTGATGGAACGGGCAAGTGTGTTTAAGTACAGGTTTTTCACAATTAAACTTTCCTGCCTCGCCAATCCAACCCTTGAATCACACCATTTTTAAAAGCTGCAATTCGTCCTTTTCAGATGGTTAAAAACAAAAATTGAATTATAGGTCTTTTGCTCTCAAAAAATCGTTCTTACCGTAAACGTATTTCTTGTTCGTTACAGGCATGTACTCAAGTGAAGAGATTTCATGCATGTACCCAATTAGAAATCATAGCTTTAGGGTTGTCTAACCCCTATATACTCTGCAGAGTTTTCGTGAATCCCTGAAGATTTTGATGTTCTTATTAGTAACGGAAATGTGCCAACTATAGTTAAATTTTCGTATTTAGCTAGCTATATATAGGACGAACTGCATCCTTATATGAGAACGACCATTTCTCATATATATTTGAGAGTTATGCATGAAACTATGATGTGTTGTTATTCATTTTCGGAATTAGTTAAAAACACTTAATCAAACAGTTCAGGTCACACGTCATTGGAACACTGACATTTCGCACGAGATATGATATCAATGCCTTGCCTCAAAATTGAGGGTATTTTTGTACCAAAGTATGCTGCTGCGTGACTTCCGTTCATCAAGCTCACGTAATCTTTAGCAGCAACTACACACTTTCAATTTGTTTAATTGGAATAAATTTTGAAACTCCGAAAAGTCTATAAATACCGTTACGTTAGTAAAGATGGAAAAACATCTCCAATGAAGTTCCAGCTGTGTGACTGCAGTGGTTGGTATAATGAACAACGGTTTATCGCTTTGTTGTCTAGAACATGAGAGTATAGACACGTTCGCCAGTCGAGGATGCAGGGGTTTAGTAGCCTTACTGTCCCGCATGACTTTCTGAAAGTACGCATCTAGTCCTCTTTTACTTGGATGTACTTCCGGAGCAAGTTTTCCAATGTGCAGAATTGATTAAACACACGACACTTGCCGTTATAAACAATATTTATTCCGTTCCGTTCGTATCCTCAGAACAAAGTTCGACACTCTACATAACATTGGTGAAGCAACTGACCAAGAGATATGATTAAAAGGCACGCGATATTTCGAAACATACTTGTTTCATTTTCAAGTGCAAATAAAATGACGCATTGGCAAAGGATTGAACATAGCTCCCTGAGGAAGAAAGGTGGGCTTAAATTTAACTTTGAACACAACTGGGAACGAGTGTTGTCGTTTGACTCACACCCGACAATCTCCAACAGATGTAGCAAAGGCTTATGAAGTCAGAGTGCCTGACAAAACACTGTTAATTATTTTCAATTAAGTAAGTCCAGCATGTATTGATAATTGTTCTCAGCTTCTTACTGGATGACTTGTAATACACAGCAATGCACAAGGATGTAATAAATCAGAACTCGTGGAGGATAGCAGAAGACGAAAGCTTTGACATCCGGGTCATCCCATGACAACACAATATCAAACCAAAGGCACACACAGTGCGCATTTGAGCTCACTGCCGGTTGTTAAGTTGCAAGACTTTCTCAAATCCCAGTATGACAATTTCGAAGGGATACACGCGCAGTCACGTACTTCACGGGCAACCAGGAGTATTTAATAGATAGGCACCTACGACGGAGTGTTTGGAGGCGCGCACTCGAGCAACTTTCGGACTTTATGCGTGTTCACGTCAATTCTTGTTCATTTCAGTGATAGCCGTCGAAATTCGACAAACGAGGTTCGTCGAACAAAACCGAGACTAAATATCCATTTCTTTTTTTAAGTAGAATCCGTTTCAATTTTGACTCGATCTCGACAGATGTTTCTCCATCCACTTTGTTGACGTCACGACATTTATCAATTAGCGGCTGGCGCAATAACATTACAATAAATTACGGCAAAACTGTCAAATAATTCTGGCAAGATGTTTATCCAAGTTCTGTCGAAGTCCGTCAAGTTCAGTTTGAAATTTACAATATTGTATTTCAAATACTTTGGAGAAAGAATGGAAATTTTTATCGTTATAAAACCTTATTGTGTTAGTGATTTACAAAGTATCTATGTTTCGTTTCCGGCTGGAGTTTGCTTTTTTGTTTTTAGTAGTCTTGCGTTTTGGTTGCTTGAGCCGCATGTCTTGATGCTGTTGTCCTTCGCCAAAAAGTATTCTGTAGTCTTTTTAACCAGCTTGAATTTTCCCAGTTTCCCTTCGTTGATAACTGACAGTGTCCGATTTAAAGAGCGCAATAGGACACTTTTCCTTGGCCGCCCATCCAAGAGATAGCCCTCTCTCTTGAGAGCTGGCCGCTTCACGTGTTGCCTAATGGCCTTTAGTATGAAAGGCTTTCTCTCTGCAAAAGAGTGATTGTTGATTCTACAAAAAGTCCATTGAGAAGGCATCAATCAAAACGGTAAAAGGGTATCCATGTATGCGATCTGCAGACACGCTCTAATTAAGAGTTAAAATTTGTGCACTGAAAGTCTTCAATGTTTCAAAGGAAAACGGGGACTTACATCATCCCCTGTCAGAGAAGAAAAGTGTCTTACATTCTCCAAAAATTGTTTCCATCAATGCAGAAATTTGAATCAGTTTGTTTTGAAAAGCTGCATAGTTATCTTGGACTTTTTCGATGTGCTCCAATTTTCTAACAATGGGGACCACCGGACACAAAAGTCCTGGCCATGGGTTCCAGCGTCACTGTTAACTGACGAAAGTTCTCTAATTTTTTTTCTACGTGTTTCGCAGTGTTTTTTTTTCTCGACTGCCGCCGCCCTTTGCTGGTGGTTTCATCTTCACGACTGTAAATTATTTGAGGCAAGTAGCCTACCCCGTGCTTTCTGTGTTCTACTTTAGTGGGGGAAGGGGGCTTCCCAACTTCACAGTGACCCCTCTGCGACCCACACCCTACTCCTACTCAAATCAGTTACAAAATTCGTTACATTTTTGACTTGGTGACGGACTGACTCCAGCCGACTTGTGTGGGTCGTCATTAACTATGCGCCTAAATATAAAAAATGTGGGGGCATTTTGCTGTAATCTGTGTCTGAATCTTACTGAGATTTGACAGACGTGTTTTTTGAAGCTGATGATATATAACGACGACCTTCGGACCGATTCGACTACCGCTCTGCCCCCTAGTGGCAATTTTAGTTTTTTACGGTTGCCTCGGCTTTCACACATTGTTCGGCACATTTCAAGGAATCGCCATGTTTCGACCTAACGCAAATACCGGTATTGACCAACCCTTGGTTCAGTCGGCTGTGAATGATATAATTATGTCTGCAGCATTTGTCGTGAAAGTGGGTCGAGTTCATACAGCCTCAAAGCTGACGAAAGTTCGCTGGTGGGAAATCGAATTCGTTGTCTGATTCTTTAAGTACTTTTGAGTGATGTCCATATCCACTCTCCTCTCTGCCTGTATAATGATCGTCCAGTTCTCGCTCAAAATCGTCCTCTTCTTCTTATCTGCAGCGTTCCCTCATTGCCATTGATTGTCAAGTGACCGAACGTATTTCACTCATTACATCACTTGGTGCGAAACATAGAAATAAATATTTTTTCTTCAAAATTAAAACGGTCGCGAATATTTGGCATAAAAAAACTTATTTATTTCGATTTTATGATATTCATTTCATATTAGCTAGTGAAACCTCAAAAACTAAGAAAATGCATGATGGGAAGTCTTTAACGTTATTGATTACAGTGGTGCTAAATCAGGGTGAATTGCACATCACTTTTTTATCTTTTGAAATGAACATGAAAACCTCCGACAACATTATACTAATTTAAGGTGGTTATAAACCTGCGTTCCGATGAAAAAATTAACTTTTGAATTTAAACCATGTACCGCTATAAAATTGGTTTCAATTTGTTCCGCTATTGTTCTAAACAACGCTCAGCTATCTTTTCTCAGTCTGGTCTTAAGAAATAACGAGCTGTCAGTTCTTGTGAAGTATTCAAACCACATCTTATTTGGTTAAACAAAAATTGACACCAATTTCATAACGATACCAAGTTTAGTTTCTGTGGTGTGTTGTGGGTTCATAGCCGCGTGAACAAACGAGATTGCTGAACTATTTAAAGAAATCTGTGTTCTTTGTAATATGAATTCCATAAAAGAAGAACACAGGATTTCGATTTGAATTTTTATAACTTCACCTGGCCACAATGTGTTATAATAAATTATGAAGACTCTCAATGTAAAAGGTTATAAAGAAACTGATCTGAAATAAAAACTGTACAACGTATAATTCTGGATACACTGATTGTGTTTGTGCTTATATTTGCAATTTCACTTTACGCCTTCGGCCTCGAGTACAGTAAAATTCGAATGGCTGACTGAATAATCAGACGTCATAAGCGGGATGGGAACTGGGACTCCTCCTCTACAGACCACTTGGTCTGCACCACGTCTGCTTGATTGTCTTGTCTACGCACTGAGCCTGCATGAAATAGCACCTACACGGAGAGACAGAGAAACACGTGATACATGTATACTTAGTTTTTATCACTCCCCTTTCCAGTATTGGCATTATTTCTTACGTCACAAAATGTACATTTCGCTATTGTGGTAATGTGGAAACGTTTTGAGTGCCAAGGCCAATTTGACTGAGAACACATTATAATATATGTTTTATCGCTAGATGGCGCTGTATTGTACCTTTTTAAAAAAGACTTCCAAATTTCCATCAACTTGATTTTCCTAGTGCGTTTTTACAACTTTTCCGCAATCACCGTATCAAGGCCAAATTACTGCTACTGCATAGTGATATTCCCACGATTCAGCCAAAAAGTCCTACGTAGTAAAATGGCCGTCACTTCTCACAACAAAATGAAGATGGTGAAGCGAATGTCCGTCGCTTTCATGTCTTCACAATGCAAGCAGTTCTATACGGATTGACGTGTTCGGAATTACCTACAGTTCAACACGGGGGTGCTCAGGTGATCTTTCAAATGCCAATTGTTCTCCCAGAAATGGTTTCCAAAGCGTTTTAATTTCGCTGGAGGTCTATTGCCAAATGGCATGATTTTTTGAAATGTCTGTCAACGCGAACCAAATTACACGAGATTTCAAGTTCAGTATGTTTACGAAATTGTAGAAAATTTTACAAAAATAACGCGTTTCTACTTCATTAAATAGAGTATTTCCTCCGGGTTAAGGTGAAAGTTCAATAATCAACTCACCTGTTGCGGTATACCTTTCCGGTGGTGTCGCAGTACTTGGAGAAGAGTGTGGTTGGATAAGATTCACAATCCGCTTTTCCCCATTTGTTTTGACAAGGATTGTATGGCTTCGGTGTCTCGTTACAGCCACGGCCGACCACCCGGATGTGAAGCTGGGGTGCTCTTATAGGTCCGTATTTCTCATAGGCGGCACATTTAGCCATATGGAACTCACATCTTTGAAACAGAACATTGCAGACATAGATGCGACAACATGCATGATACGTCAGTTAGCCTCAGGAGTGAACAATGAGAAAACTTCACCATTCTATTTCCACATTTTCGAACCTTTGTGATCAAGTAAGATTTAATTCATCATGAATCTATTTGATTTAACCCAAAAATCGTTCTACTCAAAAGTAATATTTTACGAACAGTGGTAAAGAGGACACAAAAGATGGAGACCTCATGTCATGTGACCGAGTTTGCTTTCCCGCAGCGCAAAATGTTGCATTTAAAAATAGTCTTCCACATGGTCCTGATTTTGCCTGGACTATTTTTACATTTAGTCATGTAAATAAAGCTTTTACACTCGTTTCCATATGTCATTGCATACAGGTAATCATGAAATCGTTTAAACATTGTACCTTCAGAAGAATGATGGCGTAATTGTTACATCTTGGCAGTTGATTTCACCAAAGATACAAAATTGAAGAGGATTCAAATAAAATTAAGTCTCAAACTTATTACTACTAATAATTTTTGTTTTGTTTTGTTTTGTTTTTATTAAACACTGATGTAGCAAATTCGCAACTGTTTTGGGTTTGCAATGATGAGTTTAGAGTGGCCTTGAACAATGGTTAAACATCGTTGGGTATCTGTATGCAGTTGGATTTTATCGACCACTGGTAAATCCCCCGAACTTAATCTACATGTACTGATTGGCAAACATAAGGCACAAAATGTTATCAATTCGGTCATAGGTTTGGTTTAGTACCATACATGTATGGATAAAGTGGAATTGAACTAGTTAACTTGTTTGCAGTTAAGATATATTTTCAAAAATATTGAACTTGAAAAAGTAATTTACTGTAATAGTTGTCAATACGAATATATTTGTTGATTCCGGATGTGTCTGTGACGTCTGTCCGCGTGCGTGCATCTTACATATATGCTTTGCTATTTTGTATTAAACAATATCAATATCTTATTACGAGAAAAAAGCTCATTTATATTTACTGAATTCGTCATTCTCATCACCAGAAAGTGAAACGGCAACTGTTACTGCAGACGCAATCATTCATATTGCCTGTGTATATTAAGTATTGTTTCCTGTTGTACTCATTTTCAAGTACCCCCCAGATTGTGAACTTGTCACGTGGTACTGACATTTAAAAGCGTTTTACCCGCCAGTTCCATTCATTCGTATTTCGTATTTCGTATCT
>NMRA01000497.1:155015-210711 GCA_002633005.1 Phoronis australis | reverse complement strand
TTTCTCCGCTTTCTCGGGGGGAGTAATGTTACTGCAGACGCAATCATTCATATTGCCTGTGTATATTAGGTATTGTTCCTGTTGTACTCATTTTGAAGTACCCCCCAGATTGTGAACTTGTCACGTGGTACTGACATTTAAAAGCGTTTTACCCGCCAGTTCCATTCATTCGTATTTCGTATTTCGTATCTGTGTGCAGTGTATGCATCTCATTGGTTTCATCGTCGAGATTGCAGGGTTTTCATGATGTAAGTAGTGTTCTTTTGCTTATCGTTATATTCTGGTTTGTGCAATGCATTCTCTCGTGTCCCGTGTAGTTTCAGTATTTTCGCTTTATTTTCTTTGCCGTATTTCGTCCTTTGTGGTTCGTATCGAGGGTTTGGGCGTTGTTCGCTGCGACCTTGAGATTGCAATTCACAAACCAGTCTGTTTCAAGCTCGTATTATTGTAAAAGTTTAGCGTGACTTGATATCTAGTTTGCGTCACGGTCTCACGGCAGAATTGTGTATGAACTAGGTTCGTTTTTGTATATAGTATTTTCATATAAGATTCAGTTTATCTGATGTAGCCATTTCGTTACTTGTACATTTTCTTCGTTGATGTAAATAACGGTTTTGTATATATTGTCACTGCCTGTACTTGTATTATATTTCGTAGTAGTGACTCAGGGTTTTGTTTATTTCAGTTTACGGGTTTGTCTATGTACTGACGGCACACGAATAAAAGAATTAGGCTGTACGTAGAATCACCTGTGTTTCTCTCGATTGTTCGCTGACACTGCGCCAGAACAGCAACTACTGTAGGTCATGTGTATTTGGCAGAGGAAAAAGGTACGTTTGAAGAAGACGCGAGAAACTGGCAAAAAAGTAAGACCACGCAAGTCTTTGCGAGATATCGCCAGGCATTTCAGCCGAAGCTCGTGATCACACTAGTTTTTTTCGCGAGTGTTAAGACATTGTTACACTAATCAGAAATATTTACTTTTATTCAAATCTTGAAGTTGACCAGTTGCCGGAGTATTCTTTGGTTTGGCGCTAACTACAACGCACTTCTGTACCTTCGTTCGGTTATACAAATTCATATTAACACTAAAATCACATACTTTACTATTTCCGTTTCCCGTGGACTCTGCGTGTATCAAAACGTGCATGCATTAAGTTACGTGCACTACAGTACGCGTCAACAGTTTAAATTTCCTATAACATACTATTTCTCAAGCGTCGGTCAGTAAGTTATGATGCCATGTTGCACAGACCGAGTTAAGTAAAGTTGATTTTTTACTATTGCATACTTGTTGGTGTAAGTCCTCCCGTCTGTTCCGCAGACTACTGGATCAAGGTCGTCACATTTGATATTCTTTTCGATGTAGTCATCTTTGCATTCGGGTTTGGTAGAATTTTCGCATGGACCGTTGAATACCATCTTAATGTCCTTGGTTAGTTTACAAGCCGAACGGTCCATCTCACAACTGCATGAAATGGAAAAAGAAGAAACAGTGTTCATTAAGTCTAGAGCTTAGCAAGATCCCGCTGATTTCTGTGGAAATTCAAAGAAGTAGTCACGAAAGGATGCTTAGTTTTTGGGTGCGGGTAGTCGTATAAGAGAAGTGCTCGTGAAGCGCATCTTAGAATTAAGGGCGACTTTTACACGATCAGTTTCACTACAAAACTTTGGCTGGCTTTTTCGACAATTTCCCTCAAGAAAAGTGCCTTTTCTGGCAAAATTCGGATGAACGCTTTGCTGCGTACTTTTAGTGCCCTGGAAATACATAAATTCTCTTTGGTACATTCCGCACCATTCTCTACACACGTAAGGATAATGACGAGCTTCTGTGTTATCATCGTGGTGTGGAGGAACACACAGGAAAATTACTGTTTCCCAAATCTCCGAGTGCCAGCACGCACCAGAGAAGAGTGGATTTTTGGGAAGTGCCTTCTTTGTGACTTAAAATGCTTACTATGTCGAACATGTACATGTATGAAAAGTTTCGTTATTCTCTGCATACTATGTAAACATACGTACGCATTCTTGTAAGTTTCCCGGCCTACGCTGTCTTCGCCACATACAGGCTTGTCTCCAAACTTATCGCAGTTAACTCGTAGCTGGATGCTGCATTTCAAGCTAGCAGTAGCATGGGCGACTGGAAGTAAAGCACAATAGTCGATCCTGTGTGTTCGTTTTTCAACAAGTTACTGGGAAGTCAAAAACTTAATCGTTTATACGTGTGTATAAACTAGATAAAAAGAAGTTGCCTATAAGAGAACGGAAGTGAAAGACAGTTGCCCTAATCAAATGATATGCTAACATTCTAAAAAGAATGCTTTACAGTGTCATTTCTATGTTCAAAGGTACAACACAAACTATCTGGTTCTGAAGTAGAAAACAAAAGCGTGGAACGGTATCCATTCTTGGTGGAGTCGTCGTCTTCCCATTAGTCCTCGGATATTGCTAAGCAGATTTAATGGCACATGTAGAAAATAACGAGTCCCCATCCAGTCTGTTGAACTAGTCACCAAATTCCTTAAAATCATAATTCAATCATCCCATCGTGTCAATCACTGAAAGTTTGGAATATAGTTGGTGAAAATTTTCTAAAATATGCAAATTTTGAGCATTCGCTTAAGAACAACATTTCCAAAAAAGCTTACCCGCCACAAAAAGAGCGAAAGCGAGTAATTTCAGCATTTCTCTAATCCCTGATAAAAAATGTGGTGTATGTTGTACGCAGTGTTCTTATATACTCTTGCGGGGACGGCGCGCGCGTCAAGACTCGCACAGGGGTTCACTCCGTGACGTAAGATAATAGAAAATAATTGCAGGCGGTCTGATACACGTTGTACCAGACGTGCGCAGGCCTCGCATGTGGGCCTATTGCACTGATCACCTGGAAATATTTTTATGCATTATTAATATATGGTTAAAAACGAGCTGAGGAGCTAGAAACCTGGCTAAAGGGTTTAGCAATGTGACCTGGTGGGACTTGAACCCACGACCTGGAGTAAAGAAAGCGGGCACTTATCAACCAGGCCACACTGCCTCCTCTCATGACGTAAGATATTGTGAGCCATTTACGGTGAAAAATTTTGCCCACTCCATCAGACATTATTATGAATGACGCAAGCATTTTTTAAGTTTATTTGAAATAACAAAGTTGAGAGAGTGGAGAGAGATGTATTAATTAAAACTTATGAGGAAGGGGGAGTTAAAATGTTGAATATAATTTTTTTAGGCTATAAAAATTTCATGGATAAAGAGACTACTTAACTCTGAATCGAAATAGGTGAATCTGTTTGAACTTGAAACAGGGATTGCAAAGTCAAATATTATAAATTTTGGAAATGATTTTATTAAATATCGTACTGAAGTAACCAATCCTTTTTGGAACGAATTTCTAAGTAACTGGTTTTTTTTCATTAGTTAACAGCACCATAAAGATGCGAATGATTTACTCTCAACAAGTTTATGGCATAACGATGAAACACTAATAGACAGAAAATCTATCTTCTTTAGTAAGTATGCTAGTGGTGGTGTTCTTTTTATTAATGACATACTTGATGAAATTAAATTTTACTCATTAAATTTAAAAAGATCTCGAATATATCTACAAACTTTTTGAAATATTGTTCTTTGATTGAGTCCATTAGGTCGTTTCTAAGGAGAACATCATTACAAATGAAGTCAATTAAGATATATGGACCAATAATACCTTTTGATATCCGTAATTGTTTAAACTGCACGTCAATATGTAAAATGATATATGAAATTGTTTGACAGAACAAAATTTTGTCTATTGCCCAAAAACGATTTCAAAAAGAAGGTTATCAATTTCGAAGTGATGACTGGAAAAAATTATATTCGTTGTCTTTTAAAACTATGATTTTAAGTTATGTACACTGCAGTTTAAACTATTGTATAGAACACTTGTGACGAACTCTTTTTCTTAAAAACATTAACCTGGTGGACTCCGATGTATGTACTTCCTGCCATTCACAAAGTGAAACAGTGGATTACATCGTTTTCGAATGCAATAATATAAAAATATTGATAGGAGAATTACGCAGTTGAGTGTTGTTGTTAAAAGGTATAAATATGGTTATTGACAAAAACAATGATTTTTGGCATGCCCATAAGTGATGAAAATAAAGTTTTAAATTGGATACTTTTGCAATTAGAACATTTTATTTACCTATTCAGGTGTAAAATTTAATCTCCAGTTTCTGCCATTTCCTTAAGATATTAGAAAGAGGATTTTATATTCCAAGAAGAATTTTATTAAATAATGGCAATTTAGATGAATACCATGCAGCCTGGAGAAACTGGTTAACCATAACTTTTGCCTGACAACATCCTACTAAAAGTGGGTGGGTATGTTGAGGGGGGTGCGTGTGTGCGTGTGTGTGTGTGTGTGTGTGTGTGTGTTGAGAGTGAGAATGTCTTGATTTTTGTCTTACATGTCAGCAATTCTGTTCTGTATACCGATAATGATAATAATAATAAAAATTGGTTGATGGAACGGACAACTGTGTTAAAGTACAGTTTTTCATAGACTTTCCTGCCTCGACAACCCAGCCCTGAAATCAGAGCATTTTTAAAAACTGCAATTCGTCCTTTTCAGATGGTTAAAAACAGAAACTGAATGATAGGTCTTTTACTCTCATAAAATCGGTCTCATAATATTCCTTACCGTGACAGAATTCATTGCCCGTTACGTGCACGTACTCAATTCAAGGGATTGCGTGCAATGTGCCATTTTAGAATTAGCAGCTTTAGAGTTGTCTAACCGCAATAAACTCTATAGAGTTCTCGTGAATCGCTGAAGGTTTTGGTGTTCTTGTTGGCAACGGAAATGGAATCCTATAGCAGTGTGTTATTACCAGACCGATTTTATGAGAGTAAAATTCCAAATTATAATCCAAATTTTCGTATTTATCTACCTAAATTGGGCAAATCGCATCTTCATATAAGAACAACCATTTCCTGTATATGCATAAAATTATGCCGTATTCTTGTTCATTTAAAAATTTAGTTAAAAACACTTAATCAAACAGTTCAGGTCTCACGTCATCACTGACAGTTCGCACGAGATACGATATCAACACCGCGCCTCAAAATTGAGGGTATTTTTGTACCAAAATATGCTACTGTGTGATTTTCGTTCATCAACCTCACGAAATCTTTAACAGCAACTGTACGCTTTCAATTTGTTAAATCGAAATAATTTTTGAAACTCCGAGAGGTCCATAAATACAGTTACGCTAATAAAAATGGAAAGACATCCTAAAGAAGTCCCAGCTGGGAGTCCGTGGTGGTGAGTATAATGAACAATGGGTTATCGTTTTGTTATCTACAACATGAGAGTATAAAGCCGCTCGCCAGCCGAGGATGAAATGGTTATTAGCCATATTACCCACCATGATCTACTGAAAGTATGCGTCTAGTCCTGTTCTACTAAGCTGTACTTCGGGAACAAGTTTCCGATAGGCAAAATTTATTAAATACACGGCACTTGTTATTAACAATATTTATTTTGTTCAGTTCGTATCCTCGGAACAACGTTCGACACGCAACGGAACATTGGGGAAGCGACTGACCAAGAGACATGATTAGAAGACACACGATATTTCGAAACATACTTGTTTCATTCTCAAGTGGAAATAAAATGACGCAGTAATAGCACCACAGAGCAAAAGCTGGAGACTTAGACGGTGGGACACTGCAGGTGTGAAATACTACAAAAAAAGACAAATGAAGGCGGGTACCACGAAATTCACGCAAATAAGTGCAACGTGAGGCACAACCCTGTTTGCTGCTCATTCAAAACAGGCTTCTCAAATGCAATCAAAGATATCCCAATACTTTCAATCGCAGCTCATTGTGCTCTTTCTACTGCATTGACGTGTTTCCACAATTTCCTGACTGGTGATTTTACGTTCGTGACACTGCAGAAAATGTTTTAGGGTGGCGCCATTTTGAAGATGCATGGATAACCGATGTGAAATACTGCAAACCGTTTTACAAACGTAACATTGCCTGACATTTGAACGAAGACAATCGTTCATAGGACATATAAACTCGTATATAACAAATGGTCACAGTTGAAAAATCCACTTGCTCATGAAAGGGGTGCTAGATTTCGGAGACGTTACTCAGACTAAAAACTGTTCCTTTAGAGCTGACGTAAGCTGTCTGGTACGATTGCATAGAGAAGTGTTCGTCGCCATTTTCTTTTGTAAGAACACGGCCGAGCGCATTACATCCTCGTAACGGTCGTTTGTTTTCAATGTCTTTCCTTCCAGTACGAAAAGCGAATGGCGTTTTATCCGTTGTTTATTTTCCGACATGTTTCAGGAACGCGGCTCGCTGATCTGTAGGCTAACTTTCCACAGGTCTTGTCGATCTGGTTAAAAAGCAATGGCACGTTAGCAGAACCTGTCCATTTGACTCATAGCATCTAAAGCCGCCAGCAAAACACGGCTTGTCAACCTTAGGTTACTTTTCCTTTGTTAATTAATTCTTTGAATTCCGACAAGTATGTTGCTCTAACACTATTTTTTTTTGTTTGTTCGCACTCTACAGGTCGCAATTTTCATTCGATTCGCACGAAATTCGCGCACGACATGTAGATCCGGAAGTTCTGAAAACTTTTTGTTTTTGGTCATAATCAGATTCAAAATGGCGGACGTGGCGGCCATTTTGTTTCCGATTTCAGATTCAAATGCTCATAGAGGCCGCAATTTTCAACCAGTACAAGGCTGAAAATTAGTACGATTATTATAGCCGACAAGTACAATAACTGCACTGTAAATCAATAACTTTCGGTCAAAGATGGCAGCAATATCGGCAATAGCGATTTCGAGCAAAAAACGTTTTCTTCTGTAGAGGGCGCATTATAGAACCAATTCCTTCGAAAGTTTTCTGTCATTAGTTGTTTTTGACGTGCTATTATTCAAAGCTAAAAAACTTGAAGTCCCTTTCAAGATGGCGGCTCGGGCGCATTTTCATTCTTGATATTTTGTCAGATAGTTTCGTCTTCGCAGGGTAGATTCTTGGAACACTAAATATGAACGTGCATGCATGTTCATTTCGACCAATCCATGCCGGTCATGCACATTCAAGTTGAGACGTGAAGGCAAGGAACGTTTGCATGTATAAAGTAGATTAGGAAATAACTGTCTGAGTCGATGAGCTGTTTGATAAACAGACATGTTTAACTGGAATGTTTTTATTTATTTTTTCACAACTATGAAATGTATTAGTTCGTCGATAAAGGCTATGCAGAGGGTGGACAAATTATCAACTATTGTTCAGAAAACAAAGAAATGAAGGTAACCTATCCCGAAGTGGAGGGCATTAGGTGTCATCTGTGTTAACAGAACTTGGTTACGGCTATGACCGTTTGGGGCGCTCCGTACGTGATCAATAATGCTATTACATGTACAGTTATGTGCATGTCGTCGCCAGAGCTTTATCGTTTTGATGAAAGTAACCTGAGCAATAATGCACAGACGACGTTTGCAACAGTCGGTTCATCGTTTTAAGGCTGCTTTCATGATAGGCCTTTATTAGCCACCGTTGCTAAATTTACCACATCACCTAACATCAACTTAAAGCAACTAACCAATAAACAATGTTCTGGGGTGTTTCTCGATATAAAGTCTCTCGAAAATGCCCACTACTTCTAAATACTGAGATAATTTGAATCAATCATTTCTGGTCTGTGACGTGCTAAACATTTCAGTAACTATAAAGTGGTAATACTGATCGATGGTGTTCAACTGGTGACGACCGCGGTGTGGTGTTGAAGCATCCTGGGAAAGTGAAATTGGGTGGCAAACGGGGAGGGGTAAAATTTTATTACGTCCCTCGAACAATGAAGTCCAAACACGCCTATGTCATAATGCATGACTATAGTATTGTGCCGGAAGGATGTAAGTGCGTAGGGACAGGGGAGCGTGACTGGGGCTCGAACGGCGTCTTTTTCAGGCTCAGAGATGCATATTCTCATTTAATTGTGAATATGCAAATGAAGTACTAATTTAAAAACAACCCCGGTGCTCCAGTGTGCCGTGAACCATCTGAGAACCAATTACCATTGCAATCTCTCGAAAGTCTCGCTTTGCAAGACTACTTTATGTAAACGAGTATGGTAATATTCTATAGTTACCCAAATGAAATAAGGCACCGTTTTTTATTATTTGTTTATTTCACTGTCAAAAAGCGATTGCATAATATTTGACATTATTAATTTTTTATGTAAAATCTGTTTATAAGTGTATCAGTTGTGGTGTTTTCGTTAATACCGCAATTTATTTACAAATTGATTTTTCCTGATTATACTTGTACACACAGTTTTCCAGGAAGTCACATGGTGGCGCTTGCTACAAATTTAAATATTCACAGTTTTAATGAGACATAGCATACCTAGCATCTTTAACTATTAAGTCCTGTGGTATGACAGACGTATGGCGAGTAAGCAGATTAATACTACGTTTCATCCACTATGTTTTACTGTTATCTTCTTCGGGGTGAACCTCGTGTTCAGTTAAAGTTTCGCAATACATCAGGACGTCGTTCAATAATATTGCCATGCGAGGGCGTAGTCAACGCTGATATCCGTGAAACATAGGCCTATCTGCTTCACGTGGGTCTGACAATTTCCACGAGATACGCTATCAAACCATATCGCCATATTACCACATTTACGGCTACACCCTGAGATGTAGTTGGCAGCATGGCATTTTCCCTAGGTTGCCCTACCCGTCTCCCAGACTTTCCCCATGGCCCTGGCTTGGAATATGACCAAAAGTATATTTTGTCAGCTCATAATTTCGCCATCTCTTTGTGCAAAGATGTTGACATCTGAACTAATTGCTGGACCCGAGTTTGGAGAATGAGTCAGCTGCCATGAATATTAAACCGATTTATTATACACAAAACACGTGACTTACGAAATAACTGCACCATATCGAAATTCATTAACCCGCCATATGGCGATCAGGTCTTTGACAGACGTTCAGCGCCACCTGCAAATCCCATGTACTGCGGACGGGAGGTTTCAACCTTCTGGTACAAACAGCCTTTTCACACATTTCCTGTTACTGTAATGCCGGAAAACTTCCACTGCTGTGCGATGGCATATGTACCAATGTCTTAAGAAAAAGGCAAATCTGTTGAAATATCAATTGATGAGCAAGGACGTCCTGTTCCGTACATTTTGAAAAGATGTATCTCTGCAACAAAGCCAGGGGGTGCCGCTGATAAAGAGGGAATATTGCGCCCCTGGCAGTGTCAAAAAACTAAAATAAGTTAGTGAACTTTAACTAATCACTCAATGGGAGGCGCTGGCAGTGGAATTTATCCCTCTGCTTATACATCTATGAAGCACTATACAGTAATAGAGTTTCTGTCCACGACCATATCTGAGTCGCAATCAGTCGAAAGTCACATTTTTAATCTCATTACTCAAGAGAGTGCCATTATGACAAGTCCCATATTGATTCGTGATCTTTTACTCGCGGTCAAGACGTTTCCCAAATTCGCTTGTCCTGGCATTCTCCAACAATAATGGCGGCCAAATTTAATCAGGGTCGCGATTATTGTTGAAAAATGAGAGAACATTGGAATGGCTTTGAAGATGTTTTATACAATGGTCAGAGGTCGTTCCGATGTTTAACACAAAAATCGAATTAATTTGAATTTAAGCCGCCTTATTCTCCAAACGTTGATGACCCCATGAAGTTAGAGGCTAAAGAATTAACTGGACCGGCACTCATGAGAGTTTAACTCACAGTCACTCAGCTCGTCTATCAAAACTGGCCTTTGTGCGCTGACGGCGTCCACATGCTATGTTTAACATAGCTCAGTCACAGTGTGACGTGGACTGTGAGAGAGTAGATGAGGGCGAAGCCCTCAGACAGCTTCGCGAGATCTGAAGATCTCGCCTTCTGTCCTTGCTGTGATTGGTGTGGACGCAGATCGAGGGCAGGACCTGGTAGGCCGGTGGTGGTAGAGGTGGNATCTGTCTCTCAGGAAAGATGACAAGAGTCTAACCATTTTGTCAGGTAGACCTATATTGGAGAGTTTGTATCTCATTCCGTCATGCCATACAGAGTCAAAGGCTTTTTCCACGTCCAACATTATGGCTCCGGTGCAAAAGTTTTTGCCCATTGCCGTTTTGCCTTGAGCTATCAGTCTATGTATGTGTTCGGTTCCTTCACGATTTTTCCTATAGGCTCGTTGCCACGTGTTAAAGAAGCCTTTGGAATCCAGTTCTGCGACGTGGACTGTTCAGTACCATTCTTACTTATAGAACGCATTGCCTGTCAGTTAGTGCCGTCAGAATTGCCCTTCAACAATTTAAGACACGCCCCCCAGAACTTTACACACGCGCGCGCCTAAATTGAGATTGATCACCAAGCGTGGGGCAAATTCGAAGCGTACTTGTATGTGGATTTTATCTTGAATTTAGTATTTGCTGGTGCGGGACTGATGTTCAGAGGATCGTTGCTAGAATTCACACTCTCTTCCAGTATTACGAGAAGCTTTCGTTGTAGGTGGCGTTGTGACCGGAATTTAGAGGCTCTCGTTTCCGCCCATGTAAATGTTGTAACCCGTCCCTTATTCAGCAGTCTTTCTTTTATAACACGTGCTAATTGTGTACAATTTGTTTTTGTTAAATGCTTTCAAGTTACGAAAAGTTCTGTGCCCGGTTGCATGAAACACTCTCTAATATGGACTCAACTAAGTTCCCTAAATCTTTTGCGTATTGCGTCGTTTTTTACTCACAGATGTAATCTTTTCCATCATGCCATCTTTCTATAAGCCGCTCGTTGACTCATGTCGTTTTCTAATAAGATAACTGAAAACTGAGTCCCGGCCCTTGGCCCAGATATGATGCCTCTTGGCGCTTTCTGGGTAATGTATATTCATTGTATCGAAGATTTCGTAATAAACATTATAAAAAGTTCGAGGAAAATAAATACGGACTTAGTCCTTAAATTAGGGAATTTCTTGAAAAGATCCCTATCAATTTTCGATGATACTGAGAATTCAACGTAGAGTTCGCCCTTGATGTGTACCAAATTCAAAAAATGACTTAGTAATGAAACTAAAACAGCCTAAAGAAAGACAATTGGTGTTTTCACAAGTCAGCAAATACGCAAAAGATTTAGGGAATTTAGTTGAGTCCCTAGAAGGACTATTTCATGCAACCAGGCACTGGAAGCTATCAAACAGGGACACCATAAAAGAAATCAGAAATTTCCCAATTACAAACCGGTTGGTTTCGAGATTTTGTTTTGCGAACCACTGAGAGGTGGAAGTGAGAAGGTTCAACGTTACAGATTATTATTCAATGACATGAACGGCGTTCTTTGTGATATGAATTGTATGGAAGAGCAACAACATCATTGAAATTTTGAATTGAGCATGAGATTCTCCGACAATCTTAAGATATTTTAAAGCAGCTATAAACAAGAGTTCCGTCGAAGAAACTAAGTTTTGAGCTCCGATCAGTTACGCTAAAATTGCTTTCCACTTGTTCCTTACTTAGATGAGAAGTGATTGTTGGTCTTGCAAAGTACTGACAGTTCGTTGCTGTTCGATAGAATGCTGAATGCACACCGTGAAAAGCTATTTTAGCCTGGGCTCGAGTATAACGAACTGGGCTTTTTGTTTTTTAAAGTCCAGATTCCACATCCTATTGGGCTAAACAACAAGCTGTTAGCTATTTCATAACGGCAGGTGGTATTGAACATAACTTGGTTTCTGTGACACAGGGTGGGTTTACAGCCGACACGAGAAAACAAATAATTATATTATAACTGAATCTGCGTTCTTTGTAAAACGATTCGTAGTAAAGAAGGATAATGTTTGCAGTAGTTTGCATAGTATTTCAATTGAAATTTTGTACAAGTCACCAGGCCACCATGTACATAAAGCTTATGAAGACTCCGGGTGTATATAAAATATTGGCGTAAACGTGATGCTCTGGGATAAAACTTTACAACACTTTTTGTGTATCGTGATTGTGTTTGTGCTTACATTTGCAATTTTACTTTGCGCCCTCGGCCTTCAATACAAAGAAATTTGATTGGTTGATTGAATAATCTGACGTCATCAATGGAATGAGAGATGAGACTTCTCCATTATAGACCGCCTGGTCTGCACCACGTCTGCTTGATTGACTTGTCTACGCACTGAGCCTTCATGAAATAGCACCTACACGGAGAGACAGACACGTGAAAAATAACACTTATATGTACCTTGAACAACTTCTATTAAAAATTTATAGTTTGTTATCTATCCACTTTCCAGGATTGGCATTCATTCTAATATCCTTAAATGTATGTTCTGCAACACTGGTAATGTGGGCGTGGAGGCTTATATTGAGAGCACACCTCAGATGAAAATGTCTCAGAAATAGCTACATAATTTTAAATATGCATTGTCGCTAGATGGCGTATCTAGTACTGTACTTGGTCACGTTGGACAACATTAATCGCCATCAACATTAATCGCCATCTATAGGTCACTTCTTTAGTTAATGGATATTTCTAAATCTTCTTTACTATCTCCGTGTGATTTCATGACACTTTTGTAAACTCTCCCCAATTACCGTATCGCAGTCAAATCATCACCGCTGTGCGTTGTGCTCCTCACGTGATTCACGCAAGAAAGTTCTTCGTAGAAAAATGTCGGTGAATGAAAGAAACTGTAATCTCCGTCAACTCGGGCAGTCTTGCTGACCAAAGAATGAAGAAGGGTCAAGCAAAAATTTCTTTAATCATCCCATAATGCAAACAGTTTTATACAGGTTGCCGTGTTTGCAACTGTCTTCTGTTCAGCACGTGAGGTTGTTCAAGTGATCATTAAAATATCGATTATTCTCATAGAAAGTACTTCCAAAATAGTTTAATTTCATTGTAACTTTACTGAATGTTATGATAAGTGAAACTTTTGTCAAAGGGAACCGGTTTGGCTGTTGCTTCCTTTTCTCCCTTTTCACGAAGTTATATCAAAATTTACAATTTTGCTACAACTTCATTACGAGACGTAATTCCGCCGGATAAAGCCGAGTGAGTGGCCAGCGTTGACTCACCTGTTGGGGTACTCGTTTCCGTTGGTGTCGCAGTACTTGGAGAAGGCTGATATTTGATAACTGTCACAATCCTCTTTTGCCCATTTGTTTTGACAACGATTGAATGGCTTTGGCGTTTCGTTGCAGCCACGGCCCATCACCCGGATGTGAAGCTGGGGTGCTCTTATAGGTCCGTATTTCTCATAGGCGGCACATTTGGCAAGATGGAACTCACATCTTTGAAACAGAACATTGCAGACGCAGATGCAACAACATGCATGATGCCTCAGTTAGTCTAAAAATGGGGGTCCCGAAAATTTCCGCATTTGATATAAAACATTTCAATTAATTACTGCTTCTTCCTAGGTGTTCATTACTGTACGGATGCTTTTACCGATCTGTCAACTTAGATGAAAATGTTGATCAAATTCGGGTATTCCGTGTCTTGTACTTCCTAAATATGTCTATATAATTGGAACATCGATAGGCCTACACTTGTAGCAGGCGTAGGTTGTGCACAAACAACATTAACTCTGGTCTGCACGACACCTGTTGGCCACATCACATTACCTAATGAAAAGATTTATTCCCGCCGACCACGACTAGAGTGTCAGCACGGTTGGCAGAAGATGCCGGGTTCGAGTCCCGGTCGCGGCAGTAATGTTTTCAGGCTGATGCTCAGTAGGTCACGTGGAGTGGCCAACACGTGGCGTGCATACCAGACTTAAACTGTTTGGGATCTGTATTTCCACGACAGTTTAAGATTTACATATTTATATGTAGGCTAACAGGTAGTGTTCAACGAATGTTACGTGTTACGTACAGAAGGAAGGATGCACCTTATTTTACATTTTTGAGGAACTGTATAAGATTACCTGCTGTCATGTTTGCAGGAAACTCATTCAGATTTTCTGAATTCGGTTACGCCATTCTCGTCACCAAAAAGTGAAACCGTTTGCAACCACGGTAGAAAGCCATGTGTGTAGGTCAAAGTATAGTTACCCATTAACTTGACGTAGACTTAAAAATTCGCAAAAAGCAAGACCACGCACGTCTTCGCAAGAAATCACCATGCATTGCAAGCGAATCAAGTGATAACACTAACTTTACGAGTATTCAGACTGTGACTGACTAAGTTACGGATAATTACAAGCATCTTATATTATTTAACTCTTGAAACGGGCAAGAGTTTGAAGCTTATAACAGCCAACTCGTGTCCGTTCGTTCGGCTATACAGCGGCCACGGAACCAAATTAATAATAACGATCGGGTTCACTATAACGAAAAAGCACCATTTTGAGCTCCGGTAAACCACATATAGATATGGTGCCAATAATGAGTAAGACGAGTTGAATCGAGTTATGTTTACACCGATACCTACTTGTTAGTGTAAGTCTTCCCGTCTGTTCCGCAAAGTGGTGGGTCGATGTCGGTACATTGGACGTTCTGTGCGATGTAATCGTCTTTGCATTCGGGTTTGATAGAATCTTCACATTTACCTTTAAATATCAACTTGATGTCCTTGTTTAGTTTACAACCCATAGTCAGCATCTCACACCTGGAGTACATTTGAAGACACCATTGCTCGGTTGCTTGGAACAGTTCCAAATAGGGACTCAACTTAGATCTTTAAATCTGCTTCATGCGGGCTTGTGAAAACACCGATTTTCCTCTCTTATGCTGTTTTAGTTTCGTTACTAAGGCAACTTTTGGTTTTGATACAAATCCAGAATGAACTCGACGCTGAATTCTCATGCAGTAGTCTAGAAAATGTATATAGGGGTCTTTTCATGCAATGCTCCTACCTTAAATACCAAGTCCCTGTTTATTTTCATTGAATTCAAGGCTCAGTTTTTAGTTATATTACTAATTAAGGAGGAGCTCATAATACGTGGGCGGCGTACCACTGAAAAAAGTGGGCGCTATAGCCCACACAGCCTCCTATGGTGCGGCGCCCAAGTAATAAGGGTGAAATTATAGGAAAAGATTACATCTTTGAGTAAACTAAGACGCAAATAGGCAAAAGCTTTAGGGAACTTAGTTGAGTCCCTGTTTGGAACTGTTTCATGCAACCCGGCACTGCAGTATAAATTGCACGCAACATGCAATCGGGTTACAAACATGACAACTGGTACAAAACTCTTAATTATTTAACACTTGTGTCTCAGTTTTATTTGCTAAAATATTATTGTCTGCACTGAACTCAGGCGCCGGCAGTTCGGTGTTAAATAGTCTTGTTATTTCGTTATTTTCACCCAGCCTTCAATATTGGGGGGCTAGAATTTCTGACGTTGTGGACCTTTTGGTAACAAGAAAGCGGGTGGACTAAGAAAAAAGAAAGGGGCACCACTGTGAATTGCGATATTGTACTTATTTAGAGGACTTTTGTCTCATTTTCTCGGACTTCTCGTTTCTCGGAGGCGGTTTTTTTACGTCAAGTTTTCATACGAAAAGGTGCCTTTTCTGACAAAATTCCCTAAGAAGTTGTACATTTGCCGGTAGCAGTCTCTTCACTTCTCTGTTACCTACTGCCACTGCGCGAGAAAACACATAAGTGCAGTCTGATGAACTCCGCGGCATTCTCTCAACACAAAATGATAATAACGACTTGCTGTGTTATGAGCAGAGTACAGAATTACAGCACACTGGGGATTTACTGTTTCCCAAGTCTCCAAGTCAAATACACTCCATCGAAGAACGTATTGATGGGACATGCATTCTGCCTGGTTTAAAACACTTACTTACTACATAAGAGATACATACGTGTATGTACGTGTAGGCCTGATATTCTCAGAATTTTTATGTAAACATACTTACGCATTCTTGTATGTAACCCGGCTTGCACCGTCGTTTCCACACACAGGCTGGTCTCCAAATTTATTGCAGTCAATTCGGAGTTGAATGTTACATTTCAGGCTAGCTTGGGCCGCTAGAAATACAGAACGATAGTCGCTCTTGAGAATTTATTTTCCAATAAGTTAGACTGGGGGACCAATCAGTTGTTTATGTGATTAGTATAAATTAGGTGACAAAGAAATTTCAGTCACTGTTCGTGTCAAATTTTAACCGTCTTTGAATGTCTAAAATCGAGAGAAATTAGCGAATAGATTTTCTTCAGCATCGCGGCTAAGCAGCGAGCACTAATAGGCTCGCTTAGGGGTTAACAAAACTCCAAATGTTAGCGTAGGATTTGTCTTATGTTCCAAACAAGAAAATTTAGAGTTTCACTTATTTTGGACAAAGTTACATCACAAACTGAATCCAGACTAAAACGTGGTACGGAAACCATTCTCGATGAAGTTGTCGGTTTTGTGGAGTCGTCTTCTTTTCCTTGGTCTTCAGCGATTGCTGAGCAGGTTTTAAAATATCTAGTTTTCTATAAAAGCAGCAAAGATATCGTACACTCTACGTTACTAGTCATATTTCAATCATTCCTTTATGATATTCTCTCATCTCCAGAACACAGTCTGCGACAATTATGTGTGGGCGGTTAGGAACGACATTTCTGGAAAAGTCTTACCGGCCACAAAAAGAGCAAAAGCGAGTAATTTCAGCATATTTCCTATCCCTGAATCCCGTTTGCGTTGTCTGTCGTGCACGGTGTTCATATGCTCTTGAGGAGACTGCGCGCGCATCATGACTCGCACAGAGTATTCGTCGCTCCGTAACGCAAGATAAGAGGGAGATACCCGCGGCGAGAAATTTTAGTTCATTTTAAACGGAAAGAGTGAGCTGAAGCACACTTGTTTCGCGTAATTCAACGCTCCTAACTCTGCGACCTTTCGCTTAAATTCGACACTTACTGCTGCAATTGGTCCTATTTTGATGGCTAAAGAACCAAAACACATAGTTGGCTTTTATTTTCATAAAATTTGCTTCACAATACCAATGCCACATATTAGTGTACTCAAGACTCAGGGAATGCCTGCAGGCCATTTTTGTACTTGCAATCATAGAACTCTCTCGCCCTGGAGTGCCTACATGTACTTCAATCTCGCGCTGGTGAGGTTGCGCCACGCATGCGTGGCTTTTGTTTGCATTCGTTGTTCCTGTGATGAATATTCCTCTGGAATTTACAGTTATTAAAAGTTTTCACAACTCCGCCGATTTCAACCAAATTGCATGAAGTCATTCACCATGAATTGTATCAGAACCACACCATAAATAATTTAATTCATAAATAATAATCGTTTCGCATACCTGACAGCTTGAAAAAATATGTTTAATTCTAAAAACCAAGATTGTTGCAAAAACGCGAAAAATAGCACGGTGTAACAGTAACTTAAAACAAGAAATGAACCACGTGCAAAGGTTATATAAGTGACTAATTAAACCAGCATGGAAATAATTTCAATGATTCAAAACATTTCTACCATATCAAGACAAAGATTTTAGAGCATGGATCCTCACACTTGCTGTGAAGAATTGTGTCAGGCATTCATCCAAAATTACGCATCTTTACCTATTAATTGGACCGTTGGTCCCGTTTGACAAACATCTTCAGTAAAAATTCATGATGCAGTGACATTTATATGTGATAAACGATTTTCTTCAACTACCTATCCGAAATTAGTAGCAGAGGCTTTCTGACAGATAAAAAATAAGCAAAAATCTATATGATTGTAAAGGCTTGAAATTCTGTAGATAGATCAGTACTGTACATAGGTTGCAATACAGGACTTTCCATAGTAGTTTGTAAATAAGTGGTTCTAAGGCTCGACAAGAAAAGGTATCAGAGTCTAGACTATTCCCTGTACCCAGCCAGGGCTACGGGTCGGTGTGTATAAAGATTGACTAATGTAAACTTCGGTTTTGTTGATTATTTTTGTTGAGAACCGTAGCCCAAGAGTCTAGCTTGATGAACAAAAATGTCAAAATGAAAATGAAGCAATGAAATTTGACTTGATTTGATAACACTCGATGAAAACTAAGTCGAGCAGACAGACGGAAATTCACAGCGCAAACTCTTGCGGCTAGTCTCGGGGTCCCAAGCTCTATGCACTGGGGACGTGCTGGAGTTGGCATTCCATGATTAGAGCTCTATGTTCTAATGCAAGCTGGCCAACCTCGTTACCTCTAGATTCGAATCCTTTTTCGAATCGCTGATGATTTTTATGTTTTTGTTGGTTTTTGGAAATAGAGTCCTATGACGATAAGGAAGATAATGAGGCATACTTCATGAAACTAAAATGCCAAATTCGATTTTCGCTTTTTCGCTAGTTAAACATGGCGAAATGGAGCTTTCAAAAAGAGCAGACCTCCCGTGTACACTAGTGATATGCATAAAAGTGTGCGGCGTTCTTTGCGTTTGCATAATTAATTCAATTAATCAAATAACACGTCAACCGAACACTGACATTTCGCACGAGATACGATATCAACACCGCACCTCAAAGTTTAGGAATAATTGTATTTAATTATCTCGTTACGTAACTTTCGTTCAGGCTCACGTACTTGGGCTTTAGAAGTAACGGCACACGGATTGTCTAAGTGGAATAAATTTAGAACTCCCAAAGGACAATGGACATCGTTACGCTTGTTGCAAAAATATAAAAAAACACTTCCAAAGAAAGTTCCAAGTGAGAGACTGCACAGTGGTGGTGATAATGTCAAACAATGGGACATCGTTGACCCGCAAGACTTACTAAACATATACATCTGCAGAAGTCCTTTTTACTTATCAAAAAAGCATGCAAATCATTCATCAAGCTGCTCAAACATGTACATGTAGTGTAGTTGTAATTTACATATATTTTTGTAGAAACGGCAAATTTTACTTAAAGGTTATCTCCAACCTTATTTAGTGGCCTCCGAATGGCCATTCTAACTCGTATATCAAAAAACAAAGCTTTGTCAACTAGTAAAAGTATATATTTGCTGAAAGAATAAAGACCAGGAAATATAAATATACTTTTTGTATTTATGTGCCATTATTATTTTTACGTAAAAGCCTTAAGTCAAAATTTCATTTTTAAGAAAGGTACATTCATAGCAATATAACCCCGCGTTTCAAACTCTACTGGCATTAAAAACGGGTGTAAATCTCGAAAAACAGTCAATTCACTTGGATTTTTACCATGTTGATCAACGGATCTGATTCCAAGTGGCCTTTTTATTTTCTGTAATATTCCTAAGACAAATATTTCTTTATCACTGAATAAGTTCATAAGGTTGGTAGAGTAAAAATAGCTTCCGAAGATGGCGGCTGTGAGTAGCCGAAACTGTCAAGGTACAATGTTTTTGCTTGGTTTGTAAATTTTAATTAATCTATGTGAAATATTTCTTTCATTGCTACTCTGTGATTTGAATTGCATCCAGTTCCTCGATTAGAATAATTTTGGAAACTTCTTGCAGTCTGGCGAATCTGCAAGCGTTAATTAACGCTTGGGCGAATGAATAGCGTGGTTCCGGATTGTATTACAATTATAGAACTCTTCTTTGTCCCGGAGGTTGTTTTCATTGGCCTCGATTTGGCAGGTCGTGTCGTAATCTGTCGAGGTGTATGGTCCCGGCAATATTCCAAATTTCAACCCTTTAAAAATACCGGAATTGAAAACACATCTTCGAGAAAGGAGTAAAGTTCAAAATCAATCCGTCGAACTTGCTTTATCCATTCGCTCTGCATTTCCTTGTCTTTGACTGATGTCGGGAAGGCGAAAAAACTTACATCCCTCATTCACGTCAGAATTGTAGCCCACAGAAAAGCAGTATCCCTAATAATTCGTTGGCTTTGTAAAAAAAATAGAATCCTGCAGCCAAGAAAAACCTGTAGAGAATAAACAACATCAAAAGACATTTTTTGTGGAACTCCATTGGCGCGAAAACGAGGTGCTTGACGGGTACTGCGACATCGTGGGTAAATACAGTATGATTCGAGTGCCGCTGTGTAATCGTATTCATGGATGTGTGGAAGACTCACACAAGCTCATTTTTGACACATTCCGGAGGTATTGTACCTGACTAATGGTTTGACCTCTCAAAAGTAGAAATTGTGCGATAGCAAGTGATGACAGATTCAACTAACTCCCTCGAACACTGAGCTCAGTATCTTTCTGAGACATTTATTTAAAATAGATAACAGAGGATATAGAAATAATACAAAGTCATAAATTAATGTTATCAAAATGTTTCTGCAGCTCTCCTGATTGCGGTAGTTCTTCCGTTTCCATGTCCCATCCAATATGTCGACGATACCTTTCGAGATTGTAACAGCTGGAGCTCGCAGCGGAAGTCTTTCAATGGCCCAAGACAAAAATACAAAGGCACCATACTGAAACGACCAGCCCATTGTTTTCCGACAAATCACTATCCGATAATGTAGGTCATCTACACTGGTCGTAGAGGCTCTTGATAGTAATTACCTATCCATCCACTAAAGTAAAGTATCAAAACTACAAACACCGTTAACCACTGTAGAGCACCAATGGCTAAATTGAAATTGTTCAAAAGTCTGGCTCTTTTGGAGCACGCCATTGCTCGGTGAACGTTGCCAGTGGATAAATAGTGCTTCACCTGGAACGAAACAATCAGTTGGTTCAGTATGTCGTTAGGAAACCACGTGATTACCTGAATGCAGGCATCTTTACGGAAAGGCCCTTAGTTCACTAGCGACACCTGGTGAATTTCAAGTTTCCCAATAAGAGGCGTAGGCATGAAATTGGTCCACTCTTTGAAGAGGGGCCCACTTCCAAACTACTCGTGACGTCCAATTAAGGTCGTTTACACGGGCTTTAGGATGGGCACGTTGAGCGTACTGACAAAGATAACAATACATCAAATTTCTTTGATATGATCAAATGACGTTCGTTGTCTGCTTTGACATTGCAAAATATACATGCAGTACCTGTACTGCAACGTAAATCATAATTCTGTTGACCACGGCGAGCCTCTCCTGGGTGTTAAATTAAAATCACCCCCGTCTTGCTTTAAAACTGGTAGCTGGCGCTGGCCCCGAGTGACATACGACTAAAAGCCCAGACATTGATTAGTTAGCGTGTATAAACATAATAATATCAGTTAAAATTGTTCCGTCCATGTTATCATATTCTTGGAATCTGAAAATAACCTAATGACCTCGGTTTAGAGGAGGCAGTGTGACCTAGACGGATAAGTGTCCGCTTCCTATACTCAAGGTCGAGTGTTCGAGTCCCACTGGGGAACTCAGCTATGCCCGTCAGTCAGGTCTCTAGAACCTCGACTTGGTTATAACTCTAAGTCAATAAAACAGAAAAATGGTTCCAGGTGATCAGAGCACTGGGCCCACCCGAGCGGCCTGTTGACGCCTGGTACAACGTGTATTTGGAGTAGGTCAATAATTGTACAATGGTATTGTAAAATACACTGAGTATCGTACGTTTGAATAACCATTGTTAGATGGGATAGAATTCATGAAATTAGTAGCGTTGACCAGAGCTATAAAATAACAAAATACCTGTTTTTTGTCATTTTGTTACAAAATACAAATCGCCAATTCCCGGCGTTGCCTGGCACACATTCGTTGCAGTCAAAGATCGGCTAAATACACTTTTAATCATATTAAAAAAACAAAGTGTTTTAAAAAACACTCTGCCATTTATTGAGTGGAATTTAGCTCAAAGCCAGCAGAGTGTGACTGCCACTGGAAAGGGAGGGTGCAAGTTCGAATACGCGCACAGGCTGATCTCTATGGAACGCTAACATGTTCTTTTAAGATCGCGTGCATTGCAGTCGTTCATGTGAGTGGGACTGCACTCGTTTGCTGATACCAGTGCAATGCAATCGTTGCTGTTTAATGTACGTGAACGCACACGCGAATCCACTAATACTTCTCATCGTTTTTTCCGGCTCTGGTACCCATTGTACTACCATGGGCGGTGCACCACAGGGAGGCTGGTGGGGGGGCTATAGCCCTCACTTTTTTCAGGGCCGCGAGATATTTTCCTTAAACAGGCACCAAACTTTTGCTAATATTTTCTCTACTTGAGCTAGTGCCCTGAAACTTTGTACATTGTGTTTTCGCGCCCTGGCCGGATGTAGAGCAGCGGGTGTTTCTGAATTTCGAAAGGTGAACCCAGTTTTACTTGATGCTTATGGTGGACATTTCTAGCACCTAGACCTACTGTAAAAGTGCCTGAATATTCATAGTTGTAAGACCTTTGCTTGATATCTTTTTAGCTCAACTGGGCAATCTTTACAAACAATATTTCACACGTTCTCGTGTTTCGTTGTACTAAGTGTAACAAGCGTGGGGAAAACCCGCTAGGAGTCGCTGAAAACACTTGCATCAAAAACGTTCAACATCAACATAAATTCAATAATTAAGACAGATAATATCCAAAGAATTTCCTGTCTCTATTGGAAAAATATTACTTTAAGTTTGTGGCTAGCTGTTTAGGTAGCATCACTGTGGGTAATTTAAGCATGTCATATCAGCGACTTCCCGATTCACGCGTGCATTGTAGGCTATAGCGAGGATCAAAAGGCACGGGTATGAAATAGTACAACGCACGCATTCTCAAAGTAAGGTGTTGGGTTGCGCTATTGTACTCGGAGGCGGATCCAGGATTTTTAGTTAGGGGGGGCAGGGCAGAGTATTAGCCAGGATTTTGCCCGTCCGACATGCGCACCCCCGAACTGCCAAATGGAATCTGGGAGAGTTTAAGGGGGGCCATGGCCCACTTGGACCCCCTTCTAAATCCGTCACTGGTACTATAATCTGGAGGTGTTCTTTCTGCGACTCTTGGATTCACGCGTACACTTTACACCAATGATTTGTTAAGCACTCGTACAAACGAGTGCAAAGCACGCGTTCTCAAAAGAACACACTGGCTTTCCATAGATCTTTGGGAATTACTGTTCTCGCCGATCCCTTTACTATCATTGTACAATTTCTGACTTTCATCGGAGTCACGATGTTAATAAATAGAGAAAGGCACGCTGCGCGCCACCTACAGGCGCTTAACACGAATTCCGCAAACTACCACAACAGGCAGAAGTTTTACAAATTCCTATATTGCACTTAGCCACATACCCTTCTTGACGCGACAACAGCCCACAACCCTAGCGGCGGGAAGCACAGTAGACTCGTTATCACAGAACAGTCAAAATGGTCTTCTATATTAGAGAACAACAGCGCCTCTTGCGTTTGGACACGTAGTGGTTTTGGCGGAGGTATCTGTAAATGTAGGAACTTTTAGTTTAAACAAAGAAACATTTAGTTTAAACTTTTAGTTTAAAGCCAGAGCCAATCATTTGATTTTTGTAAATGACGGATTGCCTGATCGTAGTCCTTATTCAAGACCTGAACAAAACGCTCAAAATGTGTTTGATTTTTATCGCGAATGTGTTAATACCCTCGCACTAATTCGGGTTGAGTAAGATTAACAGACTTTATCCAATTTCCACTTTCCATGTGCACAGAACAGAAAATCTAAGTTGTCCTGAGTGACGAAACAAACGGAACACAGTATAATATACGGTTGAATAAAAAATTCAAGAACTTTGTAAAAATCTATCTTGTGTGGACTCTTTTCCATTTCATCAGGTACACACTAGACATAAAGCTCAAACGTACGTACAGGGTTAGATAAATACACATCAACGCTTAAGCGCGTACATAAACGCATGCACCAATATTTGAAGCCGCGTCAATATCCGAAATTAGGCACATGCGGCAAATATAACAAGGATTTTTAGTTAAGGTACACCAAAAACCCAATTTAATACATTGGACGTCATCGTGAGATTGCCGGTACCACGGCAGTTGATCAAGTGATATTTGGGAGGTTATGTTCTTACAAACACGTCATCAAAACACGTGTAGTTTCACAAGTTCACTTATTCGATGATTTTTTTGAGTTTTGCTGTTTGGATTTATACAGTAATTTTCTGTAGCGAGTAAAATGACGAAGAAGAACACGTATAAGAAGCGGAAATTTGCATATGGAAGGCAGTGCTAATCTCTCACGTGACTTCATGAATTACAAATCCCAGGGGTCCGTTTTATCAAATGAAGGTCGTGCAATTCCTGTCATAACACATTACAAGCGTGGTTTATGAAAGTAGATTTTCAACTTGAATGTGAAATAGGACGTAGTAGAAGATATGTTTCGCCCTTAAAAAACAGTGTATAGTCGTCTCCGCAAAAACATGCTTACGACTGTCTAACCTAATGCACGACCGGACTTACGATCTTCCATAAAACGGACCCTTGCTGAACATCAAACTTAAACTTAAACTTACAGTGATTGTGTGTATGTTTTCCGCTGCTTTCCCTCGATTGTCGCTTACCTGTAATTAATATTTATTAGTTAGCTTCCGTGTTTTTTCTAGAAATTGAACAAACGCGAACCGATTTTAGGCAGCCCTAAAAAAATGTCACGTTAAATCTTTGTCCAGTCTCCAAACAACTGGGCGAGCTTCAGCTCAAAAATAACATGTTTTAGTCTTCAATCATTGAAAAATTATACCCTATACTTGCCCGTATCATGCAGCTACGGCAATGGGAACGTGCGAAATTATGACTAGCGGAACCTTTGTACTTCCTCATGCCCGGTCATCGCCAATTTTCCGCTCTCCCGGTGGACAGCACTTCATGTAATTGAGTCACGGAGCTTACAAGTATACTACTCAAACGTTAAGTGTACATGTAACTTTCGTTTACCACCTATTTTCCACGAAATCGGACAAATGAACACATAATGCACTATAAGATGCGTTTCTCATAGTACGATCGACCGTAAAATATGAGCCCGGCGCGCCCAAAAACCTCTTAAATGTATTTGTAATCTGACACAAGAAGTGTAGTACGCAAACAGTCAAATGAATTATTTGTACATCAAACGTTAGAGCAACCCGACAATGAAAAGAGGGCAAAAATATTTGAACTACTGATCTACTCCTCTCAGGGGAGTGAGGGTGAGGCGAGGGGAAATTAGTTTGCGGTGTTCAGAAGGAAATTCTCGATAGTTTGGTGGCGTTGTCTTACGAGTTTTTCCCTAGATGAAAGAACTCGTCTTTAAGAAAAAATGTAAAAAGGTTGTTGACAAACATAAGGGCAAGCAAGGGTTCGTTGTTTTAGAAAGATGCCTTTGATTTGAAAGTACGTGTTATTCTCTTTTACTTCGCCGGTATAGCTCGGTAGCAGCTCTTCGTTTACACAAACGATTATACACTGTTTGTTTGCAAGCTTGATACTGGTTCGCTCGTAGTGACGGAACAATCTCTTTTATTCAGGTGTGTCCCTAAATATTTGAATCGCAAAATTTAAAACTGGCAAACAATCGGATTTTACCAACAGGTCACACGCAAATGACTGTACGGTTTAATATTTAGGTGGACGGATTTTTCGGTAGTCACAAGTGATAGCTTTGAATGGTGACGCCTCCAACGATATGCCTGGTAATGGAAATCATTTAACCAAGATATGAAAAGGTTTTAGGCATCGCTTGTGTTTGCTTCATAATGTCCGCTTTAAGTAGTGAATAAGGTAGGAAGAGACCCTTTATAGAACTGTGCTTGGCCATTTCCTGTGGACCACATTGTACGGAAATTTACTAAATATTTCACGCTCATGCATGATCAATATCTGTACCAATTTGATCCACTAAAAGCGTACCTAAACAGTCCTATTTAAATTCAATCTTAGGTCATAAAACTGTGACCCTGCTCTGCTGAAATAAGCCGTTTTGTGACTTTAGTTTTTGACAAGAGTAGCGTTTTTTTTTTAATCATGGCCTCTCATCGTAGGCCCACAATGACTAAAATAAGCCAGTGAGTGTCAGAAATTTACTGTTGATCACATAGTTGTATGTATTTTCTCATAAATTAGNAGAAAACAGCACAGGGCGAATCACTACTGGTTCCAGGAATTGCACGCTCTGGGGTACGTTCGGAGGCACGGGTGACAGTAGATGAAGTGCCTCCACTGGCTCCAGTCACTGTACTGGCCACAGCTCGCGAGGCTTCTCTCTTCAAAAACGCACTTCTCGGGGGTGGCGACGGGGCACTGCCGGGAATCAACACAGACGGAATGGCATCCTTCTTCAGACGTTGTTTCGCAGGGATCTTCATCAGTTCAGCGTACAAATCCCTCTCGTAATCCGACGGCAGAAAGTGCTTGCCACACACACGATAATTCTCGACTGCTTTGTACGTTGCGTGAACGGGTAACGCTGCATTCTTCACACGAACGAGCCAAGTACGGCGAAGTGTGTCATCCATCGGAAAGCGCTTGTGAGACGATAAGTACATCCCGGTACGTAGCAACAGTGTGGCATGTTGACTGACTAGTAAATGAAAGCAAACGACGACGTAAGTTAACACAACCGAGGTAGAACAATGACTGACTCGGCAGCTCTCACAGTCACACTATATGAAAAGAAATTGGCGCGAAATGCTTGCCTCCTAAAACGTCACTTCCGGAGTAGAGGACGAGTAATTAATAAAATTACGAAAAGCTGTAATTAAGTGGAAAATATGTCTAGGATAACCAACCAACCAACCTTATTTTAGCTCAAAATGACATGAAAAAAGGTGGCCTTCGCCTTTAATCGTGGCCTCTCATTGTAGGCCCACAATGACTAAAATAAGCCAGTGAGTGTCAGAAATTTACTGTTGATCACATAGTTGTATGTATTTTCTCATAAATTAGAAACAAATAAACATAATACATAGGCGGGTTTAGGGGAGCCCAGGGGGCCGCCCCCCCATTGGCTGCCGCAAAAACATAAAACAGCAAGAACGTAGGGAAATGTTGAGTTTATTAATAAACCCCGGTAATTAAAATTATACGGATGAAACAAGATTTAAATGTGTGCAGTTTTAGTGTTTGGGGGATCATATCCAATTTCAAGTGTTAAATTCGTAACGGAACTGTGGCTAAGTATACATGTAGGCTCTCCCGCGATATCCCAGGCGACCGGCAGTGGCGCTGCACATTACGACTCCGTTTCCGTCGTCTGCTTCACAGTGCAATGATAAAATTTACTTCATTTTTTAAAGAAAATGTAACCTGAGTGACGATGAAAAAACAGAAGCTGCTGGTAAGACGTGAATTTTAACCGAAGCCTTAGTGAATCACTCAGAAACTCATAATTCTCTCTTTGTCAAACCTTAACTTAAGACGATTTTCAAAGCAATCCCGTCATTATTGCCAACACGAAAAACGGATTTGGTCTTTTGGGCATTTGAAGACTATTTTAAATACAAAAAAAATTGTTAAGAACCGATTGCACAAAATATAAAACGTGTAATAAACATAACAAAAAGAAGTTGGTTTCGCGCGCAAACGCTGTGTACCATAAACAAGTACATGTAGGTCTCTTAGTAAACGATTAGTAGTTAAATCGTGGTGGTGTAGTGGTAAAGCACGCGCGCTCTAACCGCTAGGTCGAGAGTTTGAGTCTGTGGTACAATCAGTTTTTCCTGGTTGACACGTTCTCCGTGTTTTTCTTTTTGCCTTTTTTTCTTGAATAATACTTCAGGAATAAAGGAAAATGCTTGATTTTTGGAGGAAAAAACAGAAAATTTTCCCATTCGGTGCTATACGCATCTACAATCGTGGTTTGCGCAAATGCTTACAGCCGGACAAAATGTTGGGGCCCCCCCTTGTGATATCCTAGATCCGCCACTGGAATAAGGTTCGCCTGCTTTTCGGGAGGTGTAGAAACAAAGTTATCAGTCAATCTCAAGCGAACCTCAACTGCCCAAGGAGAGTTCTGTCCTGGTGGACCGCAACTGCCGTAGAGGTTTACGTTTACACCCCTTTGTCTACAGTAATGCACTATCAAACGGTATAATAACAAATTATCAGAGTTACATTCAGTGTCACTAATTCCCAATAATATCACAGTGTCTGTACTTGCCACAAGTTCAATCGGTGGGGGTCCAGGACCTTCAACGCCGATCACAGACACGTCTGAAATATGAAAGAGATTAGTTTGACCTGAGACAGGAAACCCAGTACGTATTTTCACGAATCAACAGAAAGCAACGATTTTTCCTAAGCTTGTACAAAACTGAATGTTTCGTCATTGTGAAAACAAAGTAGACAAAAACACTCTCGCGTTTGTCGAACTACAAAATGATGAGCGCTATAGCCTAAAGATACGTTCCCACTCAAGTGTGTAAGACCTTGTGTACGGCTGTTGTGTACGTTTACGACTAGTCGAATTAAGTGTATTGACACATGAGGTGTTCTGACGTGACTTCAAAGTCAAAAATCGTATGCGACTTGTCGTACAAGAGTGTGCAAAACGACGTCAGTTCATCGATGTTTAAAGAATCAAGATGATACGTATTAATGCTAAATTGTATTTTCATATTTTCAACGATTCCCCATGTTTCCAGGGCACGGTCGTGAAGGTCATTTTTCTAAAGTAGAACCTTTGATCGGTCCGTCCAAATTCGCTGGGGTGAGATTGGTTGTTCATTCCTTAGGCCAGGACCTGCGTCATGAGCCTGGATTTCGTAATCGATGAAAACCATAAAGGCCTTCGTTGTCACCTAAGCGCCTCGCTAATTGTTTTGACATTGGCATAATACTAAGTTGAAAAATTCAGGTCGACTGCGTCAGTCAAAATGCAAAGTTTACCGGTCACCACCTGTTGTCCCCTTCAGGCGCCAGCGCCAATTTCGTGGATATTCAAAGCCCGAAAGTTCGAAAGACCGTAGCCTACGCTAGAATTTAACACGTTCGACATGCTATTCAAACCTCAAAGGCGCATGCGGTCACAAAATGGCAGTGTTACTGCGATTTGAGTGTATACGCAAGTCTAGAACAACTTGTGATTATGAGAGAATACAACCAAGGCGAACAGAATGCATATAGGTCATTCACGTATGGAGGTCAACTGTCTATGATACGCCCCCTTGTAAAATTTTTGTACTTTGCTGTTATACGCCGGAAGAAAACGTGTGTAGATTTACCATATTTAAGATATTTAAACATGGTTTATCTCTTTAATACAACACGGGCCGTGTAACTTATTCCACGACCAGATTTTCCAAGCATTCGATCAGCCTTCTGGGCCAACAAGGATCGAGGCAGTTGGCCTTGGCATGGGCTCTGCGGCCGGTCCAAGCACTCATATGATAATACTAGGTGCACGTTGTAGACCGCTGTTACTGTTATGGGTTTCTTTGCAGGGTGCCTTGAACACACAGAACGTCTATCAACGTTAGTAACAACAGCAAATCTAAGAAACTTACCAAGTGCTGTGTTCATTCTGTGTGTTGTAACCTTTGACCTGCCCTGTTTTCTATGCTAATAGGGACACTCACTTTTGAGCAATAGATGTCGCTATCTACCCATTGCAGAAGACATCTGCAGGTGTGCTTTTCGTCTTCACTCGCTGGTTCAGTTGCCGTGCCTAGCCATCACGCAGGTATCACACAGTAGCACGCGCTTTAGTATTGGTTGATGTAACTCTGCAGTCATTGGTTAGTTTTACAACAACGTGAGAAAATGGCGGACTGTGAAGGATTTTAGCCTTGTCATGCAAGTGGCCGTCATTATGGCGTTTTCCCGTTGGCACAGGCACAGTCCAGGCACTTCTGGTAAAGTCACTGACGGGCGCTGGGTCATGGTAGCAGCCGCGGCAACTTTTTCGTTTCTGCAGTTCAATAGCCGCGTGCTTGAAGCTCATACATGTACATTCAACACATATCTGGCCCAAGAATGATACATCCCGCAATGTTATATCGGGACGGTAGATATGTTGTTTCTGCGTATGAACATTTTTGTTGCCCTTATCGTTCTGGATGGCCAATCAGATGGAAGTGTGCTTGTTATTGATAGAAAAAAATCAGCCATTGCGTACATCATGGTCTGATTAAAGGGGTACATTGAATGATATACAATTAATATTGGTGAAAATCGATAATGTGAACGCCTTTTTAAAACGTTCCGCGGCGTGTTGTTTTACAATAGACTCTATGACACAACTGTTTGAACTGTGAGACCATGTTGTTTCAAAGTGTACAAATTACCAGTTCACCACGCTAAGATGAATTGGGTACTAGGACAAGTAATAATAGACAGTTAAAGAAAAGTAGCGTATTGCTGAAGTAATTTTCCTTGAGACATCTCAACACCCCTTACATGCGTTTTATTTTTTGAAAAAACGCCTGCATATTGATGTAAACATTATTCCTTAGTATAGCCTGAAGTAGACAATTCCAATCACCTTTCCAGAAACTGAGTCTTTGCAAATGCATACTTCGACCACCGACTTCGGCCTCCCAAGCAGTGGTGTTGACTAACCGCCGCATGTCACTGTGTGACTTGCGTGTCTTACCAACCACTGAGTACAGATTTAATGCCTCTTGGCGNTTTCTTTGCAGGGTGCCTTGAACACACAGAACGTCTATCAACGTTAGTAACAACAGCAAATCTAAGAAACTTACCAAGTGCTGTGTTCATTCTGTGTGTTGTAACCTTTGACCTGCCCTGTTTTCTATGCTAATAGGGACACTCACTTTTGAGCAATAGATGTCGCTATCTACCCATTGCAGAAGACATCTGCAGGTGTGCTTTTCGTCTTCACTCGCTGGTTGCCTTGCCTAGCCATCACGCAGGTATCACACAGTAGCACGCGCTTTAGTATTGGTTGATGTAACTCTGCAGTCATTGGTTAGTTTTACAACAACGTGAGAAAATGACGGACTGTGAAGGATTTTTGCCTTGTCATGCAAGTGGCCGTCATTATGGCGTTTTCCCTTGGCACAGACACAGTCCAGGCACTTCTGGTAAAGTCACTGACGGGCGCTGGGCCATTGTAGCAGCCGCGGCAACTTTTTCGTTTCTGCAGTTCAATAGCCGCGTGCTTGAAGCTCATACATGTACAATCAACACATATCTGGCCCAAGAATGATACATCCCGCAATGTTATATCGGGACGGTAGATATGTTGTTTCTCAGTGTGAACATTTTTGTTGCCCTTATCGTTCTGGATGGCCAATCAGATGGAAGTGTGCTTGTTATTGATAGAAAAAAAATCAGCCATTGCGTACATCATGGTCTGATTAAAGGGGTACATTGAATGATATAAAATTAATATTGGTAAAAATCGATAATGTGAACGCCTTTTTAAAACTCTAGTTCCGCGGCGTGTTGTTTTACAATAGACTCTATGACACAACTGTTTGAACTGTGAGACCATATTGTTTCAAAGTGTACAAATTACCAGTTCACCACGCTAAGATGAATTGGGTACTAGGACAAGTAATAATAGATAGTTAAAGAAAAGTAGCGTATCGCTGAAGTAATTTTCCTTGAGACATCTCAACACCCCTTACATGCGTTTTATTTTTTGAAAAAACGCCTGCATATTGATGTAAACATTATTCCTTAGTATAGCCTGAAGTAGACAATTCCAATCACCTTTCCAGAAACTGGGTCTTTGCAAATGCATACTTCGACCACCGACTTCGGCCTCCCAAGCAGTGGTGTTGACTAACCGCCGCATGTCACTGTGTGACTTGCGTGTCTTACCAACCACTGAGTACAGATTTAATGCCTCTTGGCGCTTTCTGGGTTATGTATATTCATTGTATTCTGAAGATTTCGTAATAAACATTAAAAACAAAAAAAAATAAGTACAGGGTGCTTTTGGTGTCGTGCATTTTTCTTTTTTCGTTGAAATACTTAATGTTAACATATGAGTTTCTATAACGTTATCGTTTTGCAAAATTTTGCTGCCAATTTTTATTCAATCTGGTCTATGCCCTCATTCCGAATATGCACATGTACACAAACACGCACAGTTCCATTTTCCATTGGTTGTTGCATACAATGACACGACTTTACATGCACGCATACTACTGTTTCTATGCTCATCGATTTCCATGTGTTTCTACTTATTTTTTATACTTAAGTGCTCAAGTGTTTCACACGAACGCATGCCTCAAATATTTTTGTGAGAATAAATCACATGGCGCCGGGTCAAGGAATTTTTAGACCCATGCTAAAAACTTTGGGAATACAGCGGCCCGCTTGACAGCTGATCGTCTTGTCGGTTTTATAAACAACTGAAAAATAGGCACTACTGATACAATCATAATGACGAAAAAGGTTAATCACTTTATAATACCATTTTCGAAAGTTTATACATTCCAGTGATTGTCTTCAACTGAGCCGGCACTGAAAACCTCTCAGACCAGCAGCACTCCGTGTGCATTTCAGCCAAATGACTAGGAATTTTGTCTTTGCAATGGCTTATATAACCGTTTAAGCAATGCGTGGGTCACAGGTTTACATTGCCCAATGTTACCAATATTTTAAAACCTCATTAGTATTTAAAATTTAAAATTTTATTCTGAAAATTCCCCGGCTTCCATAAGGCCACCGCGTTTTTACTTACATAACTTTCATCATCAATATGGCGGACCGCGTGTCACACGCTGTCTGGCTTGCGAGTAGTCGTGTCGTCTCTAGCTATTTATCTCATTGTTGGTACCTGCGTGCTGGCTACGACCCAGCGGCACGAAGGGAACCAGCGAGTTCGTCTTCAGTGACAATTGCGTCATCACGGCCCATAACATGTAAATCTACGTAAAACTTATTATGTTACTGGTTGTTCTACATCACGCATTCTTAATCTTATATGTACATCATGAGCACAGACAGTAATTAGTAAGGGCAACAGCGCGTGAGCCGGCACGTGACATTGTTGTTCATGGGCAAACTAAGGATGACATTTTTGTTGTTACGCATTCAAATTTCAGCGTGATCTTAAATTGATAACAATTGCAAACTGTACATGTATTAGCAGGTTTTCATATACATGTATAATCAACGCCCGTCTTCTACAGTCTCTTTTTCAGTTTTTATCGTCAGAAACAAGTATTAGTTGCTTACTTTGTTGCATTCAAGGTCAGAGGTCCAAAGTACAATAACAAACATATACAAGGACAGTTAAATACAAAACATCGAGTTAAACAATTTTTTCTCTACGCACCGTGCTGGATATACGAACTTAAAGACCCTACATAACGGCAAAATGACTTTTGAACATGTTAAATATCTGTATCATTGATCAACACACACATATCATCCCTCCCTTTACTCTTGACAATAGCTAATTACGCCAATTACATCTGGAGTTTTCATATAATGTTGTTGAAGTATAGGACAGGGAAATCATGGTTATCAAAATTTACATTCATTGCTGACGGATCATCCCAGCCCCGTATGGTGCGCCGCCCATGCTGTGTGTGCACGGTGTGTGTTCACGGTGTGTGTGCACGGTGTGTGTGCACGGTGTGTGTGTGTGCATGTGTCGGTGTGTATGTGTATGCGTGTGCTTGTGCATGTGTGTTCGCGTATGTGTAAATGCGAGTGTATTTAAATATATGTGTAGAAATGCACCATGAGTTTCACTACAAGATCACATTCATAAATGTAAACGAGATATAGATACTAAGTTTGACATTAAGTGCATGTATGATACATGTACTAGTGTACAATGACTCATCGTTATCAATAATTATTACCCCATGTTATGAGTAAAAATGTGAAGAACAAATGAAGTAAATTGATAAGGAAATAAAGTATGGTTCATATAAGTAGTCGATGGCAGTAAATTAAACAATTATACCCCAATGAAATAGAAATTCAGCATTTGTTTATTTATATATTAGTATTTATGTGAGATTTTAACAGAGAACGTGCCGTATTCGTCACTAGATCACGCATTGATGACAATCTGTTGACTAAAACACAGTTGAGAAGATGTTGGCTGATTTGTGCATTTCCCATCGGTGTTGTTAATAGCAACGCTGAAATTGCGCTGCTAGTGAAAAGGTTTATATGCCTAATAATACGTCTTTTGTACAACTAGTTTGGAAGATGGATGTTGGTTTTTGGATCGTGCATGTAGTAATCATAACTTGTACTGCGGCAATTAATCGGGATGCCTTCAGTAATGTACACAGGATCGAAATCTTGGAGTTGGATTACAACAAACTGGAATGTATGGAAGATGGAACTTTTTTGACTTTAACCGAGCTGAAGAAATTGTCACTAAGCAATAATATGCTGGAGAAAATAAATTCTCGAACATTGGCGGGTTTGAAGAATTTGGAAACATTGAATCTGTCTAAGAATCGGATAAAGTATCTACCTGATAAACTATTTAGTGAAACGCCGTCATTAACAACTCTAATTCTAAGATGGAACAAAATCTCACAAGTGGCACAAGATTCGTTCGCTAACAACCTGACAGAATTACAAGTCGTCGATTTCAGAAACAATCGTTTATGTCAATTAGCCACTGGCGCGTTTCGAAAGCTGACAAATCTCCGAGTACTACGTCTGAGTCATAATAACATTTCTGTTCTTCATGGGACAGTTCTAGAAGGATTGAAAAATTTGGAGGTACTCGACGTTATGGACAACGCAATATCTGAGATCTACAACTTGTCGTTGCCTTCACTGAAACGTTTGAATATAAAAAATAACCAAATAGAGAATATAAAGGTTTTAAACTCTACGTTTTGGCCATCTCTAAAACAATTGCAGATATCCGATAATTTTCTGACATTGAATGAAAACGCCACTTTTTATTGTCCTCGTCAGATTTTCCAATTGTCCTTGAGTAATAACAGTTTAGGTATTATTACAAGGAACACGTTCAATGAGTTACCAATTCTGCACAATTTGGATATTTCTTTTAATAACATCGTTTACATAGAGGACATGTCTTTTAGCAATATGACTTTGCTTACTGTACTTTTTGTCAACAACAATAAGTTGCATGCCATTGGACGGAACACTTTTCGTAACTTGTCTAAGCTCGTGACTCTACACCTTGAAAAAAATGCAATATCTGTTCTTGCAGACTGGTCTTTTTATGATTTGACGAGCTTACGTACTCTCAACCTCAACGGCAATCGAATTCGAAAAATAACTTCTCATACATTTTTAGGAGCACAACAACTGAAAATGCTGTACATGAATGATAATCTAATAACAGAATTACCTAATAACCCGGTGAATAGTGTGCAGCGAGTAGAAATTGGCTTTCAAAGTTTGAAGATGGCTAAATTCAAACTTGGGTTTCTGCGCAATGTTTCTAGACTAATTTTGAAAGTTGATTTCAGTGACATGAACGTATCTCAGGATGTCTTTCGTAATTTTGCTGCGGCAATTGTGCTTGGTCTTCCGGAGTGTAACATAACGGATTTACCTGGTCAAGCATTCCCGTCTTTTAATCAGCTGAAATTCCTTAATCTTAGTCGAAACCTGCTTGCTCACATTTCTAACGACACTCTGAAGGGGCTCGTGGCGCTTCTTTCACTTGACTTGAGTTATAACGCGATTTCATATATGGCCGCTGGTAGCTTCGCCGAATTGAAACTGTTGAGGACGCTTTCTTTAGAAGGAAATAGAATAGTGACTATAGCACCGAGGACATTTGAAGGACCGTCAGCTCTTAATGTCAACCTTGACCATAACAAGCTTCGGCGAATAGAAAATTGTTCTTTGTCAGGCACGAACTTACGAGGTCTTTCATTAAACAACAATCTGTTAGAGTTCTTGCTGAATACTTCCTTGTGCGGTTTATTTTCCCTTACGACGTTAGACTTGTCTTATGCTGGCATTTATGCTATAGAAGCTGACGCACTGGACAGTTTGCAATTCCTGTATAAATTGTCTTTGGTTGGCAATAGACTTCAGCGCGTTGACAAAGAAACGTTCGGTTCACTGCTTTCCTTACGTGTACTTTATCTAGATGAATGTGAAATTGAAGAAATTGAAGAAGGAGTCATGGAAGGCATGCCGAAGGTACGAAAAATTGCGCTCCGAAGGAATCGCATTAAAAGTTTCCCACAAGACATAATTCAGAAGCTATTTGCTACGGAATATCGACTCGCTGAACTTCTTGTTTCCGGTAATCCACTACATTGTAACTGCCTATTGAGATTATTTCAAACCTGGTTTGAGATCACGATTAAGAGCAACTTTGGTTACTACAAAAGAGCGTTACACGAATTTCCATCTTGCCAGTCACCGTTTCAAACAGCCTACTCAGCGGAGATGTTTCTGTCAGCCAAGATAGATTGCTATCCACCAACAAAGCCACATATAGAAATCAAATATGGCCCACAGATCATCGTCGAATGCACGTCAATTGGCGACCCTGCTCCAGAAATTATTATAACGGCTCCGAATGGAAACAAAACCAGGTTCCAACCTATTTGGAACACAACACATACCAGTGGTTTAATCGAATATTCCAACAATAAATTTGTTGATGGATATTATGAGTGTACTGCTGTAAACCTCTTTAAATCACCCTCTAGCAAGGAACTGCTTCGAGTCCAGAAATCAAACCGTTCTAAAACCAATGACACTGGTGTTTCCATATTGCACAAAAATTTGAGACAGTTCCTGCCTATCGGCTGTGGAGCTGTCGTCGGACTGTTTACATTAGTTGCGATTGTGTGGCTGATTTTTGCAATACGTCGCTGGCGGTCAAGCGAACGCACTACGTCTAGAACCAACACAGAAACGGATGTTTTTGACCAAACCAATCTCAACAATCAGCCATCGAAAGATCTTGAAACCACGACTGCGATGTGAAAATCTTCGTGAGACCAGCTCATCAGAAGAACGAGAAGCCGCCTGAGCCACTCGGATGTTTAGTGATGACGTATCATGGCCGTAGATGACACAATTTGGACACGGAAATAAGAATAGACATGCCGTCACACTGGGTCCAAAACGCCATGTTGCATTAAAATGACATCATCCTAAACATTCCTATTCAGCCCTCAGAAAAAGTAGGCCAGCTCCTGTGGCGCTTTTTAACAACCGTCTGGTCAGCGTATTATAATGTACATGTAATATATATATAGATTATTACATGGCGAAATCGTTATCTCCCGTTATCTAGAGCCCGAGTGGATTTTGGAGAATTATCGCCCGAGGGGATAATTCTACAAAATCCACGAGGGCTCTAGATAAGGGGGATAACGACTGAGAACATGTAATAATCTATTTATACCACATACTAAACGAGAGACATTGCAATGAATCGATCTACCTTTCTCGACTCGCCTCGGCTTTGTAACTACTTTCTATGTCAGAGGCCCGGGGTCGGAGGTCATGACCTTTTAAGAAAAGCCGAGCTATTTTTGTCAAATAATACTTATACTCAAAACCAATTGGAAATTTAAACAAAATAGAAATGAAGTGAATCTCTAAATTAAGGTTAAGCAACTATTATAGCTTAAAACACGTTTTTTACACGCTAAGCTTCGACCGGGAAATTATCGTCTGCTAAAGTAGGTTACCACTGGTAACTGAATATAATTCTCAAGTCAAAGATCCTGACGACATGATACCTGCATTCAAACTGGAGATCGGTGATTTACAAGTAAGAGGACATGAGAGAAAAATTTCACTGAATTAAGATATCATTTTTATGGAAATTATGTGTCTTATTTTTCGGAGCGTATAAGTACAGTACAATGTGGTTTGTTGAACGTGCAATTATTGCGCGTGCTCATTTAAGTATTCTATTTTCACACTTCATGACGTCAGTCGCTGCGTGGTGTAGTGGTTAAAGTTCGGCGACCAGCAATATTAGGGTCCCGGTTTCGACCCCGTCCTCGGTTTCCCGCCAAATCGTTATCTCACTAGTGAGATAACTTTATGGGTTATTACACGGTTGTATCTGCCATTTGACGCTTATATTGTGGTATAATTGTGTTTATTGTCTTGTTTTTTTCGAATTATTATATCTTACTGCTTTCATCATTATTGATGTCATAATGAATGGTTTTTATAGCTTCAGATGATTCTCTTCGTCCATGAAAACGTCCTTGGCGCCTTGAACACACATGTGCTCCCTTGCATGTTTGATGAATATGTCGAACATGAATTACATTTTACGTGTGACATTTTATGTGCGCATATGATGTGAATTTTTCAAGCCCCTTCAATTCACTAAAGACGGTCTACACCTTTGACTCTTTTGTTTTCGACATATCCATTCACTTGATGTTGTAATTGGTAATTTGTATTGTGAAAAGAGAGTATTAGTAATAAAATTCTATCGTTGCAGTGTGCTTTAACAGTATTCCTACGTTATAATAAATGAGATCTTGACGCGCATGTGTGCATCTTGCTGTATTGCAGTAGAACGTAGCTTCTGCCTCTTCTGGGTAGCGTCGGTACAGGGTCGAGTTCAATAGCTGTCTATCGGCAAGACAAATCTAGCCTAAACCGCGAGCTCCCATTGAAAATACACGGCGACAACTTGCGCATTTCCGGGTTTTAGTCGGAATATGCATGCTCTGTCGACGGATTTTGCAGTTAACTTCCTTGCGTTCCTTCGCAGCGCCCACTTCTGACCAAAATGAAAACTGACAGTGACAAAATGGTGACGCATCGGCAAAAATTCTCTCTTGGTTTTTTCTTTCGAAATTTCTCTCATTACACAATATAGGAAAGTTTCTGATCGGTATTCATCGAAAACGTTCTCATGCACGAGACCAACGCCCAAAAATAGCCCAATATGGGATGTTACTCTAGCCACTTTTTGGTAAAAAGGCCATTAGCAATGTCTACGTAACTCTACGAACTCATCCGATAGACTATTATTCAAAATACTCGTATACATTGGTTAGTGTGGGCCTCGGAAAGGGCAAAAATAGTTCATAGAAAAATCACAGCAAACTCAATTCGTAATTTTATCCTTTCAGTGCACTTAGCTAGTTCCTGCTTCCACCGACAGGTTTGCTTTTCAAACAGGTTTGATTTTCCAAACGCGATAAATTTCTACGAATTGGGTTAGATTTTTACACATTAGGATTGATTTTCCAAACAGGATTGATTTTTACGAATTAGCTTCGATTATTCTATTAACTGGCTTTCCTTGGCCCATGCCGTGAGGAGAAAGTTATAATATGTACTTTCCACACTTCTGAAGGCACCGGAATATCACTATTGATATTAAGATATATCACCTCTGAAATTTGCTGTAGTATAATTCAAAAATCAAAATGAGAGATACTAATGCAGTAATTTAGGATTAGGTCATTTAAAAATTTATGTACTTTAATTCGAAAGCAGTAAAATTTCGATTGTGCTTTCAATAAAACAGAATTATTGACAATAAGTACGCAAGCAGCATTCAAACTGCAAGGTAAACACTGTCTTCTGCTTCAGAATTACCCTCTGACACAGCGCCACCTACAGTATATAGACCGGCAGTCCAGCTCTTAGCATACTAGATGAACGAGGCACCAACATCTGACCATAGGTGCACTTGAGTCCAGCTCGATATACGAAAATGGACAACTCTCGTTGTCTGCACTCTGGGCCGGTGTGACCCTCGGGACATTACAAGGGGGCCAACAAATGAGCTAGATTAGAAATTCAAGGTACCCGCCAAAACTGATTTAAAATGGACAATAGTACCGCACTGAACACCGAATGACCCATGACAGCCAAATTGCACTCTGGAATGGGTCCGGCAGAAACCAAGAAGGACCCCGCCTCCTAAAAAATGAGATAGTTCATACATTCGAGGAACCACAAAAAAAACAATTCTATGTGATTCAATATATGTCATTAATCTCTAAATGCCCATGACAGACAAAATGCACTTTGGGTTGTGCCCGCCTGAAACCCCCCAAAATGTCAACCACGGTATACCTTGGAAAATTTGAGCTCGATTAGATATTAGAGATACCTACTAAAACTGGTTTAAAATGAACAATACTACCGCACTGAACACCGAATATGACAGAAAAATTGCACTATGGAAAGGGTCCGGCAGAAACCCAAAAAAGGACCCCCCTCCCTAAAATGAACTAGCTCATACATTCGAGGTACCACAAAAAAAAACAATTACATGTGATTCAATACATGTCACAGGTCATTACATGTAAATGCCCTATGACTGACAAAATACACTTTGGGTTGTGCCCGCCAGAAATTCTCCAAAATCTCAACCACGGTATGCCATTAAAAGTTTAAGCTACATGTGCATTAGATATTCAAGGCACCGACTGATTAAAACCAACAATCGTGCCGCAATGGACAACCATTCTATGTGATTTAAACAGAAGTCACTGGTTACTAAATAACCTGTGTCAGACAAAAACCCATTCTCAACCACGTAATTCTGTTGAAAATGTGTGATACATTAATTAGATAATGAAGATCCCGGTTAAAAATAAATCTTCGTAGAGTTTTGTAGAATTAAGAATTTTAATAAGGTGTTGTGATCAAGTGCTTCATTTGCAGTTGATGGCGAATTCTTGTATTTCCGTAATACTTTCGCGTCTAATGAAGTCTCTCTTTGCTTGAAATTAATACTAAGGTTACACAGAGTGCCTGCATGATGGCGGAATGCAAGCATTTTGGAAAATACCTAATAACATTAAAACTTCGGGATACCAGGAACTGTCAAAAGACCAACCCATTAAGAGATGAATAAGACTGCAGCTAGTGTAGTACATGTATAATGAGCTATTGAAACTGCCAGCAAGAAAGATATATTTCATCGACAACACATGGCCCCGAGATTTGTGTTAGATCGAGGAAACATGAAAGTGAGCCCTTTCATTACATTGACTACTAAACTATGATTTTATAGAAAAGCAACAGAAGTGTTTTTAAAAATCTACTTCAATCAACATAAACTAGAAAGTCATCACAACGCTTTCAAACAGCCACACAGCAGTTACATTAACATCCGTGTCTGAGGCCCTGATCAATGTGTTACCATTTGAGTTGGCTAAGTGGAAGGCAAGAAGCGCGTCGACTTCTTCATGGGAACCTTGAGAATTCGGTGGATGATCAGCTGCCATGGTACCACTGTAGGAAAGGCGAATACAGTTGCCGGCATGTGAGGCAACAAGTGTTTTCTCCCAAAATATGGTCCATATCGTAAGTCTTTCTGCCATTATTGAAGGAGGAAGGTTGCCAAACGGTCCTTAAAATGTCCCGTTCTGCGTAACAGGAGTCTTTCAAGTTTTTCAACAAGACCTTTTCGGGTGTTAAATTCATTCGTATTACTTTGTTTTACGGAAAGAAGTTATATTTGTCGTAAATGAAATTCTAATCTAGCTCAAACTTTCAAGGGCATAGCGTGGTTGAGATCTTTGGGGATTTCTGACGGGCACAGCCCAGAGTGTATTTTGTCTGTCATAGGACACTAGTGACCAGTGACATGTATTGGATCACGTGGAATTGGTTTTTGTGGTACCTCGAATGTATGAGCGAGCTTATATATTTTTGGGGGGTCCTTTTTGGGTCTCTACCGGACCCTTATCATAGTGCAATTTCTTTGTCATGAGTCATTCGGTGTTCGGTAAGGTACTATTGTTTTTTTTAAATCAGGTTTAGCTGGTACCTCAAATATCTAATGTAGTTCAAATTTTCAATGGCGTGCCGTGGTTGACATTTTTGGGGGTTGCTGGCGGGCACAACCCCTGAAAGTGTATTTTGTGTGTCATGGGGCATTTAGTGATCAGTGACATTAATTGAACCACATGGAATTGCTTTTTGTGGTCCTCGAATGTATGAGCTATCTCAGTTCAGTGGGGTCGATTTTCGTTTCTGGCGGACTCTTTCCAGAGTGTAATTTGTCAGTCATGGATCATTCGGTATTCGTTGCGGTACTGTTGATCTTTTTAAACCAGTTTTAGCTGGTACTTCGAATACCAGCTCAAAATTTGCATGGTTGACATTTTTTGGGGGGGGGGGGGTGTTCTGGGGGACACAAACCAGAGTGCATTTTGTCTGCCATTTGGCAATTAGTGATCAGCGACATGTATTGAATCACACGGAATTGATTTTTGTGGTATCTCGAATGTATGTGCTAGCTCATTTTCGGGGGGGTCTTTTTTGGCTTTTGCCGAACCCATTACAGAGTGTAATTTGTCTCCCATGGGTCATTCGGTGTTCAGTGCGGTAACATTGTAAGTTTAAAATCAGTTGTGGGCGGTACCTCGAATATCTTATCTAGCTCTGAGTCATTTTTGGCCCCCTTGTAATGTCCCCAGGGGTCACACCCAGAGTGCAGGCAACGGCTGACGTTCATTTCTGTATATACTGAGGTGGACTCTCAGTGCTCCTGTCGAGAGATGTTGGTACCTCGTTCATCTACGTGAGTGCTTTGGGCTGCAGTCTAATACGGAAAAGTGGCTCAGTGGATGATAAACGGCACACGGAATTCCGTGTGTGGGCATCAGTGCCCACGCCTTGGTCGGAAGTATACCGTTCATATCGCTACCACATGCACTCGCCTTTATACGCTGTACTTCTTTGGGCTTAAGCTACTGGATCGGGGTTCTCTTGATTTCGATCACTGCCCGTTTTAATAAAATGCGAGTATTCAAGTCAAATGTGGTCGCTAAAAGTACTGTAAACTGAAAGGGGTTCCCAGATTTCAACCAATGGGAATAACTGAATATTATGACGTCGGTTTTATTGCTAAACGAATGAGAAGCCAACTTACGACAGTGCTACAGGTAGCTCTATGAAAGACTACGTCCGAATCACATGGGTGCAACGCCTGTGAAATTCTGCTAGAATGAATAGAAATCATGCGAGCGTTCGCGTGGGCACGAAAGCATCTTTAGCTTGATCTAGTTTCAAGTTAATGATGTGAAGCTGGGTCGAGTTGACGAGGACAAATTCCAACTTTTTTTGTCACCGACATTTTGAAAATTTGGAAGTTTTGTGTGAATCGTTTGAATATCTGGCCGCACAACGTTGGAAATTTTAGAACACGATGACGGCAAAAAAATCTGAAAATGTGCGGAATACCACTCATTCTATATCAAATCCTCATGAAAGAACGCGAAACGCTGTCCATCAACTGCATTATTGCCATCCCGGGGGGTCACTCATATTGACAAGGTGCCTCCAGGCGTGTACTAAAATTGCCGGTATAGGCGGTACTTTTTAAACAAGTTTTGCGGGACCTGCGCGGGGTCCAACAGGCTCCTAAATTCACGCCTCTTCCCGCGAAAGGCCCACTACATTGGCCTCTGCCCCGCAAAAAGCGCACTGGCCGTCTTCCTAACCGCAATAGGCATCACGAAAGGAGGGTAGGAATTAGCAGACCTGGCACCCGCGATAGGGGGTCTCTCAGCAATTTTTGATACACGCCTGCATACACCTTGTTCATATGAGTGACCCCCCGGTATTGCCACCAAACGTCTTTCACGCTGTATCGGAAAATGAGAGTTTCATTAACGTATGTGAAAGGCAATAATAATGAAACTGCAACAAATTGCACGTTGCTCGCAGTTTTACTAATAGGTAGTAATAGCAGACTCATTATTTTTCTTTTAAATTGCCGTTGAACGCCTAGAATGGTAGAGGCTTAATTAAATACTGTCAATGTAATTGATCACTCGCACGACTGAAAACCAAGGTATACCGTTTGTAGGGCTTGAAATGAATACTGACAAAAGAGGAAAAATTTCCAGATGATGTATCGTTCGTTGGCTTGTGTGATAGAAATATATTTTTGCGTTGTAAAATTTAACTGAAATAATTGTTTTTTGCATGAACAAAGTCAAAATAACTGTACAAAAGAGATGAAAACAGAGGAAACTGGAAATCAAATAAGAGGAAATCAAAACCAAAAAAGAGGAAATCCTCTTAAAAGGGGAAAATTCCAAGCCCTAAGTTTGATAATCGACCGACGGGGCGCTGACATTTGCAATGAGAAATCCTGAATATTCTAAACAAACAACTTTTCATATTTCTTGTTTTACATTCAAGTTTAAGGAAGTAGTTCATATACTCCTTTTAACGAGTTTACAACTGGTCACTTTCAATATCTTCATCGTTTATCTGACATCGTCCGACATCCGCTTCGACTCGATTTCTCGTCATCAAAGACTTAAAAGCATTGTAAAGTACGAGATTATACCAATTGCTGGGGACCGCTCATGAAAGTGACTTACCACAGAAAGTGGTTCTTACGCTCCTACTTCGTAATTGCCAAAAAAAACATTAGCCAAGTAATCATGAGCGCATCACAGTCCAAAAACAATGTATAGAAATTTAGACTTTGCAGTTTTGCTCAGGTGTAATTAAATTACTTTTCAGAAGTAGTTGTTTAGGGCGTAAGATCAAACCTCAGTTTAACGGTAATTCTTAGTCACTTTTAATGAAACACACCCCTGGGTTGTATAAACTTCAAATCTTATCCCGCCGCATGGATAAGATGGATTCTCTCGAATGACGTCACACGTCAAATTTTGGCAATTTAGCACTAGTTTTTTACAAAATTACTGCATTTGTATTGATAAGTGTGTCCCAACATGGGTTACACCAACTGTGCACTCCAGGGGGGTTGCATCGACGAGTGCATCTGGCATGATTATTATTCGTGCTTTTTAATTTTAGCGCTTTAATTTTATTCGACTGGGACCAAAACAACAAAATGACGTCATACTAAACAAGCGAATGCCTTTTATCAGGAAGAGATCTTCCTGCTTTTTTGCAATTGGGAACCCCGAATTCGTCACCTTTATAATAGTTGACAGGGAAGGAGGCGAACGCCGTTTGTTGATGTAAATTTTGCAGGGAAAAGTAAGAGGAATCACATAACAAAATATTAATTGTTTATTTTACAATGCCAACCAAAACAAACAAAAAATCTGTTGGGTTAACAGTTTGCAATACCACACGAGGACCATAACAGAACGAACTCGATCCCAGTACTGCAACCGAAATGAAGCATGTCTCAAAACATTCAGGAGAAACGCAAACTAGGTACATTGAAATTATCAGTGACAGTTAATACACAGGTAACAGGTAAAATCATAGAAAAGAAAAAGTAAATTTGAACGGGAATGTAAAATAATGATCATAAACGTTGAATTCTAGGAATGTGATTCAATCGTGTGCAGAATAAAACATAAACAACTAAAAAACCAATGACAATTTTAAGGGAATTTCACAATCACAAAATCAATAGATATCAGTAAAAAAGGAAGGAACTTTAAAGCTGCATTGTCACCAGTTTAGTTGGTTACACAAAAAAAAACGATTTGGCTTTCCACAATCATTAAATCAGCCTCTTGATATTCTTTACTGTGACAGGATTTCATTTCTGTTACCAACTCGGTCAATACATGTACATGAGCCATTTTCGAATTCGTAATCTTAGTGTTGACAAACCCAAGAAACTTGAAGTGCTTCATTGAGTGGCTGTTGGTCTCACTGTCCTCGATGGAAACAGAAACGAACCCCCATCACAGTAAGGAATACCATAAGACTGACTTTACAATTGTACAGTAATTAGCTTAATGTAATTTTCGTTTTTTAGACAGCTAAACGGAGGGAAAGGCAACCTAAGCGTCGACAGCTCCAGAAACAAGACAAAGTAAGATCAGATTCTCATACACTTGGATGTTGATTAGAGTTACTTGTTTGATGTGGCAGTTTATGGTTGCCACGCAACATGACGTGACACCAACTAATTTTGCGAATAGCTTCTATAATTAGCTCCAGGTGCTGGCACAAACCAGAACGAAAAATACTCAATTGGCAGAAAGGTTAGCTCCATGAAAGCACGATAACAAGTGGGGTGTTGTTACTGATAAATAAACCAAGGAGACTAAAAGTATAAACCCATTTAGACAGCACAGGACAAGCACAAGACCAACAACTCATGTACGTCACGGTGGCACCTTCATTTTCGATCAATAAAATGCGCGTCCAACACTGCGCGTGAAGACTGCACATTTTTAAACACCTGATGCTATACCAGTGAAATTTCAGCAAAAAGCACTGAACGAATGGCCAGTCTGGCGGAATCTGACCAATCACAACTAGATGAGAAGCAAACAGAAGAAGAATGTACCACCAACAGCTGTATCTTAGAAGCTGACACAGCACAGCCTGTAACACAAACAACGTGGACGTTACATCAGGCAATAATTCCACGGTACTTGCCAATCAAATTACACAAATGAATAGCATCGTTTGACAGACGTATCAGGTCATTACTAGTCTATTATACATCTACCACTCACACTGATTGAAAATATATGATCTCAGAAAGCAAGTCGCAATTAAAAACAAGTAATAACACAAGAAAATGTGACATCAAGCAATAAAAGATCTGAAATAAATCAATATATCCAGCACAACTTAAGACCTACGGAATATTGCCTAGCAGACAAAGCTCACTCACCTACACACACGCCCTGTGGAAATGGACGGACTTCTAATTTGATGCAACTTAACCTTCACTTAGAAAAAACACAACAAAATGCAAATATAGAAAAATCTCTATACAATACAGTTTTGAAAGGAGCCCCTCCCCAATTCAACCCTTAGTTACTATATGTCTATTCTAACTACATACATCAACAATTATAGCTAAATTCATTGTACCATTCAAATAATATTTTACAATGCAAGGCCTTGAACCCATTATGGCGAATTAGAACGTCGCACTTGCTGTTGAAAGACATACAAAGTGCACGGATAGTGTTTATTCACAACCAAGTCTGGACATATTATTACCACTCTACATTAAAACTTGCACACTCTTCCTATCCGCCTTCCCATGGAGAATGTACACGATGAGGACATTTCTATAGTCCACCCGCTTATTTTCTTAAATGTCATGACTTTCAGAGTATAAAATATGTTTCAGAACTGCAAATGAAGCATACTCAGATCCAGAGGTGTCAAGGGGTCTGGACCTTTTTCCTTGATTTTAGTGATGTAAAATTTTCAAACTGTTGACTTGGACCCTCCTTTTTAAAAAACCTTGATTCGACCAAATCCTCTTTTAAAAATCCTAGAAGTTAGTACATCACTTTCTTTATCTTAAGTGCTATTAAAACACAGGAAAAACTTTAAAAAATTATTAATTTCCATAAATAACTCGTCATAGGTACAGATCAGAGTTAGAATAAAACAGCTTCCCAAATCCTTTAGCGAGACAGATTCTAGTATTAACTCTATGTATGCTTAAAACCTTCATAAAAAAGTAATTATAAAAATAAACTCCTTTCAGCAATTTGCCACGCATTTTGCTCCATCTTAAACTAACCAAGATTGAAATTTGCCCCCTGTTGAATTGTCAAACATGGAGCCTAGCAACAAATATTGACACCTCTCTCTCAAAAGTTCATGTCTTGTACATTACTTGAAAATGGTCATGGCAGTGAGCATTCTATTCTGATCAGTCTAAGTGGAGACCATGTAATATAGACCTTTTTATAATGTCTAAGTGGAGACCACGTAATATAGACCTTTTTAGTAATGAAGGACCTCACCAACGAGTCTGCTTACTTAGCCAAATATTGATTTTAACTCAGAAAAATATGCATTTCCTGAAAGCATAAAGACTGTAGAATTTTATAGTTATTTTTATGCTAATCTGTCATTAATTGGGTCACCTGAACATGAGTGATATGTCTCGAACAAAATTTGGAGTTAAAACGAAGCAATGCATAATTAACACAATACAACATTTCATGTCAAAGAGACAAATTCTCACTAAGGAAATCCATCTATTTGTATAATATTCACCAGTAGCAGGCAAGTGAGATTTCTAACTACAGTTTCAATTTCAATAGTCGACCTTTTACGCTTATTTGCGTCTTGATTTGACACAACGCTTTACATATCACATTTTACTTATTATTGATTGAGGTCAAAACAAGACACACCGTGCCCGTCATATCACAGTCTAAACCTTCATCTTGTTCCAAGCTTGTAACTTCATTTGAGTCCACACACAGCTGGCACACAGACACATCAAATCTTGATATGGGCGTGTGCGTGAGGAGAAAGACGATCGAAGAAAAACGCCAGATGGGAATTTGCCTGCAATGTGAATCATTAACAGTAGGTCACGGTTGTGTTCGCTTGAGTTTCAGTTTTGCGAAAAAATGCACAAACCCAGTATACCAAAAAATCCAGACGGCAAACACCACTTTCAACAAATTAAAATAGTTGGACAGTCTCTGCTATAATTTCCCTCCTATATCTGGAAACAAAAATTTGCAAAGTGGTGAGAATGCCTATGCAATGATCTGCAAACAAAGTCAAATTTTGTGATTCATCTTGCTTAGTTCTGCAACATCTTGCGCAATAACCTCTGCAGTAAACAGTCTCTTACAAAACACGGACAATTACCGGCAGCAGAGCTCACTCCCACATTTAAATTTTGAGTTCTACAACAGATGGCGGGAGTGTCAATCAACTGAAATAACTTGAAAAAACTTAGAATTCCCAATTTTAAGTAAAATAAATGGTTTCAGACATGCTCAATACCTACTGAACAAGTTCTCAAGATATAAAACCAGAAAAATTACCTGCTTTACAGTAAGTGGCCGTAGTATTTGATCTCCATACTTAGAATATACAGAGTCGGCTTGAAATAGTCTGAAAAAAAAACAATATGTCACTCTCTAAGCAGTGCACTCAATATCAAGGTTACGTAGAAAAATGTCCAAATTTGACCAAATTCGGAACATCTTATCTCAGAAATGGTTTACGAAAGAAATTTTCAGCCACTAAAGCTTTGTGCACTATTCTCCAAAGTAGTGTTAGAGACTGTCTTTAAAATGTTTCGCTTTTGCATGAAAGAGTAGCAAAAAACAAGACCTCTGTCATCGGTTTTTCTGAAAAAATCTAAAGTTGCATAAAATGATAATTTAGAAACGTGTAACTAAAATTTTTGGTCAACGAGATCTCACTTGAACAATTATACCAAATAAAATATCATTAATACCATTTTTGCTATCAATGTACCTTTTCTTCTTTGCTAAATTTTACCGAGTAGATGTGGTCACGTGACCCAATCAATGAGACTGTTTTTTTCAGGTGTTTATTATCATTTATAAACGAGTAGAAAAAGACAAAATAAACAAATAAGTACAAACATTCATTCAGGCATGCACACTTCAGGAAAGACCATTCTCGTATCTTTTTTAAGGTAAACAACTTCTAAATGGAGTTAAAGTGAACAATGAAATTTTCCCACTGCGCAGAGAAGCTGTTATATTACAAAGTTTTTACATGCAATTAATTTTTCAGAATTATAGTATTCATAAGTATATGTAACGAACTTGTGAAAATAAGGTATATTTTTGTGACATCTCTCCTTGTAAATGTATTGTTTGGCTAGTAGAAGCAAAATTTAAATAGAAAATCGTGCGTCTCATGAAGTCCAAGAATAACAATGCGACATTTATGAATTAGCTTTCCGAATTTCTCCAGAATCTTTTTCAAAGCAACAATCCCAAAAAAGGTGCGACAGCGTTTCTGGAGACTGTTAAAAAGTAAAAACCAAATGGTTTTTCAAATTACAATGCTTCTTATTTCAAAGCACAGCAACAAAGTGGTAGTTTCTGATAAATTAAAAAATTAAAATTAAAATTAAAATCTGACTAAATGTAATGCTTATTCACGCTTCTATTAACAATTTAATAGCAGGGAATTTAGCTTCGAGCATTCTATTATATTTTGACGAGTCTCGAATACAGCGGAAGTTTTAACAGACCTCCCCTGATCCAGCGGTTTTGTGCGTTTTTGGTCTCGTTTAAAAACAGTTCATGCTTATTAAATATTGTTGACGGAACTGTTGTGAATGCTTACAATGTATAATTTATCAAAAAAGCTCACGCTGTTGGTGAACTGGCGATGAGTCATCGCATCCGCCCACGTGATGTCTCCCTCGCAAAAGCAGACTATCGCCACCTCAACTCATCGTTGGAAAGTATTCAATAGAGCGAGTGGCTTGTGATAATGTGCGGTAAGAAATTTTGACTAGCCGTCCATTTGCTTTCAGAGGTGGTGGCCATTTTTCTAGGTGCTGGGATCTTGTTCAACGCGTAACATACTACCCTTACTGTCTAAACGCATTCCCAGATCCCAAATCTTTAAACAGCAGACCAATACTGAACTAGCGTCAAATTTTGAACAGGAAGTACTACGCAACAGGAAGTCTAAAACTTAATGACAAATTTGTGCATAAATCATTCAAATCAAGAGAGTCCTTGTTAGTGTCACTTGATAACTGAAAATTTTATTGTACTGTGGGCCAAAACATTTGAAGTATTACAATGAAGACAGAATACTCACCCTCCGAGCAGAGTGTCAAATGACATCACAGCATTGTCCCGTTGTACAGCCAGTACAATGCTGGACCCGGACAGCAATGTGGGAACCTACAGAGTATAGTAATAAAAATTAGGGACCAGGTGAATTCATGGGGATTGATCAATCCTTCAGTAACAAGATTAATAACCAGAGTAGCAAACGGTATGCCCACTAGGTGGCACAGAATATGTTGAACCTATCCACAATGGGAACATGAGGAACCCAGTACAGGTAAAAATTTACCTGGGGATGATAATTATTCGAACTGTGGAGTTCACTAATGCAAACACAATAGCATATTGAATTCACCCTTGCTGCTTGGGCAGCTTGGTCAACTAATGTATGGTAATCCTTTATTACACCTCACTATGTCATAAAACTATGGGTACATTGATTGTTGGCAGCCCAGCCAGCTGTATATCTGCTGTATTGGCAAGGAATGAGGTAACTGAAACTTGCCCTTCAGTTGCCAATTAACGTTAATTGGGTTTTGGTTTCAAATTTTCAACAGTGCTAGGTCCCTCATGAAGATGTCACCATCTTCCGCCTAAAAACTTATTTGCCAAACTTCATGCAAATACGTCCAGGACCTCCGAAGATAACGTAAAAAAAAAACTGTCACTAGGAGGCAGAGTGTTAGTCAGATCTGCCGAAGAAGTCATCACCTGTTGTTACTGCCATCGGAATACACTTGGTTGTCAAATTTCACAGTTAAAGCCTATCTTCAATGGTAACATGTAAATTTGGTTCCTAAAGTGTGTTAAGAGCATCACTTTTAGCCCACTAGTGCCATAAATTGCCAAATGTAACAAACTGTTAGTCGTATTAGCTCGCTTTTGTCTACGTCACCACGAGAATCACCTTTTAATTCAAACAGCCGCAAATAACACCCCCACGCAATGGTGTTCTATTCAGACCCCTATTCAATACAACCTTTTGTTGTTTGTGCTGGGATCTCGCAGTGATACAACATGGCATGAAAAGGCAGCTTCACTTATCATTTCACGAGCTTACATTTGTGTGATTGAACTTGCATTTTCTTATTTTACTAAGTCTTTGCTAGGACTATCTGGTTAGCCTAATACATCTAAAGAATCAAAATTCCAGGGAAGTTAGGCTTCAAGATCCTGCAAGGGATTCAGTCACCAGATGGCTCCTTGACAAGTCAGCCAAAAACATGTCATGACGGCATTCTCCCGTTCAGTGACTTTACCAGACGTGGAGGGTTGTGATCGTGTGATAACATCTAGCTCCTTTGTTAAATGTCAAGCACAGTCTTTTGTTTGGTATGACAACAGGCAGGCCAATTATCTACCAGGCTTATTACATAGCACATGTGAACACAGTCAAACCTAGAGCGTTCGGAAAGAATAGATTGTCATAACTTTGGTTGTAGTTGGGCAATTTTGGGGATTCAAAAACTTTGACAAGGAATTCGGAATAGCTATTGGCTTATGTTCAAATATCTTATAACTTAACTTATTTTTAACAGCACAGCCCAGTCAGGGTAGATAGGATCTTATTGGAGATTAGAGCAATTATCAAACAAAAGAGAGCTGGCCTTCCAACACTAAATGCCAGAATGAAGTTAAACAGTTGTGAAAGATGTTGGCTGCAGGGGTCATCTTCCCAATTTGTTGTTGGGCTTTAGAATCAAACAAGTTGGGAGCAACACGACAACGCCTTAGTGTCATGGAAATCGACATTTAGTGAGTCTGCCCAAAAATATTTCGGCAGAGACAACTAACGAGAAAGTTAAGCAGAAGAAACTCAGCCCAATTATAAAAGCAAAAATGGGTCACTTGACATTGTGTTTGATGTGCAATATTACAATGTCATGATTTGTTCCTCTGAAACAACTGCATGTGGAGCAAATTTTTCTGGATCTACGAAATAGATGTTAGTGTTGGTTTACGATTCTGAAGTAAATGGCAAGGGGCTTAGCAGATAAAGCTATGGATGTAATAAAAAGCAAATTACAAATGGGGGGCGCCAAAAGTACTCAGACCCATTCATATATCAAGTTTTAGTTTTGCTCTTGTCATTCGGAACACAATCTCCTAATTTACTTCAATGATTCTTTGAGTAGTTTGGCGGATAGAGAGAGTGACACAAAAAAACAGGCTATAAAATAAGAAATTAAGTTGTTAGGTGGTATACAGTACATCTCATCTGCCCCAAAAATAGAAACTTTAAGGTGTTTTCTTCTACTTAATAAGCCCTATTTGCTAAATTTCATGAAAATCTGTCAAGAAACTCTGAAAATACAGACTGAAGTACATGACGAAAGCTACAATTGTCACTTGTCAGATTCGTCTGAAAGTCGTCGTCACCTGATGCCACATTCCCAATGGCCATGCAACAGTTCACGAGATACTGCTGTGGATGCAAAAAGTTGCCACTTAGGGATGCCACAGTAGTCAGACCATCCACATAGGCAGAGATCTTCTCAGCAGAGATATATCTACTGATGTTCCTTTGAGCGGTTTGGTAGACAGAGCGTTAGACGACAAAACAGTCTCGTACCAAGAGGCAACCAAGTTTTCCAAGCATGGAATTTGATGTTGAAAATGCTGACTGGCCCAGAAAGCTTCAATTTTTTTATTTACTGGCATCCAAGATTTTTTTACAAGCTTGATTTTAGCATGCTCATCAGTTGACTTTTCAAGCTAACTGAGCAATGTTTGGTAAGGGATCATGGAAATTCAAACATAGAATATAATATCAAATGATAACAATAACAATAATAGTAATAAAAATCAAATATTAAAGTAAATGTTACATAATAATAAAGTTGAACAAACTTGCTTAAAATTTTTAACAATCATCATTTTATGCTAGTACTGATGCTGGTGAAGCTACACCAGAGGGAGCCACTCACCAATTTGTAACTGCCAGCATTGCAAAGGTGAAGATAGTGCTCGGCCTGTTCTTCCGTCAGCCTCACCATGCGGCCACCAACGATCTCAAAACTGAAACAAGCACATTTAATTGAAGTAAAGGCTGTTCCCACGCACAAAAGATTCAAAAACAGTTGGATCTCGCTCACTAGAAAGACACACTGTGGTGCATGATATAAAACTGACAAAGAACATTTATTTAACAAACCAACTACATAATATTTAAATAGATCGGAGACAATTTTTATTTTAAACCACTCCGTTTATGACTTGCGATAAAATCTCGTCAAGTTAGGACACAATATGGCTGATGAGTCAAATGTTATTTTTTTCAATTCTTCACAAATGATGAGTGCACCAAATAAATATTGTAACATTTTGAAGGTCTATACCATTAAGCTCTGTCAGACAATGATTCTGAGAAATTGTTGGGCACCAAGTGAGAAACCCTTAAAAACGGAGAAAGACAAAGTTTAGGAATCACCTTTATTTGAAATTGATTACACCATGTATTCATTCGACATTCAAAATAAACATTTTAACTTTTTGCTGTTGAAATAGTAATAGGTAGAAATTACTTGAGCTACACTAAATTACACTCTGCATTCATTGTCATATACTGATAGCAAAGAGACATCCCCATCAGAGCATGTGTTAATTAATAAAAATGGCACTATAGGGACCCAGGATAGCTCATGAGGCACACAGGTACTAATACATAACATATATGCTCAAAAATACATCGAGTCTGCCACTTGCTGTAAAATTTCATGAAAATCCACACAAAACTGTCTGCAAAGAAGAGGAAAAAAATTTAAAACAAAAAATATCGCTTAATAGGCACACGGGCGGTGAAACAGGCAGCTTGAATCTAGCCTACCGCCCAACTTCCTGGCGAGACAAAAAAATCCAGTCTATCGACAGAGAACAATATACCGGTAATACAAATTCTGTGATTAGCAAATGAATAGCACAAATATCGCCATTGTCATTCTTGCATAACATAGAAGAGAATGTAAAGAAACCACTTTTCAACTGGACAACACATTTGTGACCCGTGACAAACACTGACACTGCCGGATATAGCAGACCCTGCATTGAAATGATTTTCATCCTTTGCGTACCTCAGGGCCAGAATCAGACTACAGAAAAGGAACGCAAACAGCCAGAGTCTTATTAACCATGCACTGTACCACATGTCACGGCTGTCAACCATGATTGATTAAGTGTCAACCAGAAAGTGATTAGAAGTGGTTAACCTCAGGATAACTGTCACGAAGAACATGTGGCTACTATGTCATTCTGGATCAGCTAGTCATTCAGGATTAGCCACGGCTGTTGGACAACTTTAGGCCAACACCTGAGTGCAATTGGCTATCTTTTCACATGACGCTTTCTTTTCTTCATGAAGGCAAAATTTGTTGAACTTAAAAAATATCAGGAAAATAATATTCAAGGATAGTCACTCAAGCTCTCCGCATCTGATGGTCATTCACAGCGCACCAATAAAGCAGACGGAAAAGAGGCGGGAAATATGAGAGCTGCAGTGTTTTGAGACCGTTTTTGGTGTCATTTAAATCATCAGTTTTCTATATTTACTTGCCAATGGCCATCTGTTTTATAGTTGGTCTACAAATGACCATCAAAGATACAGAGAGCTCGAGCAAATATCATTGAAAATTATTACTCTTGAACATTGTTGTGTGTTCAATAAATTTTGTCTAGAGAAGTTACTGCTGCCAAATTAGTCTGATACCTCATGAAGACTCTAATACTGCACAAAGAGTACCAAAATCTTGATTTTTGAGAGCCAAGTTCTGTCATTGGTAAAAAACGCGTCAATATAATTAAAACAAATTCTGCAGTAGCTAATAGAATAAAGAAGCGGAAGTTGCAAATTTCCCAAAATTATCCACCTGAGCAACTTATGGATCTGCATCGAAAATAACATAATGATAGAGTTCTGTCATTAAGAATTTTAACAAGAGCAGCGCAAGGCGTTGATGCGTCCACAGAGCACCATAAATGGTATGTTTCCATGGATGCCTATCAATTCTATAAATAAATGTAAGGTGCAATGAAACAACAATTTGACAACAAGTCAATAGTCAGAATTGACAAAAAATGTTCACTTGGTATCTCACTTTTTAAAACAAATATCAAATCAAAATCTTTAAAAAAATGATCAATTTTCAACACTTGCAAACAGAACTATGCATCCAAAAATTGGCATGTAAGTCTACTTCTTTCCATAAAGAGCAATCATTAAGACGCAAAACAACATAACAAGCACAGCTCACAAAACGTTTTTAAGTCTAGTCTGCACGCCACCTTTAGGCCACATCACGAGACCTAATGAACATAAGTCTGAAAAGATTTTTTCCGCAACCAGGACTCAAACCCGGGACCAAGGAGTGTACGAGTATAGGAGAGTTCACTCAGCCATTTTACCATTCGCCGCAATGGTTACCGGTCGAAACACTAGCGCTCCAAGCGGTGAATAATCAATACTTACTTAGGAGCGCAGTCCGAACAATGTAAACACTGATGAATTCATACTTTAATGACGTTCAACGTGCAATAAAATTACTGTGTGATTGAAAATGGTTAGAATACGTAAACTAACATCCA
>NMRA01000497.1:129507-154346 GCA_002633005.1 Phoronis australis | reverse complement strand
TTTTGACGTCTTCATTTTTGGTGGACTGGGGACATCAAATACTGCTCGGGCACTGCATTCAATACCAGCTTGTTCTTCATTCATCAACATGGACTCCTCGAAGTGATGAGAGCATAAGTTGCAGTTCTTGGACAAGTAGGATGCACTCTATTCATAAGGTCGGCTCCCAGTGCTTGCACCTGAACAGAAATCAATGAGAGACTCAGGAACAAACCTCATACTCACCAGGTTCACAGAGACTGGTAGCCTACACTAAACTACACTACAGAAGTCCTGTCGTACTGTGATTGTGATAGAGACAAAAGCGTCTTGGTGTCAACTAAAAAAACTAGGACTCAAATGTCGATCCACGGATATTTTAAGGGCTGCACAACTTTTCACCGAGACCCACAGATTCTCTGACTTGACTAATGAAAGACTTAAAAGGCCCTGTGGCCTGTGGCTGTGATTGTGCCATGGCCGTGTCACCACGATTCATATTCACCCATGGCCATGGGAATGTTTTCCTAAAATTATCCCTGCGATCGTTAGAGTGACATTTTGATTTGGAATACATGGACTGCAAGTATCCAAAAAGCTGACGATCACATCGTACGTTAATCATAGTCCTTCCGCCGGCTGCCCAGTAGGTCTACTCTACACTGCAGACAACAGACAGTGCCGGGCACCGGGACTGCGATCGACTTGTCTAACAACCGTGAACAGAACACACAACATGAAAGACAATGTATCATATTATTGAATAACAGACAATCCTTACCTTTCTGGATCCTTAGGAAATCTACAAAATGACACGTCTGGGGTTTTCGTGGATGAATTCATGCAATTTATCGCACTGCAAAATGCGTCCGTCCCCATTGTTTTGGCGCTTCCTGGTTGACCGTAGCTTGTTCACCACTTGGCGGCGCTAGTAGTAGCGGTAACAGCGAACTCACAAGTGAACTCTCCTATACTACTACACTCCTTGCCGGGACCTTCTGCTAACCGTGCAGACACACGAGTCCACTGAGCAATCCGGACCACCAGACAAGCACAGAAATGCAATCAGACTTAGCAATGGGCATCCCGCCCATAAACTCTTGAGACAGTGTACATGAATGTGTAAATCTTGAACCAGCGTGGAAATAGAGATCACATTTGGCCACATCAAATATGGCCTAATGAACATATTAAGCATTTTTTGGAATCTGCTCAAAGCTGGTAGCTGTCATCTTCTACAAGAGCAACGCGGAGTGTTGAAATGCGCCCCCGAATGCATCGCAAATGGTGTGCTTTTAGGGTTGCTTATTCATGTCATAAAAATGGTGACTAGATGGGAAAATGGGAACATGTTATTGCTTCTTCAATAGAAAGCTATACACCAAATTTCATAGAAATCCATCACAGAACTTCAGAGAAACAGAATAAAATGAAATTGCCACAAGGGTGCACACATTGGATCCACCTGAAAGTCGTCATTGCCTGTTGTTAGCTTCATATAAATACACTTACAAAATTTAATAAAGATCCTGCAGTGGGTTTAGGAGATACAGCTATAGGCGCAAAACAAAACAAAACTACCACTAGGAGGCGCCAGAGTAGTCAAAGTCATCATCATCAACTGTCCGCTTCACAATGAAAACATATAAGCCAATTTTCAAATCCATCCTTAGAATGATTTGGTTGGTAGAGAGGTAGATGCCATACAACAGACTCGAAAACAGCAAAAATGGCCACTAGGTGGCGCAAAGTATCTTAATTCTATCTGAAAATGGAAGGATAGCGTCATCTCACCAATAGATGCCCACAGCCATCCATTTCATAATAAAAACATACATGCCAATTTTCACAATTATCCTGAAAGCGGTTTGGTTGATAGAGGGGTTGATGCCGAAAACAGTAAAAATGGCCACTAGGTGGTGCAAATTAGCGTCACCTCACTAACAGAAGCCTGTACGCCATATTTTATGAAATTACGTTGAGGACCTTTGAACATACAGAGGTAAACGTCAAAAAATAAAATTGCCACTAGGTGGCAAACCAGTTGTCTGATCTGTCCGAAAGTCGTCGTCATCCATTGTCAACATCATATAAATGCACTTACTAAATTTAGTAAATTTGCTGCAAACAGTTTATGAGATAAGCCATAGGCGCAAAAAAAAATAAAACTGCCACTAGGAGGCGCCACAGTAGTCAAAGTCATCGGAAAATCATCGTCAACCGTCTTCTTCATAGTAAGAACATACATGCCAATTTTCACAATCATGCTTAGAGCGGTTTGGTTGATAGAGAGGTGGACATCACAAAACAGACTCGAAAACAGTAAAAATGGCCACTAGGTGGCGCAAACTACGTCAAATCCATCTGAAAATGGGAGGATATCGTCGTCTCACAAATAGATGCCTATATACCAAATTTTATGAGGTAAATGTAAAAAATTAAAATTGCCACTAGGGGGCACACCAGTACTATGATCCGTCAAAATTTCGCTCATGCCGTCCCATTCATGAAAGAAACATGTGCAAAATTTCATGAACATACGTCAATCAGTTTTGGAGATAGAGCGGCAGACGCCGGACGGACGCCGCCCGGACAGACACAGATAACGGCATAATGCGTCCACAGTGGGCACATAATAAATTTGAATTTCCACTAGGGGGTGCTGCTGTAGTCAAATCGTTTTCAAAATATACAGGTGCCAGCATATTGCCGTCGCATACCCATGGTGTTAAGTTTCTTTGAATTATGTCCATTGTCAAGAAAAAACGACACTAGGAGGTGCTGCAGTGCTAAGATTCAATCAAAAATCAACTTGTGGAGGCACATTATGGTAAAATGCTTCTCTATCAAGCTTCGTTCAAATCCATCTGTTGGTTCTCTATAGGTCATCCAGAAACAATCTTCAAAATTATAGTGAAAAGCCCCACATCTGGTCGCTGGGCAAAGTGACATACACTGCCCTGGTGATGCCCCGCATCCTTGCGCTAAATTTCATTAAAATACGACCAGAGGTTTTTTAAAATATCGAACAGACAACTGGGCAACAAAAAACTGGGCAAAGTGTCCACTAGGGGGTGCTGCAGTATTCATATTTGCCAGAAAATCAACTGGTGCTTCTCATTTCTGTCAAGTTTCAACAAAATCTTTTGATCAATACTCTAGATGTCATCTGGATATTAATATGCTTTTTGCTCAAAAGTACTCAAGTCCTTTTCGAGATTAAAATGGCCACGAATACTCATGTCCTTTATCGAGATTAAAATGGACACAAAGTGGTGCTCCTATGGTTTAATTTGCCCATAAATTGACTGCTGCTGGCGCATTGCCACCACATACCTGTCAATTACATTGAAATCCTTTCTCCCAAAAGTACTGAAAAAGCCCCTTGCTGAACTCACAATAGTCACTAAGGGTGCTACAGGGGTTGAATCCAACCAAAAAATTGACAAATGCTGGCCCATTTGCCGTCATGCACCTCTGTGTCAAGTTTCAATAAAATCTCTCAATCGGATCAACAGATACCATCAGGAAATGCTCTTCACTCAGAACACTGCTAAGTCATACTCCTCTGGCCTTGGGGGGCAAGGCATATTGAAACGAGGCATGCACAGCCCAGGGATGACCTCCCATATTTGTGCCTAGCCTCATCAAGATCCCAGCAGGGTTTTTGAGACATCATGCAGACACCTTGGCAATATGGCGACAATATGTGACCACATGGTAATGTGGTGGTTCACAATAATGAGGGCACATAATATAGATAGTTTCATTGGTTGAAAATTAGTGCTCAAAAAGGTAACAAGAAATCTTATCCGTGATTATGAAGGTATGCACTGCCAGATACCTTAATTGTGTTTACGTTGAGGTTGACAGTTACTACCATCTTCACTAATCACTCATTGCATATAGAAAGGTGACAAGGTGAAAAGGCAACAACAGAACATGGACTAACAAAATAATTTGCAATGAAAGTCCGAACATTGCCTGGTGGTGGGTGAACTGCAGTAAGCCTTCAAGCACCCAAGACCCAACTGGCACCCTAGTTCAGCGAACTTACTGATGACTGACTAGAGCTTCTATGACCTCCAAGTACCCGTGTCTTTTAGTCTTGCCCAGCGGTTTCAGAAGCGGCGGGGTCAGAAGTATGCAGTTGGTCTGCGTAAGCGCAGTAAGGTGGTCGGCTTCTCCGTCCGCGACCTCTCTCAACTCCACTTGCTTCCTGTTGTACTGTTTGACGTTGATGATTGAATCCACAGCAGGACAAGTCACCTGTAGTTCATTATCATTATCATTATCAATTTCTATTTTCATCTATTAAGTTAACAATATAATTCCACTAATATTATCAACAATAATTCTCATTATAACAGGACTGCAGGACGCTGATATGTCCTCCACATGTGCAACACATACAGTCCAGATTATTATCAGGAGTTCTCATCATTTCACAGAAGCCCACCAGGGGGAGCTAGTAAACTAAAACTAGAGCCAGGAGGCACAACGATTCATTCAAAAAGTGTGACATTCGTGATTGAATGGAGTAGACCTCTTATCTGCCGTGCTATACTTTTACAATGATTATTCACAAAAATCATTTGCAAAGTAGTTTCCTAATGAGACGGAGAGGCAGGGGAGGGGGAGAGAGGGACAGATGTTAAAAACTGTATTGGAGACATGGGGCACATTTTCTTGATCAGTCAAAAAGGCAAGTTCAATTCAAACTTCAATAAGAGCAACGTATTTGCTAATTCCATGACAATCTGTTAAACAACCAGCTGGTAGATATTGGAATTAGAGCCTAAGAAAACCAATAAAACCTGCCACCAGGGGTCATAGCAGTAGTCTAATTAGCCTGAAAATGTAAGTACGCATCAGCCAAATTTCATCGCGATTCTCCAAGTGGTGTGCTAGACAGAAATACCAACATCAAAATTGGACATAAAATTACCACCAGGAGGCGCAGCATAAGTTGTAACTGAAAGTTCATAGTAGATATTAAGGTAAGCAAAAAGGGAAGTGAAATTTTAAACATTGTATAACAGAACACAGATCAGTCCAAAGATCATCAGCCACCTAACGAATTTCATGAAGTTCCAACACGGAACTAGGTAGATATTTGAAGAAGACCAAACAAAGTTAAGACTGCCACTAGCAGACACATGCAGATCCAACTGAGAGTCAACATTTGCCATGCTGTTTAAAAAATTAGGAATACAATCATAAAATTTAGTCATGTTTTATGATGATGCTTCAAACAGTAAACAGAGCAGACAACACCAAAACTATTGCCAGTAAGAGGCAAAGCACAAGTTAGATCTAACTGAAAATATGGCAGTGCCTTCCATTCCTTGACAGAAGCGTATCAGCTAAGCTTCACAAAGATCCATCATGGAACTTCGTAAATAAAGGCAGCCAGAATTGTCACCAGGGGGCACAGCAGTAGTTGGATCCAACTGAAAATTAAGGCATTGTTCCATTTTCGATAGGAACATATCTAGGTTTCACAGAAATCTAACAACTGGAGTTCTGTAAACAGAAAAGCGGTCGCCGCAGAGACATTCAGACAGAGAAGACAGCAACATGCAACCAGCACCACACTTAATGTTCATTTAATCAAGCGACGTCTCACTTAGTCATCAAATCTCTTGCTTCGACAATCTACTTACTTCTTCAGCCATGCTTGTAGGAGTTTCTGCACAACACAATCCTTCTGGGAAAAACAATTTCCGATCACGAACTGCACTTGCATAATCCGGGGAAACTGAAACATTTACATTTTAATATTTTAATGGCCTGACTAACATAAGTATGAGGTACTAACCAAAATATAATGTTGTTTAAAGAGAAAAATACTGAGTGGGTGAAAGATAGGGCTGCCAGTTATAGTATACGGCGCAAATTATTGAAGTGGCTTTGTATAACTATCCTGAATTTTACACTCATTGTCTTGTTGTTAAATGACAAGAAGTGCTTACAAGAAATGCAGGTAAAGCACAGATAGCATCATGAAACATTACGTAATAGTACTGTCAATAAGTAACAATGAGAATTTAACATATGAAAGCATTATGAAATAATTCCATAATACTGTTAGTACGGACAGAGCAGTGTAGGATTTACTAGAAAATGAAAAAGAAATTTCATTACCATAAAATCCGACCAATGTCAGATGAAAATAATTGCCAAAGTTGCCCGTTTTTAGGGTGGTAAACAACTTTTGAAAATAGTGTCTGATGGTAACTGCGGTGTACAGCAGTTGAAAAGCATTAGTGTGGCGCTCTGTATCTTTCTTGGAGAAACTGAGGGACTAAAATTTCACCTGTCCACCATATTGTTGCATCCAAAATTGGAGATTTTACTACGCACGCAATTATTGCTATTGGATTTAGTCATTGTGATAGCGTGGCTTACCATAAAGGCCATTTTGTAGCAAGCTGTTGCCATACAGAGCCCTCCAGAACATCTGGCTCTGTTGCCTGGCAACCACAGGGTTGTCGGGGCCAACCACATCCACCAGTTTTTTGACAGCATTCTCCCGCTGGACGCACAGCACAAGACAGTCGCCCGACGTCATGTGCGTGACGTGTTGATGGCAGAATGCCTCATCCTGAAAGTACGCGACGCAGAATGTACGGAAAGTGCTAAAGACATGACATGATGATCGTCATTCTGGAAAAAAGTTCATCTCACGAAATGCAAACAAATATTTGTCAAACATGTATTTTAATTCAAGTCCTTCTTCAACACTTAGGAAATCATTCTGATGTCAAATCATCTGAACTCCAGCAAAAATGGACTGCATCATGAGAAGAGACATGCGAACAACAAAATCCACACCATAACAGTCATCTCTTTTCAAAATGTAAATATCTCACCTTCCTATTCTCAAGAGACAGCAAATGCATGGCTTCTGTTTCGCTCAATATCTTGAAGGTCAAGGCCACAACAACGAATCCCTCGCTGATCAAACGTTTAAGTATTCTGGCAAAGTGTTTCCTCACAGCGCTTGGTTTGACCACTAACACTGTGTTGAGAATCTGCGGCCCAGAAACCATGGAGGCTAATATGGACTCCCCAGTAGTTGCCTCCTTGCTGTTTTCCACCCGTGAGGATTTGGTATTGCGTGATCGTTTTGTTTTCTCGCAGGAGCTGAAAACAGACATTATACCACAGTTTATTACACCACCAGAGGTCATGACTGTGCACAAATAAAATAACAATCAAGAAAATCAACGAGGAGTTTTCGTTTATTTCACAAATTCAATTAAAAAATTGCTGACAAGCAAAACGGAACAGATGGAACAGGACTTGACCAAATTCCATTAAATTATTAATCAGAATGTACCTATCAAGGTTAGTCTTCTCCGGTGGCATACAAGGAGGCAAATACGGCAGCAGAGGTCGCGACCCAGGGTCAGAGAAGAGTTCACGGTCAAAGAAGAAAAGAGTTGCCAGCCTGTAAGCTGCCTCCGGCGTTATGGACATCAACTTCTCCAGACGCATTTTTTGATTTTTGTCAGCCGTGAATGCCTTGGTATTGATGATGGACTGGATGCGAGCGAATGCGTTCACACCTCTCAGAAGCAGAACAACAGCAGGCTCTATGAAAAAAAGGATAAAACAATGGCATAATGCTTCAACTGAAATTCTAAACGCTAAGCCTGCCACCTGTCTGGCATCATAGCAACTATTGATCTTCTACCCAAACACTTATTACGTGCTACAGTTAAGGTATGCTTCATCATGAATGGCAAATGATTCAGACCTAGCTTATTAAAGCCCGAGTTCAGAGACATCTGCTGAGAGAAACGCACACATCCCTATGTCAAACACATTAATTTTGGGACCGAAATGACTTTTTCACCTGAAGTTACGGAAGTGAAAAGCAGGGCGATGTACAGACAACTTGTCCTCAAACATTGGTGGTACTTGAGCCAAAAATGATGATTTTAAAGCTTGCCATAATGATCATACACATTCCATATTTTAGTTTTACAAAATAATCAGATGAACGCAGACAATGAGAGAGATGGACTATGTAAACATTGGTTGGACAACTTCCTGCCCTTGCTATAGCTGGCCAACTGACAAGAACACTTCCGTATCTCTACTAACCGATCAGTGAATACAGGATACTCATCCCACAGCGCCGCTGCATAATGGTCAATTTTCTGCTTTAATAGAATGTCAAAATTCGAAATGTTTTGAAACACAAAACTACAGCTAAATAATCCATTTCTTTTCCACTAATACCCATTCCAATTCTGACTGAATTTCAACAAAATCTCCCTAGGTGCCATTCAATGCGTGTCTTCTCAACCACCTACTTACCTGTCAGCAACTACATGCAGGTGTAACGCCACTTTAAACTCTGACTAAAATCCGACAACGATTCAAAAAATCTATTTTAAAGCTACTGAAATTTAACTTGACTGCCAAACAATTTAGGCAAGATGGTTGTCCAAGTATGACAAAGTCTGACAGAGATCCGTCAAAATCTGTTTAGTTAATAAAAAATACATTATTAGTTTGCGCAAGATTAATCACGCACAGGAAAGTTATGTCTTTCGTTGGCAGCCAAGGAGATATTAATCTCCATTCCGACATAGTCTAGCACTTGTGTGTGTGTGTGTGTGTGTGTGTGTGTGTGTGTGCGTGTGCGTGTGTGTGTGTGTGAAAAACGACTTTTGCCAAAAATGACCTAAATCAGAAATTTGATCTTATGCTCCACATAACTATTTCTGAAAAATAATTAAATCTCATTAAGTGCAAAAAAGCAGTCTCCGAGAACAACGATATAACTACTAGTTACAGACTGATTGCAATGCACTCATAATTACTTGGCTAAACCTTTTTGCACCAATTCCGATGCGGAAGCGTAAGACAAAATTTCTGTCTCAAGACTTAAGACACTTTCACGAATCAAGACCCTATGGCAATATCCTTAACCTGGCACTACCTGAGGTGAGTGTATGAATACTGGACTTCCACAACTTGTCACCAACTTCGTAAGGCGTCAGCTCTTTTGCCTGAGAAGTATTTAGGCACGGCAGCCATTTGATGCCCAGTAGCTCAAAGCCGTCAGTAGACATTGCGACGGGCTGCGTTTTACCGTGCGGAAGAAGATTGAGCAATTTGGCTGAAAAAGAAGCAGACGTCCAAAACACACGGTACACAAAGAATAAGCTGAATCTGCTAGCAGACGGTGTAATACAATGATATAGTCTGAGAAGAACCATTTGAGGACAACCTTACGTAACCAGTCTGATGATGACTCGTGTTTTGTGCACACTTTGAGTCTTAGTATTTCGCATAATGATAGCAAATGGGAAGAAGCAGGTTTTAATAATTAATAAATATTTGCCAAATAATGAAATCATTTATTCGAGAACTGGACTGTAGTTGACACGGCAACTCCTTCACAAAACCTCAAAAATTCCGTTAACAGTAAAACTGTTGTTGTAGTCTCATTGAGTGCACACTTACCCAAGAACAACCCACATGTCTTGATAAGCTGATGCCCTGACATGGCCAGCACGACTATCTGCTCTGACTCGGGGTTGGTATGAAAATGTGGAGAGATGTAACCAGGTGGCGGGCACACATCCAGGTCAGGTACCTGGCAATGTGAACGTGCAAATAAGAACATTAGAGTGTCCGTCCTGGCTTGACTATTCGAAACCCATAGGGGGTAATAAAACTATTATCTTCTCGGCCAGGACCATAAACCTTTCGTAAAGACGAGTTTACTTAAGCCAGGATTAACACAAAAAATGACTGAATTCCCATGAGAACATTCGACAAATCTGTAAAACAATGCACTTAAGAAACTATGGTGCTTACACTCCTCTGATGAAACGAAAAGAAAATAAAGAACCTTGCATTGCTTTCTAATCTTTCTGTAAGATCATATCTGATGACGACCCAGGAGGTATGTGTCAGTCACAAACCAACAGTTGCAAAAACTTGACTTGGTCAAACTTTAAATAACACACAGACACCTCAAACGCAACACCTCGATTAATTTGCGACCGACAACTCAACTCAAAAAGGAGAGCACAGGCAAAAGAAACCACAGAGGCTCACCTTATAGAATTCCCCGCCAAGTCCATTCAAGGTCACATCTGTGAATGGGCTGGCTTGAAATACGATGCCTGATGTGATGGGATGGTGCGTTTTCAGTCCCATTTCGCCTGTTGAACAATATACATACAGGGTGATGGTGCTGGTCTACTACATATTCCCGAGACTTGCTCAAAATCGTATCGTTCCAACAGGAAGTTCACTTTGATCAATACTTACAGCAAAGTACAAAGCATAAAAAACAATTAAGTTATCACGTGACCAATATGACGTGATTGGGGCCGAATGGATGAAACGGTTGAATACACATTTCACTGCTAATTTTTACTTTTTACCTAAAAGCTTGTAGTTATTTCAATATTGCAGTGGTGCAAAGCTTCCATGAATAACCACTAGATGGCACAAAAGAGAGAAGGTATACTATATACTCTCTGCTTAACCGAATAACATAAGGAACGGCAAACGCAACTGACACAAAGCGTAACATTTTGCTGACACAAATTCTTTCCACTAACTTGAGAAGAGAAAATTACCCAGAATGCCTTTGTAACACAGCTGAATCATTATCGCCTCGATTAAACTTGTGGTGTTGTGCATGGCGTTTTCTTTCTGCAGCTGAAATATGGTGGCCGGGTGGGCCGGGTGCTGGCTGGACTGTACGATATGTTGGTCATACACTGAGGACGACTGATTCGAGTCAGGACAGAATACAGGCAACGCATCACTGGAAATACCTAAAAAAATCAAATAACATTTATTTGAAAGCACTCGCATTAAAGATGTGGCTTCATTTTTCTTTAAATTAGTACAACCAACTCACACAATATGGCAGACGTGTGAAATTTTGTTCATTCATTTTCAATGAGAAAGAAACGCAACATGAAATTCATGTCTTATCATCATGAAGTTGTGTGCCTAAGTTGCCATAAGACAATATTTTGTCCTTATAAACAATGTTAAAAGCTCACGAAAAATGAAAAAGGTAAATTTTGGCAAAAATCTTATCAAATTGGTTAGACTTTACCATGTGTTTTAAGGTTATCCCCAACCTTATTCACAAAAATTGGCCAATTTTACAATATTTCACCGCTGTCTAGCAAATTACCTTTATACCTTCATTCTCGGGGAACTTCAAATACAAAATATATACTGCATAGTGAGAAAAAAAAGATTTAGCAGAACCACATTGGAACCGCACAACCTCGTGGATATTTGTTTACTTCTTATGCAAGGTCAAAGGTTAAAGGGATTTCAATTAAATCGAATCTTCTGCCAGGTACAGAACAGCTTCTTATACCCTCAGTCCTTTCATTCAAAAAGTTGCCATAACATTGAGCCAACGAGGTGTACTTATGATAGAATGGTGCCGGGGAAAACAAAGACAAAACGTAGTTTTGATCCTAAGGGAGTTGTGCGTCTACATGCATACGGCCATTGGCTTTGATAATGAATGCTATGAGTCGCCTCAGGCCTCTGTGGTCATGAACACAGAAAGTTGTGAAAAGAGATAAGTCCACACCCAAATTCCTTAATTCAATTAATGAGTTGACATTTCGATGTTTCGATCTCATGCTAACGACATACTTTAACCACCGATTCGATTTTTGTAATCCATTTCTTACTTGGTTTCGTATCAGCCTCCCAGCACGTGACGTGTACAGGCTATGAACTTTGACCTACTTAGAAAGTAGGGTGTAAATAACAGTAAAAGTTGGCTGTGAATTATAGGTCTATTTGAGGTTTTAATGATAAGTTAATTACGCACTGCAAAATCAGTAGACACAGCGAGTGAACGTTGAAATAGCTAACATAGTTAAGGATTGTATAAGTTATGTGTACCGAAAACAAGTTTTCACCGAATAATTAACTGAAAACCTAGAGATTTTCACTTGTCCCAGATTAAGCGGCTTTTTCTCGGCTTTGGCAAATCGACTTAATTTGAAATTAGGAACACACGTTCTCAAAAACGGCTCGGTGGATTTCGCTGAAACTTTCCAAACTCAATATTTAGTCATCAATGTCAAAAACGCTGTTAGGATTTTTGATATAAAGGCCTAGTTTTTGTGTAATGTGACAAAGACGAATACGACTTCAATTTTTTACAAAAATACCTTACGTTTTGCGAGTTGATTTGTCATAGAAACCAAACGAACAGACTAATCGAAAATTCTTAACAGCGTTTTTAAAATCGACTGAGGGGTTACTTTGCTATGAATGTACCTTTCTTAAAAATGAAATTTTGACTTAAAAAGGTTTTTACATAAAAATAATAATGGCACATAAATACAAAAAATATAATATTTATATTTCCTGGTCTTAGTTCTTTCAGAAAATATATACTTTTACTAGTTGACAAGGCTTGGTTTTTTGATATACGAGTTAGAATGGAGGCCATTAAATAAGGTTGGAGATAACCTTAAATCGTCAAGTAAATCATCTGTCAAAATCTGGTCAATACTTGATAGATGTAAGTCGATGGATCGGCAGCAGTCCTCTTAAATGAAACAATGATTACCACAAAACACGTTCAAAATACCACTGACTTTTAAACTTAGTCTGCTAAAAGGCATCTTTGAACATCTTTCTTTCAGCTCTCAGTTGACTACCAATATCTCCCTACACTTACCTAACATGGTTGCCTTTCTGGTGGTGAGTCTCAGTCGGCGCATGCCTCTCAGCTGGTAACCCCTCCTTTGACACATTGCGAGGACAATGCCAAAAGCTTTAGCAGGCAACAATGGAGATGCTGTCAGGAATATGTCGCTGCGACTCATGGCCGTGAGAGTGGCTGGCGGGCAGTCTGTGCGCACCAACCCTTCTTCCTGAGTGTCGTCTAAAAATGACACCTTTTTTGACTTTTTGACACTAGGGCTACCACTCCTGCGGCGAATACGTTTCGATGGTACTGCCACGCCGACATCCACAACCCCGCTAGGTGGCACCCTGCCACCAAACCAGCGACATATTTCGACGTTTGTTCTCAACGGTGTTCGTGGACAGAAGAAAAGGCAGTTGTCTTTAGACTCTCCGCCAAACAAGGCTGACAAAGAATTGGGGTCTGTTCTCCTGGCTAGGGCAGGGTCAGCTGGCCCTACCGTGTCAAGCCAAACAGTTCGCGCTTGAAACCCTCTTACACTCAGAGCAAGAATAGGTCCTATGTTATTCCACAAGTCACAGCTAGAATCTGCAGTGGGCAAAACAGGCACTGATGTATTTAACAAAGCTTGAGTCGGATACAGCAGCCGTATGCCGGCAAGATCGAGTCCTTCTTGCAAGACACGCGACAAGATTCCCATTAGAGCTGGAGGATCCTGGTAGATTCTTCTGTAGACCAAAGACATAGTGTTCTGAGTGTCATAGTTCACTTGCTCATCATTGAGTCCACTGTAATGGCATGTTTCCTCAGAGTCCACAGTTTGCCAGAAAAATCCAATATTGGTGCCAAACATCTTCGACACGGCCAGTTTGTCAGGGTTGATCTGAATGAAGGTGGACAAAGGCTTGGCTGTGATGGACGGCAGTGGGGCGGCGTACGTGAAAGACTCGTCGGCTTTTGATTGGACAGGTACCTGAACGACATTGCTGGTCACCTTGATTGGCTCAAACGCACTGAACCAAGGACAGACAGAACTGAGCGTGTTCACAGATAAGTATTTGCACAGCATCTGTTGAAACGGTGTTGTGAGTTCAGCATCACGACCCTACAAGCGCAGAAAATGAACCCTAGTTAGCAACATATCTTGCGTAATTTTTTGTCAATTTCCTCAATAAAACTAAGTTAAAATATTAAAGGAAATTTTTACTTTCTTGGGGGAATATCTCACCAAATTTGGTAGAAAATTAATATTCAAAATGATATATTGTCAATTTTAAGGTGTTTTAAAAACATTGCGAAAGCCACCAATTTTTGCAAAAATATTGCCTGATGTTAAAACTTCTGTATGGAACAGGAATTTAACACCATAAAAGGTCTGGAGTAATTCAGATAGTTATATACTTTAACGAATCAACGAGAAAATAAAATAAAATATCAGTCACGTTACATACTAATTGGTGAAATTTTACTGAACCTTGAATTATGCAGCTGTCACTGATGCAGGATATCTAATAAATTCAAAAGTAACAATTCTGACATTGTTTTGTTTCCTTAAATTGAATGAAGAATCCTCCAATATACAAACAAGCAATATGCAAGCAACAATGCAGAGTTTCTGACAAAATGCAGCTCTGTAGCCAGTAGGCCTAGGGTTCTACTGCATGCCAAGCTGGCAAAAAAGACCAATGAAGTAAAAAGTAAAAAACATTTAAATTTGTAAAATTTAGCACATCTACAAACTCTTCATACATCATGCCAGTTTCAGTGTCAGATGGTGAACTCTACTGATGGCGGAACTGACAACCACGCACGGTAGAAGGGACGTTCGTAAACTCCAAAGGGTTAATAAACAGAACACGTCAAAAGCCTGAAAACCTCAAATTTAAAACCCATCTCAATTGATTGGCAATAAACATGAACGTGTAAACTAAACACAACACTATTGAGGACTCGCAGATTCTGACTTTACGTCAATCCACACCTCCATTGCCCAGCAGTACCTTTCCTTTCTTCACCTTGGCCTGTGCATCAAAGTTTTCAGTTGGCACTACAGCAACAATCAGCATTAACTGTCCGTCTAACCACAGTTGCTGTAGGCCAACAACGTAGAAAGGCAGCGGATTGGTGCTGGTGCCGTCCTTGGATGACTGGTGTAAGAAGGAGAAATCGTCTGGTACGTGAGACAGTAACCATGACAACAATGTTGGATACGAGCCTGGGAATCCCATGCCTGGAAAATGAACATCAGCAATTATTGTGATTTCAACAAGAAGCAAAGGGTAGCTTAGAATGACTGTTTTCACTGGAGGTGCATAAATGCTCATTGGTGCACTGTGATTGCTTTAAGTCCGGCCAACTGTTACAATAAAACAGCCTCAGTAATCACGCCAAATTTTGTCATTTTGTCAAGCTAATAATAATGCGTACAGCATTCAGATTCTAACACAATGGCAGATAAAGTCACACGCGGAAGACAATACCCAAAGAAAACAAATTTGTAATGGGCACAAAAACGCGACACATAGGTTCAATAAACTGACCTGTAGACTTGTGGCTCTTCTTCTTCTCAATCAGACCATGAACATGTACGTCTCAAATGATTTGTACAATTTCACAACCAAACATAGCACTGTACACTACTATCACATTGGACATGTATGGTTGGCTGTATGACGACAAAATGCTGCGTTATTTGTAACAAAGTCTGCAGACAAGCAGGCTTAATCCGCTATGAAAGTGCACAGCACTCTACTAAAGTTGTACTTTCCCAATGAAAATTACGAGGACTTCAAGGCATACCCAGAAAATCGCCAACTTGCATGTATTTCACACACACAACACACACACTATTTATATTTTCCTTAAGTTAGTTTTTACAAACAACTCTTAGTTAAGTTATTTGTAACACATGAATGTTCCCTAAAGCTGAAAGGGAACCCAATTTAAAACAACCATGAACAACCAAGGGTAAGGCAGCCATCTCAGTTTGTGGTTTTCCCTGGAGGCATCAATAGATTATTGACCACCACACTATATCTATCCCCAAGGGTATAACACAACAAGGGCGGACATCATTATTACTAGCAGATCAAAAAGACCACCCCATACATATTCAAACAAAATATTATGGTATTCGCTAAATCATACCAGTTACTGACGCTACATTTTGCCTTGTTTAACTGGTTATAAAAATCAAATTATGCCTTTTACTCTTCAAGTTCACCTGATTGTAACTGGATTTTGTTTCTGAACTTCAAAACCATCAGCAACTAATAAGAAAACGATTCATTTGGGTTGGCCAACCGTATAATTATAAATTTGAAGAAAAGAAAACGGTGTAGGTATACATTGTCCACAACTTTGGTAACCGAAATGGAATCCTAACAAGGTAAGGGGTATTAAAAGGGTAAAAACTCTATTTTCGGTTTTTAACCAGGACGAAATGTAGCTTTAAACCAACTTTTCCACAAAGATTACCATACCGGAATCTAAACTTTTGCCAGAGGTCTGTCGGTGCATCAGTATTTGGCCACTACTTGACAAATGAATAGTTAAGAGACAACACTCTTGTTCCAGCGACATCGCCGGTGGCAACGGGGAGGGGGCTGGCTCGTAAGATGCTTCCTGGAATAAGACGCGTTAACTGAGTAGTACAAGAGTGTGGTGAAAACGTGACCAACTGAATTTACAACCAGAGGAAAAATGCAAGAAAAATTTTCTAAAAATATGTGCAGCGCACGCAATACCCTCTGTTCTTGTAGTTGCAGCAATGCACACCACAAAGACGTTTCTCAATAGGCGGTGCATTAAGCTGATGCATTTCCCAAATATCAACCAATAGAAATATTTGAATGTTACTTAACGACCAATTAGAATGTCCCAATGCTACTTTGTTCGGCTAACCAATGAGAATCCATTTTACATGATCAATCAAGTGCCTCCTGCAGCAGTGTAGGCATATAATTGAGGGAAAAATGCATGGTTGGAATGGATACTAAAACCATAGCCAAATTAAACAATCAACAACAAAAAATCCTTGCCATTTGAGTATGCAGCAACTGCTCAATAGATGCAGAATGTGTGAATTTCATAAAACTGGGTCCACCAAACCAATAAAAACATACAACAGTAGAAAAATGTGATGCAACAAGTCCCCATCAAAAATCGTCATGTTTGGAACAAATCAGTTAAAATTCTGTTGAATCAATACTCTGATTTTCTTTACCAACTTTTGCAACACTCCACAACACTTAATAAACAATTCTATCTATTTTTTGATCTGCTGGACACTAACAGGCACTGTGGTTAGTACAGAATTAGGAACGATGGCTCACCAAATCAAACAATACCGGGGTTTCCTCGGCGCAGCTCTGCTTCCCTTTAACAGTCATCTTAGGTCGAAGAGCATCCAACCTTTGACTCAACCTGATGCGAGACTGGCGCTCTTGCTCCTTCTGTTCCTTCAACTTCCTAAAAATTTACGACAAATTTTACAGTGACGCTCATTGTTCATCGGCAGAGCAACTACAGCTATATTCATACACAGCAACCTATTTAACAAATTAATAAGTTAACAGCATATCCCCAGGACATCTGTATACTGGTTGATATAAATTCATGTAAGGCTGATGAACAATGGCCATCAGGATGATTATCAATGGTGATGAGGATGACCATAAATGGCCATTAGGATGACCTTAAATGGTCATCAGGATGACCTTAAATGGTCACCAGGATGACCATAAATGGTTACCACGAAGACAATGAATGGTCATCAAGATGATGATATTTGGTCATCCGGATGATGATAAATGAGCATGTACTATGCTAACGTAAACAAAAAAACAGGTCACATATAGAAACTACTACCTCAATAAGAATAATATTTACTTTGTCCCTCATGAGATTACACTATTATCATTGGCCTGCAATTAAATAACAAATCATCGGAAATTAACACGACTTACGATAAACCTTGCATGAAAAATTATATCAATCGTCCCTACGAATTCTTATCAAGCATTTAAATCATATCATACCATGAATCCATGGTTTATATGAATTCATATAAAAATCTTTTACCATGATAAATTACGATCAAACAAAATTGCCCGTGTACCTAGCTGCTTCTAGGCGCCTCTGTTTTTCTCTCTCCTGCTGCTCAGACTGTTCACTCGGTTGGTCTGTTACAACTGTCGGCCTATCACCCTCACTCTCCACCTTGCTGACCGATGAAGATCCTACTGACCGAGTGCTGGTCATTTTCTTTTCTGAGAGACTGCGTGTTTTGACATCTTTGATTGGGGGTTTGTATGGCCTTTAATTAACGGAAGTTGAGGTTCATGAAATGCAAGCCACACCAAGGTGAAGAAACTAATTCAACAGTGAGAGCTTGTTGATGAAAAATCTTCACACTGTATCTACAGCACACAACTTGCACTCAGCCACAACAACAATGTACTCCGCTCTTGGTAAGCCTCCATGACGCCGAATTCCAAGTCACTTTTTCTGATTATATTTTATAAGTACATTACCTCAAATGCAAACAAACTGAAAACATGAACACTAACTTATCAATAATTATAACACACACAACCAGTCTATTTGAGGTGGGACACAATGACTGATTAAGGCCATGAAAACGCTTGATGAAAAATACCTCGTCTTTTGTTCCACATCCTCCACTTTCACGTGACCATGTTTTTCAATTGACTGGCGAATTCTCCGTCGCTTTTCAAACCAGAGCCCTTCTTCATCGCTGTCCGAGTTCCCAGAACTGCAACATTTCCAAGGATTGCACAAATAACTATTGAGTGCCGCTGGGCGACTCGACTTTTTTGAAACTTTGCAGTCATTCTCACATTTACTTATTAATGAAGACAACAGTGCCCTCTGTATGCGACAATCAGAGGGTGGCTTTGTCTGACGACCACTAGGCAAGTCTGCACCAGACTGCAACAACAGCGTAATTGTCAATGCTGAAACTCAACCGACGATGACACAAAAACATCATTCCTAAAGTCAGTGTATTCTTTGTTTGGCTGACTCCACTTAAAACAGTGCAACACACATTCGTACCTCTGTGACACATAGAGTTCAAATCATACCTGTCATCGTCTGAATATTGGTTCAGGTTCAATATTCGTCGCACCGCCTCTTGGTTGACCCTATCCTGTTCACCATTTTTGTCGTTGTCACGCAAATCAAGAAATATCGTATCACGTAACTGCTTGGTATCACCGGCACCACCTGCAAATTCTGCAAAATGAAACAGGTTATTAAGTTTATAGCAAGCATTTTTCTAAGTCTGGTCAGCACGCCAAAGGTGGCCGCATAGTAAGTTTATTTCAGCACTCAGGGCTCCGACCCTTATAAACAATCATACACATATAGCAAACACAAGTGCATACTCAACATTAAAAGATAATACAAAGAATTATTTGTGCGGTGAAAACTTGGTGAATGAAGTGAGCTAAGTTTGAAACATTGCAGGCATTCTTCGACTAAATGAAAGGGTCACCATCAAAGTACTTTATGACAAATATCAAAACTTTCTCTTAAGAACTTCATAGTTACACAGGGGACTATTAAAACACGTCTTTCGTCCTCAATATCGTGGGTACATACAGAGCACAAACGTCGATCTCTAGCTCTACCCAAGTGTCTACCAGTTTCCAGTTTCAGTTTATGAAATTTGAACACCTAAAACATGCAAGAGCTGAAACTAAATATTTTTTATCCAAACATCAGACAATTTTCCTCTAGAATGAGTCTATTTTTAAACAGTTAGTGTCTAATTTTCCAAGAGGTGAAATTTTATCCAGTCGCTGCTCTTCATCTATGTCAACACACCTTTGTTTCAATAATTAATTCTTCATTTCCAACTCCTTGACAGACCCAAACAATGCCAAACCCAGTCCTGCACAGTGTGTCTAACAGAGCCAGCATATTGATTAAGGACTAGAAGCTTTGACTCAACATGTAGCATAAGCAGATTTTGGGGACAACAGTATTCCCCATGTTTCCGAACACTGGGGTCACGTGGAAAATTTTTGAGGTCTATTTCAATTTCTTAGGGTCCGTGAAAACCACCCAGAAATCATTAGACAAGTTGTATTTTGTGACAGAATGCAGGTGATAGCCACTTAAAAATTAACAAGGACTTAAATACTTGATGAACTTTAATGTCAAAAATAGCAAACAATAATTCCGCATTTTCTTGTCCCAGAATGAAGAAACTGCCCCGAAGGCTTCATCGATAATAATGCACACAAAAATCAACATAGTTTCTAGTATACTACTGTCTGGGAACAGTTGATTACAATATTTACCTGCAATAGGTGGAAGGTCTACAGTGCTGACACCTGTTGCCGCTCGCTGTTTCTTTTTAAGTTTATCTGCAATATCAAGAGAATCTCAAATGACCTTTGCACTCATTACCATACTGACAATGGAAAAAACATGCCTATTACTATAGAATCCTGTCCTTATAATAGAATTCTGTATGAAAAAGTCAAAGGCCATGGCATTACAACTGGGATTGTTGCATTTCTAAGTTCCCAAAATTTAATTATTTTGCTTTTAAGACCATGGCACAACTTCACAACATGTGATGTTCTTCTTTCCGTTGACAATAATTGCGAACAGTCTCTAACTACAGCCATACAATATGATTACGTCATAAAACATCCCAATGGTGACCTCTGTTCCATTTCAGCTAGACTGGGTTACAAGTCAATGTCACATGTTTGTGAAGCCAGCACTAGAACTGACTGACAAGTCAATTCAAACAATAGACAATCACTGCTGATACCTTTGATTTGGTTATCCTGTATTGCCCTGCTGTTCTTGGGTATTGCTCCAGTCTGGGGGTCCACCTTGGACAGGTCTTTGCCTGTTGTCTGCATGGACAGTCTGGCCAGTTTTGCTATAAGCGACTGGTCACCTTCAGCAAGTGACTCCGTCACGTGTCCCGCCGCTTCATAAATAGACTGGGACGGGGGCTCCGCATCATATGCACTCGTCTCTTCGCGTCTCACGTAGCTGCTCAAATCATCTAACAATGACAGGATAAGATCTTTCAATATCTGAATGATCCCTTCTGCCCAAAGATATTGCCAAGCATGCAATGTAAAATTAGACACAAAATAAAAATAAAATTAACAAGAACTTACTACAGACTCCACACCTAGGTACTTTAAAACTTTCTATAAAAATTCAACTTCCATTGAATTATGATCGGTACTTCCCTGGATTACCAAGTTTCAGAGTTTTCTATACTGACACTAGTTTAAATGATTTGTTTCAAAAGAAATCAAAAAATCTAGTTTGATCATGATTGTTGTAAATGTTTTGCAGACAAACTACAAATACGCCGACAAGTACGCAGTTCTTCTAAAATTACAAGCTAGCTCGCAACCTGATATCAAATACGTATAGAACTCATGAAAGTAGGATGGAATGAAAATCATCACAATCATAATTTGTTGCGAGAAACGAAGTAGCGTTATATCTCACCAAAGTTAATATTGTCAAGGGAGGCCATCGACAATATTGTTTCCCTTGGCATGAACCTCCCGTACGTCACTTCAGTATTGTGCGAGCGGACCACTGTCTTCCCATTGGCCGGCTTGCCAGCATCCCACCTATTCCTGTTCTTGTCCTTGTTATGGTTGCTACGGTTACTATTCACGTCTTCCACGTCCTCAGTATCACCATTAGCACTACTAGCACTACTCCCGCAATCACTACTTCCTATTCCAATGTCTCTAGTTTCCATCGCATCCTGAGCTGAGCTTTCCGTGGACGTGAAGACTCCAACGGACGAATTTTCCGTGTCGTTAAAGGTCATCTCCGTTCCCTTGTCGACAGAAGTAGGGCGTGGCTGCGTCTCCATTTTGACCCAGGTATGCATGAGAGGTCCACCAAATCGTGGTGTTCTTGGTGAAGTTCCAGTGCTCACTGAGGTGCCTCTAACAACGCCATGCTTTAGAAAAACAAAACAGAAAAACGTAAAGAAAAACGGCCGCAATACAACATTAGATACTACAGAAAACAAAACAACATCCAGTTTGACGCTTATGAGATCTACACCCTCGTTTTTCTGTGAAAAATGGAAAACAGATGAAATGTAAGGAACTAGACATTTGCTAAGAAATTCAATTATTTCATTAATGGATAGCAAATTGAAATATATTGACAAGGTAGTGTCTGAAAATAAACTATTTTTTAAGTGTTCAAAACTAATTCACCAATTGAAAACCATTTTTAAACTTTACCGTTGGGAACATGTTTGATTGGTTCCTCATTCCTTCTGAAGGTGTCATACTTATCCTTCCTATTGTCGGCAGGAAAAAATTCTTGCAAATATTTGCTGAGCTGGACACGACTGATATTAAATAATGTTATCAAACTTTGTGTTATTTTCTTAAAACAGGCTAATTCCTTTTTGAAAACCGGAAGTCTTCTCCATTAAATTTGAGCACGTAAACAACCAATGGGGGTAAAAAATTAGTTTTAAGCCTGTTGTCATAAAAACCTCACATTTCGATTAAAAACTCACTCGATACGAACTACTAAACATAATATACAGAACATAACAAGAGCTATTGATAACTGTAACTTACATCCAAAGGTTCAATTAGGTGGTCGTCACTGAGACTCTCATCTAAATCCTTTTCATCATCAGTCAGAACAGGAACACCTGAGCTTGGGCAACGTTGGAATATGCTGAACTCCTCGTCGGAACTGACCTGAGGTACAAAAAGTGGATAACTGTGTAACCTGTTGATCCATCGGAAAGATATACTACAGAGAGCGATAGGCTACAGATTTTTAAAGAACAGTATCGGTTTTACGACAGAAAAATAGTTAGAGGACAGAGATTAATTCTACAGAGCTCTTTATTAAAGAAATTCGAAAATCCAAATTATTATGCACACAATATTTCATACTGACTTAAGTCTCTAGTAATAGCAAACTTTTTCAGTTTAACTGCAACTGACAGATAACAAAGATTTTCAAACAGGTGTCCTCTTACCAGTCCAATATGCCAATGGTTGTTATAAGTTTCAATATTATCCCTTAAAACAATGGAGGTTTTTCAAGATTTCCCGCATCACATCACTGAACCTGGATATCTATGCAATATTTCAAATTTTCGGAACAAAACTACCAATATGAAAAATCATGCAGAAATCCCAAACACTGTGATCCATAACAAATACGTACGTCTGAATGTTCATTACATTAGGCAATTACATGAATACGTAAATCATGAACTGGTGTGGATATATCGATAGGAAATGTTTATAAGTCTGGTCCACACACCACCTGTTGGCCACATTATGTGACCTAAGATTTATGTTCATTAGATCATGTAATGAGGCCAAAAGGTGTCAAGTAGACCTGACCAGACTTTGCGATTAAGCAATTGGGCAATTCAAGGCATTGTGATAGTCACAGTGATGCTCCTAGAACAGGAGCCACGCTTGTGTATATTTACCATTCAAGTTAGCCCTTAACTTCACAGCAGACAACTAAAAGAAATCTCATTACAGGATTAGTTCAGTGAAAAAATAAAGTCCTTACAAATTAATGATGGGAATGTTTCAAGAAACACATGCTGATAAAATTACTTACATCAGAAACTTCAAAATCAATTGATGGTAAATTCTTTTCTACTTCAGCGAAGATGGAATCCAGTTTTGGTTTTATTGACGACCTTGACATTGACAAACTTCCTGGCCGAAGATAGCTATCTTCACCATCATCGCCAGACGCCATTTTGTTTCTCCTGAAATGATCGACCAAACTGAAACTTGATTTTTGCAAGCAAAACTATACGTGTGAATATACTTAACAACATGGGAATATAACAACATCACAATAAATCATTATGAGGGCATTGGTTGTCCAGATAAAAGAGTCAATTTCTTTTCACAGTTTCAGCTTCGTATGGTGTTGTGACTCAGGAATACTTTTGAACAGCTTAATTAACACAACAAGAACAGTTGCATGCTCTCCAATAAGATTGCTGTGAAACTGCGATGCTGTTCGAGGATGGACGTGATAGTCAAAGTGAATGATGTGTTCGGGTAGCACGAAGCAAGGTTATGACTCAGCCTTCGAACAATTGTTCTTTCAGCTCATTTAAGGCAACATTAAATTCATGTCTTCTGCAAAAAAAATTTGAATGAGGTCACTTAGTATAATAATAAAATTGGTCTCGTATTGTTCATCAGTCAAATTAGAGGGGTCGTTTCAGGACTTCAAAAGAATTTATAGTTAAGCACTCATAAATATCAGGTCCCGCCAGGAGCGCGCACAGTGTTGAAAATGGCCAGATGCTGAATTGGGCAACGGAATGAAGGAATGCTCCAAGAAAAAGTTCGATTACAGTATTTGTTTGAGTTGGAAGGATTTAAAAACATTGACGGCCTCCTAAGTTATCCCTCTGTACGCAAAATGTTCTTATAACAACGTGTCCTTGATGTTTTGATCCATTACGGTGCTTCCCATTGCTTGTTCGATTCTATAGCCCAACAACAAGTTGGGAAGTTTACCCCTGTAGCCAATATCTTACACGACTGATTAACTCCATTCTGGCATTTATGATTGGAGGGCCAGCTCTCTTTTGTTTGATAATTGCTCTAATCTCCAATAAGATCATATCTACCCTGACTGGGCTGTGCTGTTAAAAATAAAAGTTAAGTTATAACATATTTGAACATAAACCAATAGCATTTCTGAAATCTAAGTCAAATGGTGATCATGTTTAGATTTTGAATCGCCCATCGCCCAACTGTAACCTAAGTTACAACAATCTATTCTTTCTGAATACACCAATTCACTTTGAGTTTGACTGTGTTCACACGTGGTCTGTAATAAGCCTGGTAGATAATTGGCCTGCTTCTTGTCATAACAGACAAAAGAGTGTGCTTGGCTAGATGTTAGAACCCCCTACGTCTGGTAAAGTCACTGCATGGGAAAATGCTGTCATGCAGTGTGAGGCGTATAAAGCTCTTATAAGAGCTTTACCATCTCTACTATAGCCAGCTACAGACAGGGAGCCTTACCATCTCTACTATAGCCAGCTACAGACAGGGGTCACTGTCTACTACACCCATGATCCTGGTACAGCCTGGTGATGCCGTGACGGTACAAATTCCTCATGATCACC
>NMRA01000497.1:110474-129483 GCA_002633005.1 Phoronis australis | reverse complement strand
CACCCCCCCCCCCACCCCCATTCCTTCTTGAAAGTCTAGCATTGTTCTTCTGACATATGGGATCAATAATTTAAAACCATGTCTGCATGCAAAGGCACAGTCCAGGCACAGGCACAGTCCAGGCACAGGCACAGTCCATGCACAGGCACAGTCCAGGCACAAGCACAGTCCAGGCACTGTCCAGGTACAGGCACAGTCCAGGACTGTGTTCCTTAGGTGCAAGAAACTCACGAAAATGCAAGATCAAGCACCTACGTCTTTGAAAGATTAGTAAGTAACTGCAACTAGTCAAATCAATTATTCCATTTGGGAATTGAACCTGAATAACTTGCATGTGGGTACATTAACCATTCATGTACCGACATGCAAGTTATTGAAACCAGCAGAGTATAGTCTTAAGTCTATTAATGTTATGCCATTACCATATCGAACTCTGACCAATCTCATCTGAGCAGGTGACAGCAATTATTTATTATTATTATTACCACTTATAAACACTGGAGCCTGTCACGGGACGCTTTTACAACATCGCCATGCACTAAGTGATCACACTAGCTTTCTTGTGCGCACCTTGTGCCAACCGAATGCAAGCCAGTTAAACAGTCAGGAGCTACATTACTCTCGACTCCTTGGTAATTATGACAACAATCCTTCATTTCCAAGATTTACAGAGAACGCTCTCTTCAAATGCATTTTTTTAATAACTATGACCGTTAAAACAAATAAAGCTTACTTGTGAATGAAACGCTGTGCATAGAAGGTTATGAGATAAATATGTTACGCCGTCATTCTATACTATTGTGCAAGACTAGCATGGACTGTCAACTTCAGAGATTCGATCTCGGGTTTACAAACGTCCACCATTAAAAAAATCCCCGGATTACTAACTACCGCGATAACAGACGAGATTTCAATTTCAACACAAGAGGGCAGGGTAGTTGATTGGAACCTGGGACAAATGCAGGTACGGTGTCCTTATTGTGCTACACGTCAACGCAAATTCCCTGAATTTAGAGTTTCTGGTTGAGTTGATAACATTTTTCTTTAAGGATTTAGATTTTTTCCACTCTAATACATTCATTTTAAACGCCTTGATTAATTAAAGAAGTAACCAACACAAACTCAGAGTCAAGATTTGACAACAATGACTTGTCAATCAATGACAATGTCTGTCACTGTCACTGTCAGACTGTCCCATACACAGACACACAGTCACAGGCCACGTCAGAAGTTCAAAACAAATTTGTTCCAGAGTAGTGATGTTGTGCTTAAACTTGGAGCCCCGCTTGATCTCAAGATCACGTATGCGTGAACTTGGAATCTGGCATTCAAGTAAGCTTGGCAAGTTGGCACTAGAAATGACTAGAATCCACTAGATCCAGTTATGTGGTCAAATAATCATATTTTTGGATGAATTGCACGGCTGTTTTATTGGCTTTTTTCCAGCTGTTGGTAAAATTAATCATAAAACGATAATTAACCATTCAATTCCTTTGAAGTGACACTGCTGTACGTGAACTTGGAATCTTGCTTAATCTCAAGAAGTGAGTGTTGCGTGAACTTGGAATACGCGAGGCAACTTGACAAGTTCACTCAAATAATCACGTTCATGTTCATAAACATTTGCACTGCACTAAATCAAGTTACATTTGAATAAAATAATATCAGTTTAAACCAACCTTTTCATCTTCGGGCGATCAGTTTCACCAAACAATAATCGATTTAGCCATTCACATATTCCTCCAGTTCAGCGACACAAGTTACAGTAAGGGAGAAAATGGTTGATTTTGAGGCCAATAACTGCAAAAATTCTTTTCAGCGAACAGAAATGTCACCTTTTTGTCTTAAAGAATATTCAATTCCAAGTTCACGCAACACTCACTTCCGCTTAATCTTGAGATTAAGCAGGATTCCAAGTTCACGCACAGCAACACAAGCTCTGGTAGTTTAAAAAATAGGTTACCGTAGAGCCAATAACTTCAAAAAAAACTTTATTCTGCAGAAGTTTCTCACGAGCTTTAATGAATATGTAACTGTAAGTCCACTTACCCATGATAGAGAAATTAAGACAAAAGTGTAAAGTCCATGCTAGAGTATAGTAGTGATACCAAGAAGACGTGAATAATTGTCTTCATGGTGTCACTTCTAAGTTATGTATTTTTACTAAAGTAATTTCAGGTGTAATGTTAAATTGAGACCGAAATAATTAGCTTAAAGGTAGCAGTGGGAATTAATGGTCCCTGATCTAGAGAACTAGTTTAAGCCACTAAGTAATGAGGCTGTTATTCAGTGATTGCCTGCGTCTCTAAATCAGGTCACGCTTTGTCGAGAAACCATGCATTCCATTAAAAAGAGACGACGTTCATCCCTTTGTCAGTAATCCTGCATTTCAGCCATCTAATAGGCAATGCGTTGCCTGTGGATGCCAAAGGTGTATCGGCACGCTGTGGAACTGTGGAACTTGCACGCTAAATCCTTATTTCTGTGATTGTTTGGCCAAATTAGTTAGAAACAGGTCATATAGCAACGATGTGAATATGAAGTCGGTTGAAAATTGACAAATGTTTTTAACGAGTTTTGCGACGAAAATGATCCTCTGCGTGTCACTGTCAAACCGCACGTGTCCGGTAAGTATTGTGACTTGGTGTTGGGGAATAACACTGCATGATGTGGACTATGTGAGCTTGCGAGATACGGCATTAGTGCAAAAGTCACATAAATATAGATTTTTTTGTTTTCAAACTTGCAAGTTGTCAATGAATACAAGCGTAGATTATGTTAAAATAACATTGTTTATTTCATGCTGTACATTAGCATAGTTAGTAGCATACAAATACATCTTTTAAACAACAACTCATATTTATACCTCGTATGAAAACATTTGATACATATCCTGCTGTATAACGCCTATGATGTCCCGTTTGAAGCACCCATAAATCAGTTTGGAGGACTTATGGTTGTGGTGTACGGAGTTCCAGAGACAAATTGTGCTGATGGTTTCATGGAGATGTGAATCTGGCACAATCTAAAGAGAAAAATGCAGAGGCTGCATTTGGTTAATTTTCAATTATTTTAGAAACGAGAAGGGGAGCAAAAATGGTTGTAACTATTTTTTTAACTTCTTGGTTTTTCTTCAAGTTTCAAAACATGGAAGCGAAAATATGCTTGTAAGTGAAGTTCTAACCCTGTGAGGTCTGTGCTCTTTTCACGTACTGTGGTAAATTGGGCACCTTTGAACTCTGCTTTCAAATTGTGATTTTTGCCCAAAAGGTGGCAGCATGGCATCTGAAGACTTGCTGTATGAAGCTGCTTCAGATGAGTCTTCAGAGAGCGAACTGCTAGACAGAAGTCTGTCGTGTTGGAGAGGCTGGAGTGGGGTAGACGAGGACTTTGATCCGCTTCCTGTGGACATTCATACTGCTTCAAGCCTTGGACAGTATGATGCCGTTAGGATGTTCATTGTCAGGTATGTCTTATTAAACCAAGATTCTTAACGTTTTGCGCAAGCGGCTAATTTCCAGTGCACTGTCACTGTCTGTGAGCACGGATATTTTGACATTTGAGATTACATCTGTTAAGAGTTACTGATATCAGGAAATTTATTCTGGTATTTCATATAATTGGTTTGAAGAAACCACTTGCTGCTTTTAAATTATTTCGTAATTGCAGTATTGTATAATTATTTAGGGAGAAAACACAGGACTTTAAAGACACTTCCCAGAAACATTTCCCCCAAAACTTTAGACCTGAACCAAAATTTTTGCATTATTTTGTGCATTTAGGTGCTTGTGCCTATTTTTGACTATGGATTCTTTCAAAAACTATTTTATTTAAATGTTTCTCGAGTAGAGACCTGTGACTGCTGCAGTGGATACGCATGCCTGTTGGCTGTTTTCCGTACGCCACTTGGTCATTCTTTGTACTGCACTTTCCATAGTTAATATTACACTTTGTATTACATACATGTCAGCATCTACCTTTCTTAAAGGATGGGTCAAGTTTTGCTCACTTGCTTGTCTGTTTGGTATTTGCTCATCACAACAAGTGTTTGTGCCTAATTCCAGATGCAGACGCAGCTTCGTGTGTAGCCTAAATATGCGCGTACGGTAGTTCTGTTTGATTATAGCTTGATTTTTATGCATATCCACTGAGCTCTTTCACTGGGTCAAAACAGATCTGTGATCATGCCTCTGAATTCAAACTTCACTATTCTATATATCATGTTGTAATGTACCGTTAACATATTATCATGCCAAGTGTTCATTTGCCACAGTAGACTTAACTAAACCTTCACTAACTACAGCGGAAAAGAGGATCTTACTAGGAAGAACCTGGGCGGCTGGACACCGCTAATGTACGCTAGCTACATTGGACACGACAACGTGGTCAACTTGCTGTTAGAATCTAAAGTAGATGTACACGCCAAGAACAACAAAGGACAGACGGCGCTAATGCTAGCGGCGAGCTGCGGCAATGAAAGCGTCTGCTACTTCTTACTATGTGTAAGCAGGAGCTGTTCAGATTTAACATTTTTGCGTCCATTTTGTTCTAAAAGTTGTTTTTCAGCCGGTTTAGCAGGTACGGTATATTATGAAGCAGATTTTATGAGAGTAAAATGCATTAATTCAATTTTTGTTTTGAGCCGGCTAAACTGGGTGAAATGAACCTTTAATATGATTATATAAAGTGACGGATGCACAGAATATTGTGCAGCCATCAAGTGGAGAAGAAAGGTCGTAGGTCAGCTATTCTCGGCAAATTCACAATAGGGCATAATTTAATATTTGTTGTAATATTGTTATAAATTGACTGGCCCTAATGACATCTTATGGCATGCCAGAAATTTATCTGCCACATGCCTCAATTCTTGGCATGATTTTAAGTCCTTATGTCCACGTTGCTAAAGTGTGTGTTTTAACACACAATTGAAATTGTTTTTTTGCTAGGTAATATTTCCTCATATTGCATTCTGTGAAACTGGAAAGGTTTCTTGCAAATATGAAGTGCGGTTTTCAACAAAATATTTCATAGTCTGTTAGATTTTTGGGTTATTTAATTGTTTTTATGCTGTTGGATGGCTATTTGTTTTCTACTGATCACCTATTTGCGTCTGAATCAAAGGCATCGTTTCTTGGTATGGAACAAATATGATCATAACACTGAAATAAACAGTGCTCTTCCTACCAGTTTTTAATGAATTCTGGCTGGCTGTGAAGCATGTGTACATATGTATAATGACTAAAGAAATAAGTTGTTTGTATTACAGCAAGGTGCCAACATAGAAGCCAAGGATAAGAAAGGTTGGACCGCGTTATTTCATGCAACATATGCTGGGCATCAGAACGTCGTTAAATTCTTGTTGGAGAATTTAGCTGATAAAGAAGTCAGGTGAGTCAACGGCTGGGGAGTCAAATCATTGTGCGTGCTGATCCAAGCATAACTAGGCAATGCTATGTTTTTATTACGAAATTAAATTTCCTGTCATTAAACAGTATAGTTCGGGAATCTGCCTGGATGTTTACTGATCATACGGGGTATGGTGCCAGGCAGCTGACGTTTGATTTATTTTTCAGGGAGGCTGGCTGCCTTCGTCAGGCATCCAGATGCTGCCTGCAGTGTTGTCTGGTGGACAAAATATCCATTAAGTGTACTGTTAGGCTGCTTGAAAAACTGACTAGACCTCTCACCCCTTCAAAATCAAATTCAAATTTCTCTCACATTGCATGGATTTTATATACTTTACCACTGTGGTCTGCACACCGCGATACAGTACTTCTAAATTTTTTGATTGTACCCAGTAGGCGACAGATAGAAGTTGTAGTCAGTGTGCTTTAATAGGAACATTCGAATTCATTTGACTGTACCCAGCTGCTAACTTAAAAAAGTTGTAGTCTGTGTGCTGTCCAAATTCATTTTGACAGTTACCCGGCTGCCAACATATAGAAGTTGTAGTCTGACATTCTTACGTACACCCATATTCATTTTGACTAAAAATTACTGGACAATTTTTTGTGAACCGTATGCAAAATGGATTTGAGACTAGAGTAAAAGTATTGTTTAGGTTCGTAATGAAATTAATGTTCACTCTGTATCTGTATATTATTTTCAGTATGTTTTGAAATTTACAATAAGCAAAGTCAAGAATTTTACTGATTATCTTTTGAAACTTTGTTATTAATTGTTGAATGCATTTATGCAATAATCAGTCACATCAAAACCTTAGGGATGTTTAGCATGACGTTATTTTGCCATCGTTATGACGTTTTGAACCCAATGTGACAGCATGTCTATTCTTATTTCCAGGTCCATATTGCGTCGTCTACTGCCATGACATTTCGTCTCTAAACATCCGAATTATAATCTTGGCTAAAATTCCATGCAATATTCACGCATAAAAATATGCATGGTCTTAACATTTTATACCTAAGCGCAAAGTCTAATCATTTTAATCGAGTTCAAACTCAAAGTTATGTTTGGTATCTGTTTTTGTGGAATATCAAGATGAGTGCCTGACACACAAGTACAATGTGGTTTAGATGGAAAACCGTCTATTCCCAGTTTGTACTTGTTAATCCTATCATTCAGGATAAACATTAGAGTTAGAACTCAAAATTTTGAGTTTTTACTCTAAATTTCACCTCTTTACTGGAGTTTCTAGCTCACTCAAATGCAAACTTGGACTAGAAATAGAAACATTATTTCCATAAACCTTAATGTAGTCGAGCACAGAATAACTTACACTTACCTAGATTTGCACAAAAATAGAATAGAAAATACCAAAAAATAAATTTGAATTTGATCTTTTAGTAAAAAGATTAGATCCCACCCTTGTTTGGTTTTGAATGTGTCTTGTATCTTTATGTGGCCGTTTTTGCAGGGAGATAGCGAAGGGCTACACACCTCTGATGTGGGCGGCATCTGAGGGTCACGAAATAATAGTGCAGTACTTTTTAGAATTCGTAAGTCTTCAACAAGAATTTTCTACTGGCTGAAAGTTATTGAAGTCGTAATTACGTGAATTTTTGAAGTATGACTAACTTAAACCTTAGTGCAACAGTAGTATAAAGGCTAGTAAAGTTGTTGGCCATGAAATGGCTACAAAATGTGAAAATGAGAAAACATTTCTTGTACAATTATTATTATAACTGTGTTGTTTATCGCATTTTTCTGGCATTGGAAGCAAAAGTGTTTTAATCGTGGTTTCAACGCGCTAATGGCCATTCTCTGTCCAGTAATTTTTTTGTATCAAAAGCACTCGAGCACGTGGACAAATCCCTGTAGTCGAAACTGGACTGGATAGTTGACCGATTGTGTGGTGCACGTCGAGTAAGCACACAAACTTGTACTTAAGGCTGATTGGTTACTGAAACATCATTTAACTCGTGCTTAAAAAATACAACTTTTGGTGGAAGCCTCTTGCAGCGGTCGTGTTTTGTTCGTTACTCAGTTTAAAAGTGATTATGGGCTCGCTGTGACCCGAAATTTTATGAGCTTGACCCCAACTGTCATTTCTGTCCTAGCCCAGAACTTACGCCCGCTTTGATTCGGACCAATTTTATGACGGTAAGAAGCCGAAATCAAAACTTTTTGGACAGAAAACATAAATATTAAGAATTACTGCTTTAACTTTCATGCCTGAAATCAGAGATTTAATCCTGACTCAGTCTTAACTTTAGCCACTGGTTGCCTTAATGTTTGTCTCGACACGTTCCATCAAAGGTTAGAAGTGAGCTTTGAACTTGTGAATCAGAAATGATACATTAAATGGATGGAAAACAAAAGGTCACAGAAGCCTACCTTGCAGTGTATTACGCCTATTCCATTCATGAAAGGACCAACCTTTATTCATTGCCTTTCAGGGCTCCAATGTCCATGTGCGGGGAAAGGATAACAATACTGCCCGCTGCCTGGCCCTCTTGTCAGGCTTCACAAAGATCGTTGGCCTCATTGACAATCACCTCAGACAAGGGATCTCCCTTCGGTCAGAACCCGGTGAGTGAAAGGTTGAACGCAAAACAAAAATTTCCAAAGATTAGAAAATCATGTTGTTGCCCCCAGGCACTACAGCTTTCACACTGGCTGCTGTCTTTGTCGCATTAGCCTTGCTGAACAATATCGTTAATGATAATAGCTTGCAACTTTAATAATGATTTATCTTGGCTTACAATTATGTATCTGTGGTAATTATTCACTTATTTCACAAAAACTAATTGACATAATTTTTTGATTTCCTAATTTTCAAAAGATGACAACCTTGGTGCAAATTGTGAAAGCTTTGCCGTGTGTTGTTGTGTGACTTGTACGTTGTATAAACTGAAATTTTATTAATGTTTTGTTTTGTTTAGAGTTTCACTTGTTTGCTGTATTGTGTACTTAGTACAAGAAGAATTGCCATTATCTATTCTTTGTTATATTATTGAAAACCAGGGTGAACTCTTCAGTGAGAACAGTACTTGAGATGTTTTACCTGAAGTGAGGGTGACCTCTTCAGTGAGATCAGTTCTTGGGATATATTGTCGAAAGTGAGAGTGCCCTCTTTGGTGAGAACAGTTCACTAAGTATATTGTTTAAAGTGAGGGTGGCCTCTTCAGTGAGAACAGTACCTGAGGTATATTATCCAAAGTGAGGTTGACCTCTTTAGTGAGAACAGTACTTGATCTGGTCCTCATCAAGTTCAACCTGTCCATAACTATTTTCTCTAGGTTTGGTTACTGACGGAGATCTAAGTTCATCAGACGAGTCCTTTCGACCTCCCTATCATCATCATCCAAGACCCGGCAGAGTTAAGAACAAAGGTGAAGTTTTTCATTCTCTTGTTCCTTCAGTTAGTCACCATGACATATCTGTTAATCGTAAAGATGTTTGTTAATAACAGATTCTTAAAGGTGATTGTTGCCCTTTTTGAAGGCGTTTTTGATCAATTAAAGCTGTATTTTGCCCTGTTTAGTCGCTAAAAATCAGCTTTTTACTGTGTAAGACTTATAAAATCAGTGTCGTAATGTTGCATTCCATATTAGTACATCAAGTGCATGCTCGGATGTGTGCGTGGCGACTTGGGATTTTTACCAGGTCGCAAACAAAGCCTAAGGTCACATTAGTGACCTGCGGATCACCAAATTGAGTCCTGATGGTCGCTTACTGGACTCAATTTATCGGCCATGTTGCTTATACAGGTTAGCTACAGTTCTGTTGAAGAATATTTAGACGGCATCTGCACAGCTGAGGGACAACTTTGCACCGTTGGCATATGTTTCGCTTCACTGAGCATCTGATCGGCAACTTGCCTTCCTCCAGATTTCTGAGCGCTTTCTCTGTACCATTCGTGCGAAAAAGTATTTACGATTTGCAATGTATGCCTCGATCTTTCTGGTGAAACTCTTGCGAGATCTTGTGTTGCACAGACAGTCACTTTCCTTAAATATAAAACATGGCTCTGTCAGTAGGCTGCGTTAAAACATGAATCTTGATCAAGCAAAGGTAATTTTCTGTCCATGTTCATCAGTGCCCGCTTGCATGAAGCAGTCCCAAATAGAGATTCAGCGATGTTCCCAAAATTTACTGTATGTTTTTGAACTTGTGAAAACATCGATTGCCCTTTCTTGTATTGTTTTAGTTTCATTACTAAGTCAACTTTTGACTTTGCGAGAGTGAACTCTACGTTGAATTGTCAATATTATCGAAATAATTAGGGATCTTTTCATTCAATACCCCCAATTTAAGGACTGAGTCCCTGTTTATTTTCAATGAACTCTGGGCTCAGTTTTTAGGTAATACAAAATGTCTTGAATAAAAGAGATCACAGTAAAGATGAAGTAGTAGAAAAATATTATATCTGTGAGTCCATAAAGACCCAAATATACAAAAAGACTTAGGGACCTTAGTTGAGTCCCTATTTGGGACTGTTTCATTGAACCAGCCACAGAACTCTTAACACAGTGTGTGGTCCTTGCAGGTCCCAGTATAAGCGAAGGACCAGAAGCATTAGCTCGTTTGATTGGACCAAAAGGATCTGGGTCAGATGCCCCATGGCAACACGCAGGTAATATCGAGACTCTTCTTCTTTTAATGTGCCAACATGATTATACTGAAAATTACAAACTTAAGGTAAAATGGAAAGTTTTTATGAAGCAATCTGCTCTGTTACCAAAAATATTCAGAAAATGGCTGCATTTCTCTTGAGATGAGTTTTTTCTGTCAGAGTAGTGATGACAGTTTCAACTTTTAGTAACACCATTTTGTATGGAGTTAAGAATAATTTGTTCTGGTGATTTACAACAGGTCTTCTGAAAACCACTTGCACAAGTCAAAAATGTATAGTTGTGTGCAGTGATGATAAATTTGCACTCAAGGGTGTGTTGTAACTATTTCCAATCAAGTGCCTATGGAACTTTTATCCTACAGGGCGAGGTGAGTGTGAATGTGTAGAAGTCTGGGATGTCATTTGCTGTGCTACTGTCATTCAAGTGCACTGGTGTGATCCTAGCCTTGTAAACATCTAGTATCACAGATAACTTGGTGACATGTAAACATGTGGCCCTTGCTCACCTGAGAAAAAAGGTGCCTGTGTCTTCCCTGAGGGGAATTTTTGTTTGAGGGGTGATGGTCACCACCCCCGTTACCCTCATCGGCAATGCCTCAAGTGACTTTAGTATAAAAGTGAATCCAGTTTTTAATCATTGCAGGACCTGGTGAGGGGAATTTCACATTATTTTAAAATATTTTCGCTAAGGAATGGGGTCGATATTCAGCCTCAAATTGAAGGCAACAAGGGCCCTGAGACAATACGACTGAAAAAACACTTGCATGCGCCAGAGCTGTGCACTGCAGCAAACTGTTTGGTGAGAGTATAAAGTTATCATCTTGCAAAATTAGAAAATTGGGAGTGAGTATCAAAATGCGTCAAACGTCAGGTTAATGGATCAAGAAGTCTTTTGCGCAGAAGATTGTCGAGGCACGCTGAAGTCCAATATCACCGCCTAAACTGCAAATTATGAATCAAGTTACATGTCCACAATTAATCTGTGGTGTCATCACCGAATGTTTACTGGCTGACAACCTCCCATATTGAATATCAACACAAATCCCTTGAATTAATAGGCCATAATTTTTGTTGACTGATTTCACAGCTGTGATACCTAAAGGTTACGTAACATTTGATGAAGGCAACGTTCCATCAAAGGACATCTGCTTCAGAGACTTCACGTCACCCATAACAGCAGACGATCACTTGGATAGCTGTGGAAAAGATGCAGCTTCGCTTCAAGACAGTAGAAGTACGAACAATTCTTGTTTAGTTGCTGAATCCTTGTTTTTTTCCATTTTCGATTGGTTTTGAGTTTAGAATAATTGCGGTTAGACGTCAAGATTTTACGAGTTTTCAGTAGGTATTGATTTTTTTCACAAACTCGACGAGGTTATTCTCACTTGATTAGCAATGCCTCAGACTTGTCTTAGCTCATGGAATGAAACTTCTTTTCAGTTACGGTCAGTTAGAGAATGCAAGGACACGTGACTTTGGGTACTTATTGTATTTATATCGAAGATCGTGATTCGATTCGAAGTAACATTAAATTAAAAAATTTTCACTGATTTGAATGAAGTCGTCTTATTTGTCAGATACGGATCTAGCAACTGAAAATTTGACATGTCTGCTAAATCAAGTTTGGCACCTCGAGTGTCGAAGCAAACGCTTATCAGTCTTGTCTTAACCCATATTGAGGGGTAGGTGTTTGATTAATGATTGGCCTTCTGTACTTGAATATTGTACTTAAATTTCGTTTCTCATCTTTTCATGGGAAGTTTGATTCTTTACTCAGATGTTGGTGAGCTGGCGTAACCTGTCTTCTACAATGACTTTGACAATTCACTTTCTCACAGTTTTGCAGATATCTAGATGCTAACATAACTTTAGGTAAACTATTGCGCACACGTGGACATGCAATTTTTTAAACTGCAATCTTCGTTGTAATAGGCGACTCATAATTATGTTTATATTGAATGAGATTGTCGTGTTAACAGACTCGGCTGAAGCAGATGAAGAGGACAATGCGTTCACACAGACTGCCGTCGCCACGGTGATCAGCAGCTCCAGCAGCTCCAGCGGAGGCCTGGCTGGTGCCTTCGGTTTGTCTCCGCCAACACCAACCAAAGAAGTGCAGAAATCTAGTCTGAAACCAAGCTGTAGACCACCCCCTGTGGAAACAGTGGATTGTGCCAAAGTCAAAAGTGTGACTATCGATGAACATAGGACTACACAGAAGCCTGAGTATGCAAATTCCAGGAGAGAGTCGGGCACGGATGTGTTGAGCAGAGGTGGAATGACCAATGACAAAATACTTGAAGAACAACAACGCATATTGCAGAACCGTCCTCAGGATNTTACAAGAGCTCATTGCTGAACAGGGGCTCCTGAAGTATCTGCCAATATTTGAGGAGCAGGATGTCGATTTGCAGGTGTTTTTGTCTCTCACTGATAACGATCTCAAGGAAGTCGGCATCGGGTGAGCCTGTCATGTATATCAACCATTAGCTAAATAATGTGAATATTGACTGTATGTAGAGGGTACTAGTCTACTTCTAGTGCAAGCCTCCAGCTGTAGTAATAATCCTCGAAATTGAAGAGTTTCTTAGAAGTTACAGTCTAAAGCTACAAGTTAGAATTGATGCAGTAATGAAAGGCTAAGAGAGGAGAAAGAATTTAGAGGATGGAAATTTCTCCATTATTCACCCACTCAGTTTATTGATTACATATGGCTGGAAATTGTTGTAGTCCTGCAGTGAAGCTTTCGCACATTCTCAGTTTCCATTTTTCTTTCTGTGTTTGAAAACTAAACACAATATAATGTAATTTTGATCAACTGTGATAGTAGAAACAAACCAGGTAGCACCTAAGTGTAGTTGATAGCATACTAAAGTATTGGTTGGTAGGGATAACAGAAGAAAGACACGTGATTCCAGATTTTTCTTCTAACAGTTACAGAAGTACAGTCATGTTTTAAAGTGTCCCAGGGGCACATCAGAACCACGCTAGATTTTAACATAATGTAATTTAACCCACGAAATTTTTTGTCAGGTTATTGGGTCCTAGGCGTAAAATGACGAACGCTATAGCCCGGTGGCACAGTAATGTCCGGCCAGCATCACATGACCTGGAGCAGGCGTACGCTGACAAACTAGAGAGCGAAATGCAGGAGATGGCGATAAGGTTACAACAGGTGAGGCTGTCTAATTTTTGCTTTCTCTCGCTCTGCCCTCACTCCCCCGAGATGAGTGGTTTGGAATTTTTTCACTCTTCATTTCATTTTTATGTCAGAGTGGCTTTTAAGCCTATGTAGGGCCCAAAAAAAATTCCAGTTTTGGCCAACTTTGGAACATCACATCTCAGAAATGGTCGGTCGGATTCACGTGAAATTTTTGGGTTTTGCGCTTTATGCATTGTTCTCTAAATTTTTTTTAAGAATTATTTTAAAATTTCCACTTCTGCATGAGGGGCTATCATAAAGTAAGAGTGATTTTTATGAAAAATAGTATTGTTGCTTGAAACTAAAACGATACGATAATTTAGAAAACTGTAATTACAGTGTTTTTGAGGTTTTAGCTTATGAAATTCGCTCATGTTATTGATCATGTTGTTTTGCTATAAATGAGTGAACCATTCTTTTTTACTAAAGTTTACGAAAATGTGTGGCCATGTGGCCCAATTAATGGCAGATTGGTTTAAAATCAAAAATCAAACTTTACACAATTTTTACTTTTGGAGAGTTAAATTTTAGAAATTTGTAGATGTTTAGCTATTTTGTAGTCTTGTCGATGAGGTCCTGCATAATCTTATAAGACAGAAATTTGATCTTACGCTTCCAGTTCACAATTGGTGAATAAAAGTTTAGCCAAGTAATTATGAGTCTAGAAATAATTGATACAATTTATCTCAGTTCCGTGTGTATTCTCAGAGACTGCATTTTTGCTCAAGTGAGCTCTAATTATTTTTCAAAAAGTTTTTTGGGAGTCGACTACGCTACAGTTTAGTCAGGCTTCTCTTATACGTTTTAGGCTTATGAGGAAACCGGTCTTCTGAAGGCTAAGGTCAGCCAGGAGAGGGAGCTGCGGTCTGTCACCGAGTCATACTTAATGGACCACCGCGAGGCATGGGAGCAAGTGTTTCGGCTGGCAGGGGACACTCAAGTCAGGTGTCGTCAAATGACCCAGTTACTCACAGACATCAGGTCAGTGGTGAAGGTTGCAATATGGTGGTTTCTAAAAGATTTGAAGTAGTTGCTGTTTCCATCACCTTGTAATGGAGCGTGACGGTGTTGGCGGAGTTTCGTAGACGCAAGCTAGTGTGGTCAGGCGCTTTGCTTGCAATGCAATACGATATCTCGCAAAGTCTTGCGTAACCTTGCAATTCATCCTTCATTGTGTTTAGTGTGAAAAGTAGACAGATATTGCTGCTCGGTTTCCCATGGTTTATGGATAATTAAGAATGGTGAGGCATTGCATTTGTAGTGCTTGTAACAACTCAGTCTTTGAGGATGCTGTGAATCTTCACTTTCCCACAAGACATCAGAGAAACGCAGATATGGCACAAGTTTGCTCAAGAAACTTGAGTGTTGGTGGACATAACACATTGGTGCCGGGTTACCTCATAAGTCACACTCATGTCCGTGGAGCTAAGAAACTTTCAATGAGAGTTTTATTTCTTCTATTTTCTTGTATCGAGTTTCATGGATTAACAGTAGTGATATGCAGTGCTGTAAAGAAAGGTTTAATAGTGCCGACATTGTAGTCACGTGTCAAAACAAGGTATATGGTAGTTTTAAGCACTTGAAGCAAAATTATCAATTCAACATTCAATGGTAATCACTTTAGGGGTACTGTAATGTCTGAAACAGAGGTCGGTGCCCTCTGAATACTTTCTAGTTTAAGTTAATTTGTGCCAAGCATTTGCCAAGCTTACTAATTCATGTAAATTAATGTGGTGTTTAATTTGTTGAAGGGAATGTCATGGAATGCTGGTAAAGCATATGTCAACAGAAAACTGCCGAGACGAGAATAACGACCTAGTTTCAAACTTTGATCAGAAGCTGAGTGTGAAGGATCTAACCGAGAAAATGGACAGTCAGAGTTTATTACACCGTCTTGGCCAGTGTTATGAAGATCTGAACAGAGAAATTACCATTGCCTGGCATAACACTGACAAGTTGCTAGGCAACAATGTAACCATTCCTTCAGAGGATGGCAGTGACCGGTGATAGGATCCATTGTTATTTCTCATCACATACACGTCCATCATGTGAGAAATAGCTGTCCGTTATACAAAGGTAGTTCTCAGTATGATCTCGAAAATAGAAAATCAAGTGTGAAAGGACTATGCGTTGTACAATCAGAGTAAAATTTTCTTGGATGTTGTAGCATTCGAGGGATGTTGTGGGCCAAAGTTGCCCGTTTCCAACTCTTCCTCAGAATTTTTCATCGAGATGTTAAGCTGTGCTTGGACATACTGAGAATTAGTTTGTTGTGACGGTGCTTAGAAATATGCTATGGTTTTGAGCATCACTGTCCTAGTCAGTGGTTGTGTAATCACCTGAAAATCAGTCTAAATGATGTTACGTAAAGATCAAGGTTTTGATTCATTACACACTGCGAGTAATCGGACAAAATGATCCAGAATTCCCCCATCGTGATATCTGAATCAGCCTCGATTTCCGGTCATTAAGGCCGGCGCAGGTGAAATTCGTTGTCACGGTTGCTGTTTGTCATTAATAGCAGAAGGCTGACAAAGTGAAAAAATTTTAGAGTTGGCTGAAAGGATGCCATTTTGTCTGATTGCGTGTAATGTGCAGTAGTTCTGATGCAAGGGTCGTCAAATTGGTGTGAGCGAAATTGTGGAAAATAGTAACAGCAGTCAAGAAACTAAAGATTGAACAAGTTAAAAATTTTGCTGTGAAATTTTTGTCTCTTGAGCGGTCATCTTTCTTTGTGTCCCCACTGATGAAGGGCGGTGATTACCAGATTAGCTAAATTTTATTGACTTTCTTCTTATATTTGTACATCTTGTCTATTTTGCCAGTAGAAGCTTTATCATTGTTTTTTATTTATCATTTATTTTAATATTTTTTGTGTATTTGTCTGGACTTTTCCATTAAGGATGGTGCATTTTTGAACCGCGAGAGTCAACCATCTGAAATTACTCCTCACGACCTAAAGAACGCTGTGTTCTTTGAGGGAAGAGTTATTTTTAACAGTTGTTCTTTGTGTGACTCTGTATATTATCTTTTGAAGCAGACTGTCAATCATTGAGTGGTGTTTAAAGCCTAACTTCAACGGAATTTTTGATACTTTAGATGTATTAGGCTAACCAGATAACCCTACCATAGCCTTAGTAAAATAAAAAAAAAACGTGAATTCAATCACCCAAATGTAAGCCCGTCAAATGATAAGTGAAGCTGCCTTTTCATGCCATGTTGCGTCACTGCGAGATCCCAGCACAAACAACAAAAGGTTGTATAAGTATTGAATAGGAGTCTGAATAGAACACCATTGCATGTGGGTGTTATTCGCAGTTGTTTGAATTAAAAGATGATTATCGCGGTGACGTAGACAAAAGCAAGCTAATATGCCTAACAGTTCGTTACATTTGGCATTTTATGGTGTTAGTGGGCTCAGAGTGATGCTCTTAACATACTGTAGTAACCAAATTTACATGTGTTACCGTTGAAGGTAGGCTTTCATATTCACACATCTGAAGATATGATTTCCCTGTAGTTGCTGTAACGTCAGACTTACTCTCACCTCACCTTTGATAGGAGTCTTCATAATTATGTTTTAAGTCATTTATACAACTTCAGTCTAATCCGACTGTAATTAAGTCAAGTGCAATGTATGTCATCGACGTCTCTTGCAAGTATAATAAAACTTGCATAAGTTGGACATGACCAAGGCGGACTTTTGTTGAACTCTGATAAAGTTTCGCAGTACAGTTACTCAACCCTTCAGAGATGTGGGATTTCGCTTACGCAGATAAAATCTTGATATGGTAATCTCCACCTTATGCAAGTTTTACTACACTTGAATTCATGCCTCAAAATAAAAAATAATTTGTCAACCAAGTCATTTCTTAACACCAGACACAGATTTCTCAATTAGAAAATAATTGCAATTCTCTCTGGTCATGCCATGAGAGTCTGCGAATTATCAAACAGGCACTCTTGTCATGGTAGTCTTTTGGACTTGACCTCTTGCAAAAGGGCATTAGTGTTAAACAAAGATATATTCTAATGAAACATATTTGCACTGTAGTTCAGTCAACATAATGTCTAGGATGTGTGGATCTAGGACGTGTGAATTTAGGATGTGTGCAAAAGTCGCATCTTATTTAAACAATAATTTCTGGAAGGAATGAAACGCCCATGGTAGGAGTCAGCAGTATTAGAACACCTGCCGAAAGTTCTATTTTCAAACCTTAAGTCAATTAACTTGAAGCTAGTAATAGAAACTTTACCAGTGGGTCATTTTAAAATTCATACAGGGTATACCCCAATAATTAACTAGAACTTTATAAAATACAGTTTTCGTCGAAAAAAATTAACAAAAAAATTTCAGTCGTCTGCCATACTGTGTTTTGTAGGTAGATGAATAATTGGTTTACATTCTAGCAGCTGTAGACCAGAGTATTTCTATTTTGCTGCAAACTACTGCATCAAACGGCAACTTATGATTACACCATTTCCATGGTAACAACAACCAGCCTTGGTACAGAGGAGTATAAATTTGCAGCTAAGGGTTGATCTGGGTAAAACGTGAGCAACATACAATACGACACAAAATTAATGTCGTCAAAAATTCTTCCTTGAGTAGACAAACTTGCTTACCGGCGTGAAAACAATGCTGTTAGTTCATTATTCTGCAGTTAAATTCATGGATCAATTACATGCACAAACGAATTACCAGAAGTGGTCGCACTTTGTTAGTAGTTTCATCTCCCAAATATGTTACTTTACCAAACCCAAAATTGAGCAAATGGCATGTCAGGAGCATACTGTGTGAAATCGAAATTGGACTTTTCTCTTGCAAAAGGAAGAGATTTAAGAAAATGACGTTCATCAGATTGTTTTTTAAACATTGTAACAGACATGGTTGATGTCACTTGAATGTCGGAGCTGCAAAAACCCTAACAGCCTGGTGACAGACATGAACTGAAAATATTGCCTTATGAAGATTGTCAACCAACCAGCTCACTGAGTAACACATATGAATCCATTCCCTTGGTTTGTGCTACATCACCACCACAAACCCTCATTCAACAAGATGAGATTGATGAAATACTGCACTGTTCAAATATAATAACATCTCTAAAAGAAATTATACATGGTTTATTAAAATTGTATGAAAACAGATCTGAAGCTTGAAATCCAGCGAACAACACATTCAATGACGTAAAACTCGCCAACTTTACACTGGAATACATGACGTTAGGGGCAAGCTGTCCAACTAATAATTGGCAACACAATAATCACTGGGGGGCGCTCATGAAGAAAATTTTCTTGCTTTTACATTTGATGTGACGGAGAGAACAAAGCTCATCAGCACGGGGCCCTATGCAGCCTGAATACATCCATTTCTACATGTATGTCAAGACCTTTGTCTCACTAACTTCATTCTGTGAATTTCGACATCCCATTGGGTGACGTTACGAAGACTACTTCACTGCATAATCTCAATCTAACATGTACTTCTGATGGCTGTGCTGGTGGCTTTAGAGTTTCCATGAAATACAGAAACACAAAATTTCTCTTTTGTCATGGAAACGGATCAAAGCATCGGTTAGTGTTATCCGACATTCAGGTAATACACTTTTAGTCGAGGAAACTAGTTGAAAAAACAACTGCGCAGCATTTTTCACAATGACACTCAAACTCAGGAGCCAGTAAAAGTATTAGACGGAGGAGGCGGAGGTGGTGCCAGTGGGGGTGGAGCTGACGAGGGCACACCTGGAGGGGGGACAGGGGGAGGG
>NMRA01000497.1:84882-110250 GCA_002633005.1 Phoronis australis | reverse complement strand
GGACCTCCTGGGGGCGGCATAGGACCTCCAGGGGGCGGCATAGGACCTCCAGGGGGCGGCATAGGACCACCAGGGGGTGGTGGTGGTCCTCGGAACATTGGAACTCCACGAGGAGGACCGTGCATTGGCGGTGGAGGAGGCATCCCAAACCTTGACGGTGGGGGATGTGGGAATGAGGGAGGACCGGGTGGCGGGGGTAAGTTGGGAGGTGGGCCAGTGCTGGGCTGGCTTGATGTTGTAGTTTTCGCAGGAGCTTCAGACTTGGGAGGTTCCGCTGGTGTTGTTGATGCTGCCGCTGCCTTAGGGTCGTGTTTAAAGGCAAACTGCATGAAGTACTGCAAAAATACACAGGACGACTGTGTCAGGAATACAGCACAACAATGTAATACACTTCACGCAGGTTTACATGCCAAGCATAAAATAATAACGCTCTTCAATAACATAAACACAGGTGCTTTCTGAAAATTCAACTGGTATGCACACTTTAATGAAGCTGGACATTCCAAGTCACTAACCAATTATTTGAGATTAGCTAAATGACAAGAACATCAAAATTGATGAGCGCTATGTTTATCCACAATTTTTACTCTACTTCAAACAAAACAAAAGGACCATATTACATGGCTCAAACTTCTTACTTGTCTAGTCTCTTTGTTCCAGTGCTGCCAAAGTTTCTTCCCATCTTTGTCAACTTCTCGACTGGGTACCTAACACAAAGCAAGTTATAAGTCATCAGTAGATTTGCCTTTCAATTAAAATACATGCTTTACAACAGTGGCAAGGGCAGATCCAGGATTTTTCAAAAAAGGATGGTTGGATCAAAGATTTTTAAAAAAATGTATGGTCCAAGTCAACTTGAAAATTCTAGATTTGATATCTAATTCACTAAAATCAAAGGAAAAAGGGGGGGTCGGGACTCCCTTGACCCCCCGGATCTGCCTATGAGTGGTACTCATAGGAATAAACCTTTGAGGGCAATAAATGTCACAAAATTTCACCTAAAATTAATTGAATCATTTATTTGCGCTTCTATCAAAAAGTAACTTTCGATTTAGATCATCTATTAAGTTATGATTTTACTTCGTTCGGTTAAAAAATTCTGGTTGACTCTTAGGTTTGGAAATACTTTGAGAGTTCGTTATTAATTCCAACCAAGCTCCACCAATAAACACGCTTTGTCATTTTAAGCGCCAAGGCTGGAGGATGGTCTAGAGCACAAACTCAATGATCACAAACCAATCCTCACAACACCAAATAATGATCTGAGATCACTTTATAGACTGAAGTAAAGGTTCTAAATAAAATGCTTCGCTACTTTGACAGAACGAACCGTGCTATTATAGTTTTATGCGGATTACAAAGTCACGTGACTGAACTCACTTTAAATGCTATGGTTTCGTACGGTTCTGCAGCAAACAGCAAGTACTGCCACTTTCTGTCCGGAGGTTCGACCTTTTGTTCGTAAGCCGCCATAAATCTGTGACGAGGCCCTACGCCCTCCACAATCTCCGGGTAGTCGATCTAACAGGGAAAAACACACACGTGACGTAAATAGCTAAAGAAATAGTGAGCCTACCTGTGAAGGTTGAAATTTTAAACCGATAAAAATAGAGACGGATCGGCAAGCAAGAAATGCATAGTACGAGACCAGCCATGCCCCACAACACTGGAAATCTGGAGTGCTGGTATGTCAGCTTACCTATTTCATCAGTAGAAACAAGAATTTCAAAAACAAAGATAGCCCAAAGTGTACGTCCCAACATAATAGTGCTATTTGCTGCAGCAGCCCGCGATCGCTTAAAATATTAAACAGTATCCACAAAATGCAAAAATATTTCAAAATCAAATGCAAGATCCATTACGGCACTAGATCTGCATGAGAAAGACATGGCACAGCAAGTGGCGCTTCCTACCAGCATACCAGCCTAACTAACAATATGACATGAGTGGTGCACTCTGCAAGCACAGTAGCCTAACAACATGGCATGACTAGTAGCGCACTCTACCAGCACACTAGCTTAACTGACAACATGACATAAGTAGCGCACTCTACCAGCACACTAGCTTAACTGATAACACGGCACAAGTGGCGTACTCTACCAGCACACTAGCATAACGACCAACAAGATTAACTTCGCCGATTCTGCCAGATCAATTGGCTAAGACATATGATTGATTCGTAATCTGGAAGTCGATGTCGAGAACAACTCCCATGTCTTAGCCTGTTGACCTGGTGAAACAGCGAAGTCAATCAAGAGTACCCAATGAGCCAATGACCACCTCATATCGTGATTTACAACACCACCATTAGGTTTACAGACAATGCAGCAATTTTTACCATCGACAAATGAATAACTCCTGTCTGCTGTTCTTAAAACATTAAAATCCCATGAAGCGCCATTTTTGAGAATCCTTGTTGTGGCTCATGTCTTGGGAGGCAGCCCTATCAGCTCTACATGTTTCCTTGAATGTACAATTTTCATACGACTCCTTCCCCAGATGAGACCAAGATCGACTACTGACCTGAAAGAGCAGACTCTGTTGACCGGACTCTGGGTCGCGCTGTTTCGTCACCTTGTAACCAGGTCTTCCGATCTTGACAAACTTCTTAATGTCAACCCTAGCCTTCTCGGGGGCTGGCTGGGCAGGGGCATCTTTGGCCTCCTTGGCAGCACGGCGAGCTCTGGAACAGGGACGCAGTTAGACGATGAACATTTCTTGCTACAAGACAACGTACAGTACACGCCAAAAGTATTCGGACAAGATAACACAGAATTCTTGCGTCGTGATGGCTGGGCAGAAGCCGAATTCATCGCCAGAATAGTCTTCATTCATGACCGAGAATGAAGGCGAATGAACATGGAAGTTAGTAAGGTGACTAAGCCATTCTGACGTTAGAATTTTTCCGCTCTACTTGTTATTGACATTGATGTTTGCAGTTAACAGAATTAGCCGTCATGACGGGAAAACGGTGTTTTGTCCGATTGCATTTGTTTTGTACAGTATTCAACCAATGCCCACACGGTAACACGCACCTTGTTTTGACAGTGTCTGGCCTGCAGACTAAGAATGCAGTCGACTAGCTCTGGTTTATTTACTTCACGTTAAAGTTAGTTTTTTATTAATTGAGATGAACACGTGACTATTTTCTCGACATTTGCAATACTCTTACAGTGGGTTTCCAAGCTGAGCACGTGAAGTGGGACAAAATGGCCACCTCAATGTATAACCTCAACTACAATCCTTACACGTGGAAAACCAGCACGAGGCCTTGCAAACCTCAGACAATTCCCACTGTGTAGTAGCAGGTTGGCACCATGACATGCCGAGAGAAGAAGGAAAAAGAACAAATTTGCTTCTTATCTAGCAAAAGGTCTATCAATTTTATATCCATCAAAATTTATCGATGCAGCAATACACTCATTTCCATAACTCCCAAAGTTCTCACCAAAAGTGGCAATTTTTAGACAAACACTCAGTCACGATAGGGTACTTACAAGTTGGCCTGATGCTTCTTGCCTTGAGTATGTGCCAGGTAACTCCCCTAGTAAACATAAAACCGCGTCTTCATTAATGATTTAAAACGTCTGAAACAACTTTTATTCAATGCCTTAAAGCAGTCATAAACTCGATTTCCATCACAAAAACCAATTTTTGACTTGGACGATTTCCATACAAATTAGATCTCAAACTGTTCCGCAGCCAATCACTTCTTCGCAAGACCACCTGACTAAAGAACAAGCTGAGACTAATTTCATAGCGGTAAGTGGTCTAAATCAAAAAGCAGTTTCTTTGACAAAACACCGGTTCAGAGTCCCTTTAATAAAAATTTCCATCAGTGCAGCTTTGAGGAGACTAGACATTCGCTACTATGTAAACACACCTGCAGCTCATACAGTACCGGATGGTCTTCTTATTTTTTATTCTCCCTAAAGTCAGGACTAAGACGGAATGTCTTCGTGTAGAACTAAAAAGAAACCCTGCCACTGGAATGCGAACACCGTCTGATCACGATGTGGACGTAAGTTGACAACCAGTCACGTCTGTAGTGCTTGAAACACGAGTTCACTGAACACCTAGCTCACATCAAGCCTTAGTGAATACTTACCTCGTTGTTGTGAAGCGTTAAACACAATTTGCACTCATACGACCCCAGGTGATTTTTCATAAAGTATGGATCCTGCAATGGCAAAGTAAATTCAACATAACTCGCTTGCACCAAGAAAGGCTGTTCAAATTGACTTTGTGGACAGGTCTCACAAGGTTGTTAAACTAATGAAAAAAGCATATTAAATTATTATTTACTTAACCTAAAGACATCAATGCGCATCACGTGACACAGCTTTAGCATAAAAATAATGCGGATTTAAAAGTTTGCAACTAGAAAAGCATCGTTCTTTGACAAATAACGGTATGAAATAATGTGCCTGCATTTTGAGCACTTTTCTCCACTGAATAACGGAAATCAACTGGATCTCAAAATCGCAGGGCACATTGCGTACAGATGGGTCACTAGTCCAGGACAAAGTTGTACCATTCTCAGAGAGGAGAATATTCTATCGACTTCAAAATCAAATAAAACAACAACTAAAAATCTCCTCATCATTCTCTTTTTAAGTAACCTTTAACGTAATACCTTGTTGATATCAATCGTTTCCAACGCCAGCTGTCTGAGACGTTCCCTGCGGTCGCGATTGGCATCAGAGGCTGAAGCCACACCCCCTGTGCCCGTCTTACCGCCCGCCCTGTGTTGGAAGTCCATGTTGGCAGACAATCCAGCAGCAAGTCTATCAAGCAAATAAAAGGTCAGGGGACATAATTAACCAAAACGTCAATTGAATAACAAGTGGAAAGACTAACATCATATCTCATGGCGTGAGCAGTGTAAAAATGACCAGTTGCCAAACTGGGCAATTAAATGACAGACTGTTCGAAAAGAAAGTTTGGGGTATTTATTCGAGTAGGAGGGAATGAAAAACATCGACAGCTGCCTAAGGTGTCCCTCTATTGGCTGGGCAAAAGGTACATTATGTAGGGAGGACAATCAAAAAGTAGGTCACGATGCTCCATATCTGCCTCAATGTAAAACCCACTTCGGTAAATTACCCGATTTCAGACTTCAAAGTTAACTATAAGACAATTTTGTGTTATAAATCGTTACCTTGGTCTTTAATTGTAAATTTGTAATCTTTCTGACACGAACTATCGCTGATAAATAATTTTTTGTAAGCTTTTTTTAGCGCACAATATTCCACCATGCGATCAACTTTCAAAAAAGTGCCTCTTGTTCCTCCAATCCAAAAGAGCACTATACTCTCGATTACAAACATGCATGCACATCTCATCAAGTTCTTTTCTTGAAGTCAAGGCAAAGTTTTCATGGCGAGTTATCGATCGTCCACTCCCAGAAGGCCTAATTTTGATCGATCGGGAGATTGATGTTTTTGCAGTTGCGCAAGATNCCCCCCCGATTTTTAGATGAAAAATTTATCACTTTTTTATTGATAATTATTTCATTTTCAGAAATTCTGTCAAACTGCTGCGCATTGGCACTTTTCAAACAGTAGTCGTTAGTTCACTAAGTCAGCGCATGTCAGCACCACGAGCGGCTACATTGAAGTTCAATGGCATCGCAACTTCACCATTCAAAATGAAGTTGTTACGAAGAGTTTTTGTTGTGTAAATGATGAAATCCTTCACGTTAAAAGTGATTTGTTTTCCCAAATGGTCTTTTGTTTACTTTCTGTCCGATGTTTTTTGCCATGATACGATCTAATGGTACGTGGGTGGCGCCACAGCACCAAAAAAGTGGGGGTCTCAGGGCTTGGAATGACCAATGACAAAAACTTTTTACGGCCCAAATCATCGCCCGATAACCAGCCTAGAACTGGTCAATGTGAACTGTGAACCTTTCCCCGACAAAAATCGGGAGGACTAAAAAAAAAAAAAAGTTACCACCATCAGTAGCATGCGTCTGCGTCCTTTTAGCTCGCCCGTCTACTCCCAACCCACACATTTTTGGCTGCAGAGCGGTAGTATTTGTCGCCGCGCTTAACAATGACACGAGACGCCATTGAAAATCACACCACGCTATCCCAGATGCCCCGGCAATGTTGACAATTTACGTTCCTCCGAACATAAAGAGCAACTTCCGCTTTTCGAGGTGAACGTCGTCTGCAACGCCGCGGTAAGAAAGGAATTTGCCGCGGAAATTTTATATCAAATCCGATTTTTTTACGCGGAAATATTATAAAAAAAGCGGAAAGCACATTTGAAAAAAGCGAAAATCCGCGTTTCCGCGGAAAATTCCCTGGGGTCTATAGCCTCCCCAAGCCCCCTATCAACCTATGATGTGCTACTACTTTAGTATTACTCAGGGGCAGATCCAGGATTTTTAGTTAGGAGGGAGGGGGGGGGCAGGGCAGAGTATTAGGCATGATTTTACCCATAAGATATTTGCACCCTCAAACTGCCAAATGAAATCGGGGAGAGTTTTAGGGAGGCCAAGGGCTGGCCCCCTTTTCCCCCAAATCCACCCATGTTATCTTGTAGTATGATGCGAAACTTCCTCCTAGCTCAGATGTATTTATTTCTAAGCTGATGTGTTGTCTTTGCTTCTTTCCTTTTAAGCTGCGTAATCCATTGTTTTCATCAAACATGGGGTTGATGCTCCTGTTCCATAACACACTTAAACAGCAATATATATCTCTGTAGAAATCAATCCAAATTTTATATAATACATACCACCATGTTCGTCTCAATGAGACAAATCTTTTGATATGCAGCACATGTATATTCATTTATTATGTAAAAAGGCAGATATTTTATGCATAATCGTCGCGTTTCAACAGCCATTTTCTTGGTATCTGCTCACCCAATTTTTATGAGTTTTGCACCATTTCATTTCTGACACCAACGGCTTTTCAAAAATGTATGACACATGGAGACATGGGCAATGTAAAAAAAATAAAAAACATTGTCCTCCCTACATATAGCAACGTGGCTTTGAATAGTTTTACTTTAAAGGCAAAGGCAAACTTTTTTCATGTCATTTTTAGCAAAAATAAGGTTCAATGATTTTCCCAGACATATTTTTCAGTTAATTACAGCTTTTTGGTAATTTAAACAATTACTCAACCTCTACTCCAGAATGGAGGCAAGAATTTCGTGCCAATTTATTTTTATATAGTCTGACTGTGAGAGCAGCCGAGTAAGTCATTGATAAAATCGGTCGTCGTTTGCTTTTGTTTATGAGTCAGTCAACATGCCACACTGTTGCTGCCTACCAGGATGTACTCATTATCGTCTCACGGACAGAGGAGCAACTGTCCCATTTGCCGGAGTGTCCCGCGACACACTTCCACTGGATAGTGACCTGAGTACACAAACTGCTTACATCCCGACGTGCGACTCCCTTGTCACACATCAGGCACCTTCTAAATAGCCACAATACTTTAGACAAGTCCACAATAAACTTATCAAAGTTTGGCTCACTGATCTGTTCATTGAACGACGAACTGTCCTGTTACTGTGTGTCGAACTGGGCCTGTATTCACTCTCACTACAACAGGCTCTGATAATGAGTATATCCCGGTATGCAGCAACAGTGTGGCATGTTGACTGACTCGTAAATAACAGCAAACGACGACCAAATTTATCACAACTGAGGTAGAACAATGACTGACTGGAGAGCTCTCACAGTCAGACTATATGAAAGAAATTGGCACGAAATCCTTGCCTCCGAAAACCGTCATAGCTAAGCTATGCCATAGGCCGCCTATGGCTAAGCCTATGGGAGGCCATCTTTTCTACTGTTAGTTGAGAAGGTGGTACTGTCTACTCTAAGTTTCAACTGTGCGTACTTTTTTTTCACGAACCAGTGCTTTGGAGAATTTTTAGTTACTGGGAAACTTATTTCCCAGGCCACGGAAACTCATTTCCCGTGGCCATGCCGTGACCGGTATACCGGCGGCGGGTGTTCAGCAGCGCCAACCATAACACAAATAAAAATGCCATAAATTATTTAAATTCAGGACCCAAAGGCCTGGACACTGCCACAGGTTGATCACCTTATACTTACTAATATTAGAAACCCTTATGCCTTTTTCAGAAAACAGTACTCTACCATAAATCCAACATGGCTGCTCGCATAAGCGGCAGATAGCGTTCAAACGATAGATTTCAAAATTTACAAATTTTGTAAAAATAAACATTTTTTCCCTTAAAAATATCATTTTGACTATCTTCTGTGTTTTAATTAATATAATTGTAAGAATTTATGTGACTTTGTTGCTCTCACAAAGACGGGAACGCCATTAACAACCAACTAACAATATGGCGGCAATTTTCGCGGCCTCATGACATACCACGGCAAAAGAAGGCTGATTTCTTCGTTCTGTATGTGTCATTTACCATAAGCGTGGTAGTGTTATGACTATGCAGCAGGAGAAATCATAAAACAAGCTTTATGGTTGGTAATTATGAGCAATTTTATTTATGTTTTGTAAGTTCTGAAAAGCTGTGTCCTGATGAAGGCTTCATGTTCATTCAATGTTAATCACAGGCACCTTTAATCAGCCCTCAATTATACACTAAATAAAGAGAAAGGTACACACCTGCTGTTCAATGTGGCCGTCTGCCGGGCACTTCTGGAATAACTCCAAGCATGTCTGAGAGTAATTTAACTCAAACATTTTATCTGCGACAGCAACACGTTCACTGCTTCCATTTGTTGACATCGAAACCAATAAAAACAATACAAACCTCCAGATTTTCCTAGTTCAATCGCCAACATTTACGACAAAGCGAAGAGCGCAAAATTCCCCATTCGGCGTCATCTAATGTGCATGCTCATAAGGCCCTCGCAACATCTTCAGAACGCATACATAAACTAAAACCAGCAACATTACTCCAGGGGCATGCTGATTGGGTACAAGAAAAATAGGTCAACATTTCAAGGGGGCCTTCCAGTTTGCATCCATTTGTCCAAATAATTATGCTTGTATGTGAATTAATTACTGTATTTGGTTATTGTATTGGATTTGAGGGTAAACAGTAACATTGTAGTGTGAACTGCTCCATTAGTTTACTCTGCCTCTACTGTTGCTGTTTTAGTTCTCATTATGCTTTACATAAACTGCCTCTTGTTTATTGATCAGCAAAGTGACCTTCATAGCCGTCTGTGCTTTATGTACAAAGTTCAGTGACTAACAAATACAATGTAGAATCTTGACTAGGCATACACGTTGACAATATCTTTATGAGGATAGAACATGCATTTTTCTGGCCTATATTTGGTTGTTAGAGAGTGAAGTTGAATGTTCATAAATTACATGTATTCCACCCAACCCATTGCAATGGATGACTACTGGTCTGTTAAATATTAACCGTTCTTCAAAAAAAATCTGTTCCATGTGTTTTTTGAGACAGCTAGCATCTTTAAAGTCAGTTGTCGCTACTTATAAAAACTGTACATGAGACTCTTTAGCTACAAGTTTATGTACCATTTTGACAAATTTCACCGGACTGGTAAAAATGTTTCTTATCAGTTTGTGACCGTTAATAGTTTACAGTATCTGAAAAATTTCAACATTTCAGACTATGGATGGCTGTGCAGCAAAGAACACGACAGGGTCATCTCAAAGTGAATTGGAAGATCTCAGAAAAAGACGCCTGTTGTATTTTAGGCAACCTGCTGGACAAGAATCTTCACCATCTTCAAAACGTCATCCGTAAGTTTCTTAATGTATCATTTGCTTAAGAATCAATTACTGTGATGCTTTGCTTAATTTCTGTACATTAATATTTTTTGTGTAGATGTTTATGGTGGTGATGTACCACAACAGCTTTTAACCAAAGAAGTATTTACTAAACAAATTTTGTCAAAATTAGTCTTGCCTTGTTGAAGTTGTGGCCAATACCTTGATGGATGATTGGCAAAAAAATAAATATTATTTCAAAAATAAGCCAGGATTTTTGCTTTGAAATTTTGCCAATTTTCAAAGAGAAGAAATGTTAATTATTTTGAAATTACTGCATGCTACATTCCAGTTGTCAAGGGTAACTACATTAAATGACATAACTTTATTTGTAAAGTCATGATGGTTATTGTATAAAGTAACATAGACTTGTTTTATAAGACATGTCACTGTTGCAGCTGGATTGTGAAACTCTTCAGTTATGTTTTTAGCATAGAATTATAACACTGACTAATTGCCATTGATACAATTCTCATTTCAGGCCAAGAGATGTCATGTTTTGGCATAAAAGTGTGTTGACTAAATGCCACTGATGTATATTATTATTTCAGGCCAAGAGATATCACATCTCGTACAGTCAACGAGGCAGGAAGTAGGTCACCAAGTAGAGGAAAAACAGACAAGTCAAGAACATTGCTTCTAAACAACAACAACAACAAAAATAATGTATGCCCGTCTCCTAAAAATACTAAAAATAGTCCAAGATCAGATGGCTTTACTCAAGTCAAAGAAGGTTTGTTCCACCATGACAATGATAAGTTAAAGCAGTACAAAAGGAAGTTGTTTACCGGTAAGCACCACCAGGGGGAGGTACAACACAGTCAGCATGGGAATAACAGATCGGACTTACCAGTAAACAACTTTGATTTGAAAGATAACGTAGCGAAGGAAACCATTTTGCGAACACCGGAAAAACAAAGGCCAAGGCAAGTAAAGAATGGTTGGGAAAGTGATAGGCAGGATAAAGACAGTGTGGACATTAGAGTCAGCAAAGTGGATGTGAAGGCCAAACCATTATTTCAGCGTGATACTCCGTCTGCTGAAGATCTCGAAGAACTTGGGCTGCATACTCATAGGGTTGAGGAGAAAGAAAAAGGCAGTGACAACTCTGACAGTCTGCTTCGAGACCAACATGCGTTTGAAGGTCTGGACTATGACGGTTTGAGAAATGTTCTTGGTGCTGACAAGTTCAATGAGTTCATTGAGAAGTCGCTGAAAGACCTTTCAAGTCTGCACTCAAATGACAGAAAAACAGCATTTGAACATCTAAGTCCTTCAAAAGGGTCTCGTAAAAGTAACTCATTTGGGGTGAAACACAGTCCGACCAAACAAGATGGCATTACAGGAAGTGTGTGCCAATACAACGATACTCACACCAATTCCTCGTTGTCTCCTGCTAAGCAGTTCAAAGTGTTGGAGTCTCAACAGTCAGCCATACAAAGTGATCTGAATGAGCTTGGTTTGTCTACTCATAGACCTGTCAATCCGATAACACAAAAACGCCCTTCGGGGGTCGACTCCAAATCAATCATAACTCTAGACAATATGGCTCCTCATGTTCCAGCAGCAACAAGAACTGCCTTTACATCACAGGATATTTACAAACAAGCAGAACAAAAGAGACACATTCATTCTCAAGACGTCAACTTTTTTGAGAGCCCTCTCAGGCTAGACATGGAAATATTTGGCCCTCCAAAATACAACAGCTTGTATTCGGCAAACCCTTGCCCCGATGATAAGGCAGAGAATGTGTCACCCGGAAGAAAAGCAGTAGGTCGCCAAAGAACTGTCAGTGCTCCAGAGACTCCTCGCCTTCAGCATGTTCAGGCCATTAGAAAATATCATGAACACAAGTACGTAGCACTATAATCTTATTCTGCAGATTACCACACTTCTCAAATATTTCTCACGAAAATAAGTAATAGGCACTTACAAGAGGGTACCACATTTTGAGAACCTGTTTTCTCCACTGAATAATGGACATCAAACTGGTTCTCAAAATCCAGGCCCTCTGTAAGAGAAATTTGCTCAATTAGCCAAAATTGCCATTTTCCATTTTTGAAGTGCTGATTACCAAGCTGGAAATAATGGAAACTTTTCCAAATATTTTTGTTGTTGTCCACACAGTACAAACTATGCTGGCATAAGACTAATATTTTCTCCAAGAGTTTATTTTTGTGTGGAGATTTAACAAGTTGAACATAGAATTACACTAGTTGACCATACTGTGTGCTTAATACAAAGTAAAGGATCATCGTAGTTAATATTACAGTTATCCATTTTAGGAAGTCTATGAGTGATTTTATTGGTCACTCAAATATGAAAAGTGTTGAATCCTAGAAAAGTTTTCTCATTTTTAGTGGAATGGTTGTTTATTTGCTGGTCTTTTTTATTCTTCCACAGTGTTTAAATTGGCTCAAAACACTGTAATGATGTGATTTTGTGATAATGTTTAGCATCACAAACATAAAATCAGGTTAGTTTATCCTCACCATGACGTCTAATATGCTTTTGAGCAAATAGTTGTGTAATGTGGTCACTATGACTAAAACATGTTTAGAGGTACAGAAGTGTCACAAAAGAAACTTAAACATGACCAGTTTCTGTTGCACACTGGCATGCCATATGTACTTACATGAAGATTGGAAGAATGCTCAGTGAACATTGCAAGTTTCAGTAATTACACTGGATGTACATCTTCCCTCTTGTTATTGAGTTGAAACTATGGGCATTGACCAGTTGTTTCGCCCCTGTTATAGTTTGTGCATCGTGATGCAACCCCATAATGCATTGTTTTGCATTGCTCTATTGCAGACGTCAACTATCTACAGAAATGTTTCCACGTGGTCTGTCACCCGCCTTCTCCAACTCATCGCTGGACCGATATTTTTCCTCCCTTCAAGATGTTTCTCGGGACAACGCTTCTGTTTTTTCATCAGAAAATTTCGAACCTATCCCAGAACCTGTATTGGAAGACAGTGATCCAGAACACAGTATGCCTCCACTTTAAATTTGTTAATGAAAATGCGTTTCGTTAAATTTAATGGTTTTGTTTCCAAATTCTTTCATTTTCAGCTCACACAGATTAGCTCTATCACTGTATTCCGTAGTCATCACCACAGCTTAGCTCCCTTTCGGATCATACCTCTCGTACACAATGTGTAAGACAGTGACGTCATCAGTCGTTCCCTTCTCGTGTACATATTGTTGGCTGAAGTCAAAAGCAGCCAATCGCAGTTTAGCTAGTGTTTGATGAGCGTGGGCATGTTACACAGCGGCGAGATTGCAAAGTGTGTTACCTTATTTCCACAGCACTTCTAACCCTTGGCCAGTAGAGTGAATAAGATTTGCGGTATTTCAAGGGATACTAAACCCTGTTTTTTGTGATTTCAACCAATTCTCACTCTGTCACTTGCTAATGCATCGGTGCATCCCACTTGAATGATACAAGCAAAATTCAGATAAAAATACATTCTTTCTGTGTCATAGACTGGATATTTAGGTTCTTGGCAGGTGGTCTTTTCTTACAGTTGTTGTCAATCTCGCCTAAAGCGTAGGTCACACTAGCCCGTTTATCATACTTAGTAAGGAGTTTTCAAATTTTGGTTCCAACTTTTGAGAGTAGTCAAGGGTTACAGAGCATTATTTTGTTTTTTAGAACTGGATGGGAAAGATGTTTTCAATATCTTTTAATAGGCCAAAACCAGGTTTGGTGTCCTTTTAATGTATGAGAAGTACACTCTAAACAGAGTCGCTGATATTATACCCGTCATCACAGTGGACTAGATGACAGTCTAACCTTTTAACGAACACGCGAGATTTGCCTCCGCGTGAACTTCAGGTTGTGATGATCGATAAGGGATGTAATTATGTGTCTTATGTTTGCATTAGGTAACAATGTGACTGGTGTTAGCCATGAAGAATGGGTAGCCCAAGAGCGCAGGTCACCTGACAGTAGCGGAGACATCATGAAAAGACACCTCAAAATGTTGGGAATTGATTTGGATTTTTTGACAGACTTGAACAAATCAGGTAATAGAAATGATTCAATTGTTTTATCCATAGCCACAAATACTGGTAGTTCTTTAGTGGTGTTTAAATGATATGACTATTACCTTGGGACATCCCGTCTCGTGCTATATCAGGTTTTGATGAAATACGACATTTTAACACTTTTATTCTGCGTTCAGAGAGGAGCTCTGGTTTTATATTGACTTTTAATTAGTTCTAAATCACTTTTAATTTGATTTTACTTTGAAGTAGGCCATTTTTGGCTTGCAGTTGTATCTTGCTCCATACTTAAATGTAGTCAACAGAAGGTGCAAACACATGGTGCTTGAACCTACTGTGACTCTCGACCCAGTAGTAAATTAGAATAATCAAGAGTCTGAACACTATCCATTGTTCATTCACCCTTACGATTCATGCTAAATAATCTCTTGGACATGAAGATTTTCTTTTTTGACATCTGCCTTAGAGTGGTTTGCTAAGTATTTTTCTAAAAAATTGTGACTTTCGTATGCAGTGTTTTTTCTCGACACAAGTCATGAGCCTCTTACTGCAGTCAGCGTTGTTTAGGTTCATTTATCAATACTTAGTATAATAACGTGGGAAACTCACCATACTAAACACCTTGTCAAAACACTCATCTGTTAAGTATTCATAGTAACTTGGTTGAATCGTTGTTTCCTGTTTCAACATTAAACATATACAATGATGATGGAGATGCTCTTCTCATTTCTGTTTCGATTTAAAATTTTGCAGCTCCATGACTCAAAATTTCCGTCTTTGAGAGACTGTTCGATTAACCCATGTTTGGTGTCTTTTATCTAGATGATGTCACTGGGAACTTGCCCAAGGAACAAGTCAGAACCAGTTTAGATGATCCACTGGCGGACGCTAAAGAACACATGCCGAGAAACGACCCGCCGCAGCAGCAGCTAACCAAACCCAAGCTCGTCGTCGTCTGCCCAGAATGTGATGGCGTCAACAACAGCCGTATCACGTGGTGCATGGAGTGTGGATGCGTTCTCATCGGTGTGGACCCTGTCCCCGTCAAATCAAAGAAGAATCACAACCCCCCTAAACCACAGCACCCCCTCTTGTCATCAGATCTTCTAGAAGATGAAACACAATCTATTATACGTGACAATACCTCTGATACCAACCATAGAGTTTTTGAGCTCGGTGAAACTGTCAAATCAAGAAAGGATAATATTGCTCCAAAAGTGCAACATTCTTTTGTGTCCACTGATCCTTGGAAAGCCACAAGACAGCCTGATACAATTATCTACCCTCCTGATAGCAGGTCCAGAGGGAAACCAAATTATGCACACACTGAGGACCTATCATCTGTCCATCCCAGAATTGTTAGCACTTCTTCAAAGGTACGGAATCCTTTGTCGTCTGCTGAACTGCTGGAAGGCACACCGCAACCAGATACACGCAGCTTCCCTCCAGATAGCAAGCCAAGAAGCAAACCACTCTTCATGCTTGGTGACAACCCAGTACTTGTCAAACCAAGAAATGATAGCGTTCCACCAAAAGCACAGCATCCAGTCCTGTCTGCTGGTCTGCTGGAAAATGCACCCCAGCGTATCGCATTCACTAAATCTGATGTCAAGCCTAGAAGTGAAGCACATTTAAGCCAGAGAGATCCACTATTGACTAATTTTACAACCAATGCTCCCGAACATAACATTGCCAATATCACAAATATGGTTGATGATAAACCAAGAACGGGGCGCATCCCTTCTGAAGTGCAACGTCCCATTGTCTCTGCTAACCCATTAGAAGCCGAAATTCCAAATGTCACACCTCAAGGCAGAACCAACAGTGATCTGTTACTAAATAATTCAACCACAAAGTATCCTGAACATGACACAAGTGATGGTTCAGGCAAGGGTGGTATAGTTAGGCCAAAGCTGCAATCAGATCTGACGAACAAAACTGACAGACTTGTAAAACAGGATTTGTCCCTGGATATTAGTGCCAGTGATCATGAGGTGGATGATGTTGGTGTAAATTCTTCCTCGTTTGTTAATGGGCAGTATGAGCCCCGTGCCATGGATAGTGTAAGCAGTGATGAGGAAAGTGTTCAGGAGACTATTCATGGTGTGTCTAGAGGCACTTCAACGTATAACCAACAGAAAAATCCACTTGTACCTAGTCTAGACCTAAATCTCAGCAATACGAGTTCAGCAATACAAAGTGAACAACGGAAAATGTTCACTGATGCAAGTGCAGATGTTGCGGCAAGTGTAAGTTATGTCGAGGAACCGTCTGTGAGTCAGCAAAGATCTGTAAAGAATGAAAGTTCGAGAAAACTAAAAACACCGAGCAGCAAGGGTAAAAGAGCGTCCACTTCAAGTAAGGTTAAACAATCTATTGAGGCTGAGCCTTATCAAAGACATTGGCAGCGCTCCAGTATTGCATGGTCTTCTTACAATTCAAGAGAATTAAATACGAGGTCAAGTATCGAGTTGGGGCAGAGGAACAAGAAAGTTAAGAAGAGTACTCACCGTGGGAGGTTCGGTGGCGAAACTCCCGTTGGGCTACGAGATGAGCTACAGGCTTCGTCACCACAGAGGGCGTTCAGAACAGAGTTGAGCTCAGCAAGTAACAGTTCTGGATCTGGTGCACGGCCAAAAAATAAGTCAAGGTAAGCATAATTAAAATTACTATGAACACTGGGCAGTATTGAAGTCGCTAGGTGTTAGAATCTGTCACTTGTAATGGGGGTGGAGTTCATATGGTGTATTTAGGAGCAGCGGGAGTCTTGCGCCCTCTTCAGGACCCAACCAAAAGCAGTACGGTCAGCATGCTGTTTTAGCATTTAACCGAATACTGTCCCCTTAAAATCATGATCAGGCTCTGTCTTGCGATATCTTAGATTTGCCTCTGGAGTTGGCATGACTTTCAAGTCTTTTAAGACATTTTGAAAAATGGCAGTGGCATGACAAAGGCATGAATGTATTGTACTGTATGAAATTAGAATGCTTCAAAGTTAAGACAGCATCAAATGGCTGTTTTATATTCATTCATGGTATGACTTTTGGTTATTAATTGAAATTGACAAGGTATTGTTCAGGATTTGGCGTTGTTGCTGTGAACTACAAAGTTCTTGGACCCAACTAAGATTTTACATTTTTTGGATTTATTTTATCTCATGATAATATTTCTGTTTTTTCTAACATGTTTTGATTGGCTTTACACCCCCACTTTTTGGTATTTGTAATCCATGCATGCTTAGTATGAGCTTATAGGAAAAGAAAAGTATTGAAAAAGGAATAACTGTAAAGTTTGGTTATTATAGGTCAAGTCAAAGTAAAGTGCCATCGTTGACAGATCCCCCTGGTGACCAGCCTGATCAACTACGTGGAGGACCTTCAAAGTTCACGTCCCGTGCATTGACCAGTAGAGCTCTCGACACTTATAGAAAGTACAATGAAATGGTAGGCATTATATATTTACATTAAACTTTTACATCAACAGGTTAGAATTTTGTGCTTCCATCATTTCCTATGGCTGTCTAACTGTTTTTGTGTATATAATGCGGTAAATTTCCTCTTATTTTGCACAAAAAGTATTGCCGAAATTATCATTTTTTGGTTTTTCTCAGGAAAATAATGGAAACTTTACCGAAAACTTGTTTTGTGACACCTTCAGGGTACAAATCATGTTAGTACCAGTAATAGATCAAAATTTTCTTAATCTTTATTTTTTTTGTGAAGAAATTTGACAAATTAGAATTCCGCTTGTCAGACGTATTGCGTGCTAAATAAGTGGGCAATCACTGTACTTCTTAACATTTTCGATTACACTCTGATGGCTACTTCTTCAGTTTCTGTGATTTATTACATCTTATTTGTTAGCATTTTATTCCATTTGACTTTATTACATTTGATTGGCAATAGTCACATTTTAAGAACCTGTTTAATGCCCATTATTCAGTTGAAAAAATGATTCTCAACGGAAATGTGGACACGCTATTTCTGGCTTATTACAATTGATTTTCTTTTTGAGGAGGTGCCCGAAGACTGCATTTACAGAATCCATGTATGATTATGTCTCATCAATTTCAGTCAAAATAATTGCCAAAACTGTCCTTTTTACTTTCGTTGTTACGAATGTTCACATTTTTTCAAAATATGGTTTGATTGTAGGCATATTACAGAGCTTGAAAATTCAGCATTGATTTAAAATTTAATTTTCATGTAATATTTTGAAAAACAAATTTAAAACAAAATTACCACCATATTGTGTCCTAACATGTTGATAGTTTATTGTAAACTAAGTGATTTTCTGGCATCATCTGTGATGCATCTTTAGTGTTTTCAATACAAACAACTACACCGCTGTGTGGTACTGACAGTAAAACTTATGTGACATTCAGGCATTAATTTGGATATTTGTTTTCTTAGAAATCAAGGTCATATACTAAATTTGTAGCAAGTGAGAATTATTCAGTGTTAGAATATGAATTATTGGTTTAACAAATTGTTACATAAAGCTGCATTTAATCTTCCTAAAATAGAAATTGAAATTGAGCTTTTAACTCGCATAAAACTGGATTTTCATAATGTACCATGATGATAGAATTCAAGATTAAGAATTCAACATCGATGGCAAACAGCAGCAAAATTTCCTTTAAGTTTTTTCTTTATGTGATAAACAATGTTGTTTGCTTAACTTAAAAATGGTGAATTTTTCACCTTCACTAGTTTTGAGTGTCCATACTGAAGGTAGCATTGCAAAATATAAGAGGTTTCACTATAGTACGGAGACAGCGTGGCTCAGTGGTTTGTGCTCTGGGGTCTCGTATGGGAGATATTTGTTCGAATCCTGGCTTTACTGGCAGACAATCAAGAATTGGAGAAAAGTGTCTCTTATGCCTCTGAGCTCACTCCTACTAGTGAGTGAATAAATGTATGCAAGCGAATGAAAGAGAACCACTTCAGATTACTCGACTTTGAGTATGAAGTGTAAAGAATAGAACGGAAGAAGTTATTCATTTGCAATTAACCATTTTCCATTGCAGAGTCCCCGTGTGTTGGCTGGTGAAGTGTCAATATGGCAGTGTTTACCTGATGAACTCCTGTTGCACATATTTCACTTTCTGTCCCTACACGACGTCGTGCAGTGCGCCCGTGTCTGCAACCAGTTTCACCGCGTGGCTCTGGATACCAGTAACTGTAAGCCACTTTTTTTCAGCATGTGTTTACACTGCTTATGCTCTTCAAAACATGGCTCTGCATCTATTTTTTTATAAATGTCTGGAGTTTGTAACTAAAGTTGTAAGTCTGTGACCATCAAACTTTAGTCATCTTCACTTAAAGGTTGGCGTGGCATCTTAAGTAAACTTTCAGGTGATGGATTTCACTAAGTCTTGATTAAAGTTGAGGCGTTTTTATTGTTTTAACACAGGTTTCCGTGTCACATATGAAAAATACCATGGTTTTGTATTAATTTTTTATGCTTTGGTACAATATTTATTTATATATTGTACAAGTGTGTAACTTATGTCAGACTTCTCCTACTTATTGACTTACAGGGTGCAAAATTACTCTAGTCAAGAAGGGTTTATGTGATGAATGGCTTGCTGAGATTGGCCAACGTCGACCTGTGAAACTAAGTTTGATAAAATGTCGGGGAGAGCAATACAATGGAGAATGTGTGACCAATAAAGGATTACGAGAGCTGTTTGTGCAATGTTCTGACCGACTGACGGTATTGTATTCTCACAAATTTTTCCTTAAATTCATTGTTATGGTAGTTTAGAACTCTATGCTGAACTGCAAACACAGTATCTCAAAATAGTCTCAATAATATATAACCACCTTGCATATGAGATTTTAACCCCAGGTTTTGGGTTCTTAACTTGAGGAAAATGGCCTTGGCCCTGTGCAACCAATATTTACTCAAGTAACCATACTTACATGCCAAATTCACTTCTTGTTTTGTTGTCGCATTGTACGATTGATGTACTTTACATAAACTTAGGCTGCTAATGCACTTTTGAATTGAGTTGGACAAATCAAGTAAAGAAGGATTTCAAGTGGTACTGTGCTTGCACGTCACTACACAACAATAAAACATCGTTAACAGTGGAAAGATGGATGTCAGACTGCTGTAGTAGTATAGATAATCATAACATCACAGAACAATAAAACAATTTAGTCTCCACCAAATACACAGCATTTAGGATTTGTTTAGCAAGCAATGGTTGCTCACTAAATATTAGACTTGATATGATAGGTACACATCATGTAATGGATGGAATGTGGTCAGGCAATGGTTAAATAGCACACAATCTGATGTGTTCTCTTGACTTATTTTAGGCTTTAAATGGCTGTTGTCACCCATGTAAATACGTTAGTTGAGCTCAAAATCTTTCAATGCGATTCTGTTTCAATAGATTTTTTCCTGCGTTTGGCAAGTAAGGTAATGGCATTTAATTGTTCAGAGTTCAAAGTTCATGAGTTTTGTTCAAAGTGACAATGCGGTGTTCCATGGTTGTTGTTGTGTTTAAAGCCACACCCAGTGACAAGGTCAAGTTAGCACAATTCAAGGTTCAAACTGGAATAAGTGAAATTGGCTTCAGTCACAGTAGCTGCATAAAAAATGCACAGAGTCTACTCGGCCATTTGGAGTGTTAACTTGTCTGAGTTTAATGTACCACAGACTAGTGTTGTCTTTAAAGTTAAAGAATGTTAACCTGATGAGCATAGCATCTAACTTTCCATGTTTTGTTGGAATATCCTGCGTTCATCCACACACTTTCTACAAGTAGGTGATTCGTCATATTGTTACAAACTTGGGAGCTTGCATTTCCTCCAAGCCTGCAATATTTAGTGCTCAATAGCAGACACGTGAGATCTTGTGTGATTTAATTAATAGTTAATAGTCACTTTCAGTTGTCCCAGATTTTGAGAACCAGTTCTTTGCACTGAATAATGGGCATCAAACTGGTTCTCAAAATCCAAGACCACATTAAGTGATTACCACACTTTAACCAGCCTCACATGATCACATTCTTTAATTTACAGTCCCTTAATGTGAGTGGGTGCTGTCAGGGTCAGCTGACCGGTGATTCTATACTCCTACACGCCTCGATGCATTGTAAGAACATTACTGATCTGGACGTCAGTTGGTCAGCCATCAGTGATGCAGGTGTCGCCGCTGTCTGTGAATCTACCAACAGGTGAGTTGGCTGGGTACCATTCCACCAAATTTGATGTGACTGAACGGTGTCATAAGGAAACTTTAAGTCACAAAACACCAGGGATCATATAGCAGTAGTTTACAGAGGAAGGTACTCGCCAATTCACTGACCTATGAATGTCATATTGCTTTTGGCACTGTGTTATGTTTCACACATCACCAAGCTAAAGTATTTGAATACAGTCCTGAGCATTAAGCCAACACCAGCGTGCATTAATTTACTCATATCTGACCTCTAGAGCCTAGTACGGAGTTCTTTTCCCACAGTTTGGTCGCCAAAGAGCATATTCAGTGACCTGTTCCGCAACCCCTGCATTCGCTTGTTACCGTATGGGCGTGATAAGTCCTAGGTAGTTGTTGTTATGTATTACCTGTACTTGGCGAGACCAGAAATCACAATTATCTAATCTTGGCCAGAAAGAGGTGGAAAGCAATTAAATGTTTTATTTTTAGTGAAAAATGGCTGAGACGAGTGCTTTGTGGCTGTAACTATTCAGGAATGCATGCACATCTCAAATGAAAGGTCTTTATGAGACAATATCTTGGTAATATTTTCAGACTGGAGTCATTAACTCTGAATGGTTGCCAAGGAGTCACAGACAGTACCATAGCTGTCATTGCTGATGCTCATGGACGGAGGTGTGTACTCTGCGACTGGCAGGTGGACATTAGCTTGACAGTGTCATTTTCTGGATACACTACAGCAGACGTGAATATATGTTACGTCTGGTGGATAGGATAGCAGGCACGCCTTCTCCAGCTACCTGCTGCTGAAGATGCAATGGTTGTGAAATTATTTTTGACGTCTTAAACACTGGCAGCAGCTTAGCTTCACTCTGCAATATTATTATTATTATTATTCTATACCATGTCTGGTTTAAATCATGTCTAGGTATTGTTTCAACATATCACGCACTGAAAAATCTCACCAATTCCAGACAAATATAATTGTCATTTTTCAAAGACTTTTGTTGCCAATGCCCAGACAATTTCAAAATGGTGTCCGGTGGTTGGTGCTACAGTGTGGAAATACTTTTATCACTTGTCAATCACACATTTGTTTCTTAAATTTGTGAGGTTTTACCATTTTACCTTACTGGAAGACATGCGCAGGCCTGGCTGCCATTGAAAATAAATATTATGAGAGTGAATCATATTGTCTTGTTGCTCCAAAGGTAATACTATGCCGAAATTCTCTTTTTACTGTTTTTTTTTTCAATTCTTGGCCTGTGTTTTGTTTCAGCTTGATCCATCTTGGCTTGTTTGGTTGTTTTAATATAACACCACGAGGTATCCAAGCCCTGTCCTCTCGCTGTTCGTATCTTCGCTCATTATCTCTGGGCCAGTGTTACAAGGTATGGTCAAATAGTCTATGACAAGCATATGCCAAGTATCATTCACTTTTTGCATACTCTGCCACTGCTATACACCCCCCACCCCTAGGTCAACCAGAACTGGCCTTCGATTTGTTTGTTAGCCAGTATTTGACCTAGCTGACCCAAGGAACTTGCTGGTTGTTTGTCAAGCACTGCCACTGATATAAAAAATGCAGATCTGCATTCGTTATTTCCCAGAAACATCAGAATTGGACAGTTGAAAATTGAACAATATGTTGCATTGTTAGTTTTTTCAGACATACGTTTGCAGTCATGTGTACATTGTTGTTTACATAATTACATATAACTTGTAATGTTTACATAATTACATATAACATGTAATATTTACAATAATTATAACATGTAATATTTACAACAATTACATATAACATGTAATATTTACATAATTACATATAACATTTAATATTTACATATAACATGTAATATTTACAAATTAAGACCCAGTTGAGAAGCTAGAGACCTAACTCAAGAGTCCATCAGTGGATTGAGTGGGATTTGAACCCACCACTTTTAGAACAGGATGGGTGCACTCAACCCACCAGGCCACACTGCCTTTCTGTCTGGACTAGTGATTGTCCATATTTTCTCAAATTGTTGTTTTACTTCATAGTGTCTCACAGCACCTGTACGTTGCGTGTTTCAGCTCACGGACGCTAGCATTTTTGAATTTTCCAAAAACTTGTCATTCTTGGAATACTTGGATCTACGAGGGTGTAAGCAGGTAAGACATTGTCCTGACACTCCCATGTTATTTTGTTCAGTTTGAATCAAAGTGAAAACCTTGTTTATTGTCCCTGCATCTAGGTACAACATTTTCACTATGTATTTTCCTAGACAATGGCAATACAGGTTTTAAGTGGAACTTGCTCGCTAATTCCTTATCATCTCTGTGATTGCTTGGTCAAATTAGAAACACAACATATAGTGATGTAAGCAGGTTGAAAATTGCCAAATGTTTTTTCTTGGAAGTTTGGTGTCAAAAATTATCCGCAATAATTCACTCGATCGTGTTCAGTAAGTATCGTGACGTGGTGCATGATGCGGATTCTGTGAGTGCCCAAGGTACGTCAATAGTGCAAAGGTCACCTATTTGCAGATTTTTTTGTTTTCAATTAGTTGTCATTGAATACAATTGCATTTTGTTAGCGTAGATGATGTTCAAATAGCATTGTCTTTTAGTTCCTGCTAATGCATTAGCATAGGGGCACGCAAACACAACTTTAATGCAAGGGGCCACAAGGTAGTTTGTGTATGGAATTTTAATATTTTTTCTTGATACTAAGAAAAGAATGAATACAAAATAGTTTGATAGCAATTTTAATTAAATGCCAGTATGTTGATACTTACTAACAAAGCACTTGACACTGTCTTTTAAATGTGATTGTAGGTTCTTTTCCTGAACTATTGTTCCCAAGTTTTCAGCAAAATTTCTACTCTTTGTGGAAGTACCTCTTTCTCTTTGAGATTGGTTTATTATCATTTGGACATAGTCAAGCGTGTCTGTCTGTTTTATTAATGGATAATATAAATCTTAATTCTGTCAAAACAGAATATCAACTGTTTAATACTGTGCCAAATAAGACGTTGCATTCTTTTGAGGTCAGTGACTAGGGCATTTAATCTAAGTAACTAAAAACGTAAATGGGTGTAGGCCTGCAGCATAAGATTCATGTAAGGTTTCGAAAACAAAGTCCTTTCCAAGTCAGACATGGGTGTTTATGCAAAAATGATCATTTTCCCGAATGAAAATAGCAGCTGTTTAATTACACCTTTGAGACGTCAGCCAGTGATGGAAAGCATCTTGAGCAATTTGCTAGTATGGCAGTTATTAATTGCTTAATTTTGTTTTTTATTATATTTTATTTTATTTTATTTTAGGTGAAAGATAACTGTGTGAGGAAAATAGCCCGCCACTGTAGAAAACTCGAGTCCCTGATTTTAGCAAACTGCATTCATGTAACAGATTCGTCATTGAAAGATGTGGCCATCCACCTGCCCTGCATCAGGTATAGTGGGATGGTCTTGTGTAATGAATGCATGAGACCGTTATTTTGTAAGGTTTCTTTTCATAAATAACAGTAATCTCACACACACATTATTCGGGGTCGTCGAACAACTGTGTTCTATGATGATTGTTGGAGAATGCAGGATTTTTTTAGTACCCAGATCAAAGATCATTATTCATTTTGATGTATGACTTGCAAAAAATTCAGATTAATTATGCACCCACGTATACATTATGCATACATGAGTACATGTTATCATCTCTGCCTAAGCGTCTGGCATCCACTGCTGTATCTCTGAAACCCCTTGCAGGAACCTAATGAGTTATGACTGATGTGTTTCCTCCAGGAAACTGATGACAGGTGATGGTAATTTTAGTCTTTTTACATTTGCCAATTTCATTTTTGGACTTCCTTGATGGATTTTTATGAAATTTGACAAACTGTTTTCTATTAAAAAGACAATGACGCGCTCTCCTTTTCAATTAGACTCGACAGATTCTGCACCACATGAATAGCCAGTGCAAGGATTAATTATGAAAATTGGCAGATGTGTTTCTGCCAAGAAGACCACGTCAGACATTGATTTTTGGTTGGGTTATTTACTAATGACGCACTCTAGTGGCAATTATTTGTGTTTTTTGCATCAGCTGGCGGAATTTTGTTAAATTTTGCAATTGTGTTTTTCTCTTAATGTGACAACAGATGACGGTAACTTTCCTGTAGGTATGAGGACTGTGTAGGTATGAGGACTGTGTAGGTATGAGGACTGTGTAGGTATGAGGACTGTGTAGGTATGAGGACTGTGTAGGTATGAGGACTGTCTCCTAGTGGCGATTTTTGCATTTATCTCTGTATCTTCAGAGTTCCTTGACAGTTTCATGAAATTTGTTAAATGTGTTTCTTTTAAGGAGATTATGAGGTCTTTCCATCTTCGAAAGAGTTCAACATATTCTGCACCACATAGTGGTCATTTTTACAATTATA
>NMRA01000497.1:19072-83023 GCA_002633005.1 Phoronis australis | reverse complement strand
TTCTCTTATTGCTGTTTCTTTTTAATTCTTGGCCTGTGTTCTGTTTCAGCTTGATCCATCTTGGCTTGTTTGGTTGTTTTAATATAACACCACGAGGTATCCAAGCCCTGTCCTCTCGCTGTTCATATCTACGCTCACTATCACTGGGACAGTGTTACAAGGTGTGGTCAACTAGTCTATGACAAGTCTGTGCTGAGTATCATTCACTTTTTGCATACCCTGCCACTGCTATACACCCCCCACCCCTAGGTCAACCAGAACTGGCCTTTGATTTGTTTGTTAGCCAGTATTTGACCTAGCTGACCCAAGAAACTTGCTGGTTGTTTGTCAAGTACTGCCATTGATATAAAAAATGCAGATCTGCATTCGCTATTTCCCAGAAACATCAGAATTGGACAGTCAAAAATTGAACAATACGTTGCATTGCTAGTTTTTTCAGACATACGTTTGCAGTCATGTGTACATTGTTGTTTGCATAATTACATATAACTTGTAATGTTTACATAATTACATATAACATGTAATATTTACAATAATTATAACATGTAATATTTACATAATTACATGTAACATTTAATATTAACATGTAATATTTACAAATTAAGACCCAGTTGAGCAGCTAGAGACCTAACTCAAGAGTCCATCAGTGGGTCGAGTGGGATTTCAACCCACCACTTTGAGAACAGGATGGGGGCACTCAACCCACTAGGCCACACTGCCTTTCTCTGTCCGGACTATTGATTGTCCATATTTTCTCAAATTGTTGTTTTACTTCATAGTGTCTCACAGCACCTGTACATTGCGTGTTTCAGCTCACGGACGCTAGCATTTTTGAATTTTCCAAAAACTTGTCATTCTTGGAATATTTGGATCTACGAGGCTGCAAGCAGGTAAGGCATTGTCCTGACATTCCCATGATATTTGTTCTTTTTGAATCAATGTGAAAACATTTTTATTGCCCCTGAATCTAGGTACAACATTTTCACCATGTATTTCCCTAGACAATGACAATACGTCAGGTTTAAAGTGGAACTTGCACGCTAATTCCTTATCTCTGTGATTGCTTGGTCAAATTAGTTAGAAACACAACATACAGTGATGTAAGTAGGTTGAAAATTTCCAAATGTTGTTTCTTAGGAGTTTTGTGTCAAAAATGATCCACAGTAAATCACTCAATCGTGTCCATTAAGTATCATGACGTGGTGTTAGGGAATAACACTGCATGATGCGGATTATGTGAGCGCCCAAGGTACGTCATTAGTATAAAGGTCACCTATTTGCAGATTTTTTTTTTTGCATTTACAAGTTGTCAATGAATACATTTGCACTTTTTAGCATGGATGATGTTCAAATAGCATTGTCTTATAGTTCCTGCTAATACATTAGCATAGTTAGGGGCACGCAAACACAGCTTTAATGCAAGGGGCCACAAGGTAATTTGTGTATGGAATTTTAATACTTTTTCGTGATACTAAGAAAAGAATCAATACAAAATAGTTTAATAGAAATTTTAATTAAAAGTTAGTATGTTGATACTTACTAGCAAAGCACTTGACACTGTGTATTAAATATGATTGTAGGTTCTTTTCCTGAGCTATTGTTCCCAAGTTTTCTGCAAAATTTCTCTTTGAGATTGGTTTATTATCCTCTGGACATAGTCAAGCGTGTCTGTCTGTTTTATTAATGGATAATATAAATCTCGATTCTGTTAAAACAGAAAATCAAATATTACTTAATTGCCAAATAAGAAGTTGCATTCTTTTGAGGTCAGTGACTTAGACATTTGATCTAAGTAACTAAAAACGCAAATGGGTGTAGGCCTACAGCGTAAGATTCACGTAAGCTTTTGAAAACAAAGTCCTTGCCAATTCAGACATGGGTGTTTATCCAAAAATGAGCATTTTACTGAATGAAAATGGCACCTGTTTAATTACACCTTTGAGACGTTTTCAGCCAGTGATGGAAAGCATCTTGAGCAGTTTCTAACTTATTAATTGCTTACTTTTTTTTACTTTATTTTATTTTATTTTAGGTGAAAGATAACTGTGTGAGGAAAATAGCCCGCCACTGTAGAAAACTCGAGTCCTTGATTTTAGCAAACTGCATTCATGTAACAGATTCGTCATTGAAAGATGTGGCCATCCACCTGCCCTGCATCAGGTATAGTGGGATGGTCTTGTGTAATGAATGCATGAAACCGTTATTTTGTAACTTAGGTTTCTTTTCATAAATAACAGTAATTTCAAAACACATTATTCGGGGTCGTCGGACAACTGTGATCCATGATGATTGGTGGAGAATGCAGACACACGTCGTTGAGGATTTTTTAGTACCCAGATCAAAGATCGTTATTCATTTTGATGTATGACTTGCGAAAAATTCACTTCAATTATGCGCCCACGTATACATTATGCATACGTGAGCACATGTTATCATCTCTGCCTGAGCGTCTGGCATCCAATGTCTCTGAAACCCCTTGCAGGAACCTAATGAGTTGTGACTGATGTGTTTCCAGGAAACTGATGACAGGTGATGGTAATTTTAGTCTTTTTACATTTGCCAATTTCATTTTTGGACTTCCTGGATGGATTTTTATGAAATTTGACAAACTGTTTTCTATTAAAAAGACAATGACGCGCTCTCCTTTTCAATTAGACTCAACAGATTCTGCACCACATGAATAGCCAGTGCAAGGATTAATTATGAAAATTGGCAGATGTGTTTCTGCCAGGAAGACCACGTCAGACATTGATTTTTGGTTGGGTTATTTACTAAAGACGCACTCTAGTGGCAATTATTTGTGTTTTTTGTATCAGCTGCCAGAATTTTGTTAAATTTTGCAATAGTGTTTTTCTCTTAATGTGACAACAGATGGCAGTAACTTTCCTGTAGGTATGAGGACTGTGTAGGTATGAGGACTGTGTAGGTATGAGGACTGTGTAGGTATGAGGACTGTGTAGGTATGAGGACTGATGTGTAGGTAATATGAGGACTGTGTAGGTATGAGGACTGTCTCCTAGTGGCGTTTTTTGCGTTTATCTCTGTATCTTCAGAGTTCCTTGACAGTTTCATGAAATTTGGCAAATGTGTTTCTTTTAGGGAGATTACGAGGTCTTTCCATCTTCGAAAGAGTTCAACATACTCTGCACCACATAGTGGTCATTTTTACAATTATGTTAATAAACACCCTAGAAGCACATTCTTTGCGGTGCAGGTTTGGGCATATTTCCTTGCTTTGCCTAGCTGTTATTTAACATACTCATGGTCCAGGCACTTTGGCTTATGTGACTTCTCATCTGACTGTCAATTACCTATGATTTGAGACTTGTCACTTCAAATCTAAACATTTGGCTTGTTGTTGTAGGTTGCTGGATGTCAGTGGCTGTAAACATGTCAGTGATTCTGGAGTTCAGGCACTGACTAATGCCTGTGTCAACCTACGGGACATTGATCTCAGTTCTACAGGCATAACCCATAAGAGGTATAGCATTTGTGTCAAAGGTCAGAGTTATATGACCTTTGACCCATGTTGTACAGTGGGCAGTGCTGTAATGGTCACTGGCTTAATGTTCAAATAATATTTGGCTTGTTGATGGCATTACATGTACACTATATGTAGTTTGATACATTAGAGATTAGAAAGTTGAGCGTTGGTGTACCAACACTGCGCCATCTATTGTAGGCTTCCTGATTTCTTAAAATGCTCTTTTTGTATGAATTTCTGTTGATACATTTGTATTGAATAGCATCTCACTTGAATAAATTCTTGAGTAAATCGTTTTGTTAACACAAGCCATGTTAGCAGGACGTCTAACTCTGTCTAGGCTTCTCAATAACTAGCAATGAATTTGACTTATATTTTGTAATCTGCAAGATTTTAACCTTAGAAATCTTCAATCAACTTATCTAACATGGTAAAATTGGTATGAATGGTAGTTTTAGACATGACTGAAAATTATTGATTTTCAAAAACATTGGAGCAATGAACCTGATCTTGGAACAAATGAGACCATTGGGTGATTAAGAACTAACAATTGATGCAGCATTGCTGTTACGCAATCTTTAGGCTTCAATTAACATGCTATTATCACTGATTTGAATAGGACTGGTTACTATGCACTCATACTGTGTGTGCAATTAATAAACATTATTAACAGTTACATTTGGGCTGTTAGTTAAAGTTATTTTAGTGAATTAGTGAGATGTGTTGATCGAAATTTCAAACTTTCGATGTGCTCGAGAATTTTTTGCTATTCAGAGTAGGTGTGCCAGACAAAAATTTGTCAACATTATTGAAGTTGTTTCATCAAAAACCACTTTTGATGACATGTCCCACTGAGTCATAAATTTTTGTTGTTATTTATTTAACCGAAAGGTGTTGCGCATACTAAGTGTGTACAATTGATATGCAGATTATCAACTTCTCACTTATTTTCATTCAAAGAAAAATACTTGTTATCAATAACAAAATCAGCAAATCTGTGAGTTATGCAAACTTTTTACAAAACAACAGATCGCTAACTCTCTCAGTGATGACCGTGTATTTTTGTAAAATTCCAAAATGGGTACTTGGTAGCAAAAAAATCTGGTATCAATAATGTTACCATTTAAGGTCATGAATGTTCCATTCATGTATTAAATATTCAAAACAAGATCCCTAAACTTTTGTCAGTGTTCTAAATTTTCCTTTTCTTTTTGCATAATGTCAGTTCTAAGTTCATTCATGAAATCATAAAAGTCCCATTTTTATAGCACTTAATACAAATGTGTAACATTTTAAAAACAGTTTGACCAAATTTGGGTATTTTTCTTGGGTTTTGCATAACTTGTCAATCATTGGGTTGAAATAATTATGTGTTGTGTTCTTGTTTACAGTATAAATATGTTGGCAAGTTATGCCAACCGGTGCCTGGAATCGGTGAAGGTCAGCTTTTGTAAGGACATCACAGAGGGCAGCCTAGTCAAATTAGCTAAACACTGCAGAAGGTGAGGTTTGATGGTGTAATAACTTCTGTCAACAGAGCCCTCTGTAGGATTGCATGAAACAGTCCCAAACAGGGACTCAACTAAGTTCCCTAAATCTTTTGTGTATTTGTATCGTACTTTACTCTGTCATTTATTTTTATTGTGAGCTCCTCTTCGACTAATGACATTTATTTATTTTTCTAATAAGGCAACTAAAAATTGCCTTTAATTCAATCAAATTAGGGACTTAGTCCTTAAATTAATTGCATGAAAAGATCAATGTAGGGTTCACTTTCGATTTGTGTCAAAGCCAAAAATTGAGTAGTAATGGGACTGAAACAGCCTAAGAAAGGAGTCACAAATATGCAATAGATTTAAGGTACTTAGTTGAGTTCCTATTTGGGACTGTTTCCTGCAGCCAGGCACTGTATGCTGATGAATAAGCTAGTTGTATCATCGTTCATGTAATACTGGTAGATCTGACCAAATTTGTATATTTGTAATACAATATCACATTTTTCATCTTCCTCTGCATCGTTCACATGTCTTCCGATCCAAAGGTAGATCCAGAATTTGATCCACCATGTGAAAAACTTTTCATGTGAACATCTGTCAGACATGTGATTTACCACATGATTGGCTGCATACAGTGTTGACTACAGGTCTGCCTTCTTGCCACGAGAACGCTTCATTCCAACGTTTGTAAAATTCTTCAATTACACCCTCTGCACCATTTATAGGAATCAGGGCATTCTTACCCAGCCTGTAGTCCCAGCAAAATGGTGTCATGCCAAAAGCCGTAGGCTCCAATAGCTCACATGCCCAAGGCTGTTGGAGTTGGCAGAGGCTTGATTAAGCACTGGTAACAAGCATTCATGGTAAACAACTCGGGCCTAATTTATGAATTTAAACTTTAAAATTTCGAGAAAATAGTCTCCGCGATGTTTTCAGCAAAAAAATTATACAGGTGTTGTGTCTTCAATTTTTAAAAATTGGTGTAGTGTTATCTAAAATGACAATAACTATAAAGGGTATGCAAGAGACTTTGAATTGCTGACTGTTGGTGACAATAGTTTAAGGATTTACATAAAATTATACAATAGACAGTTTCAGCCAAACAGTGCAAAAGTGTCTGAATTTCCAGAATGCTTTGGGCAACGGGCTGCAAATGTTATTTTCGTCATTAATCCCATTACTTGTGGCTCGGCCCATCCATGGTTATCCCAAATGATTTACAAAATGTTAATATTTTGTACTTGAATGTTGTACTGGTTTCTCGTAATACAGTTTGTTGGTTGCTTTAAATTAATTTTGTGAATGCTACTTTTAAGCATTAGATCTGGTCTCTCTACGTGCAAACGTGATAGTAGTAAATTTAGGATATGAATGCGTTTTTGCATTTGTGTGTATCAGGCACTGGTCTCAAAGTATCGTGCACGAATGTGAAATTCTCAGGTGGGGCTGAAAAGAGTGTAAGAATTCAATAGATAAGATTTTGGAATAATTTCAGTTGATGCGATTGTTTAATGTATGTTTAAAGTACAAAACAATAGAAAAGGATTATTTATTAAGTTCTACAGAAAAAAATATGCTGGCGTGCTGCAATATTGTAACGCCTGCATGTGTCATAATTGATGGCATGCAAGTCTTTGAAATACGAGGGATAGAACCCGCATGTTTAACATATTGGCCTGACGCACAGTACACGTCAAAAGTATTCTGACAAAATGTTCCAAAATTCCACGCCACAACTTCTGGCAGGAAGCTGAAATCATCATCAGTATAGCCATCCCTCGTGACTTGAAAATGAAGGGCAGTTAACAGGAAATGTAGAAAAGTAGCGAAGCCTTTCTGCAATAAGAATTTTGCCACTAATAATAGTCGTCATATGCCATTTTTGCCACTAACATGACTAGCCATAATGACAGGGAAATCGTATTTTGTCCAGTTTCTCTTATCCTGTACTGGGTAATGTATTGGTGGAGGTCTGAGCTCTCCCTGTGTTTCTAGTATTTGATTTTCTTATTTTCTAATGTTGGCGTGACAATGATATCATACCGTCGTAACATGATTTGATTTTGCGAAAAGCAAGAAGTTTGTGCAGCCCTCCATAATTTGTACACCAAACATGGATGTTTGTCACACTTGTTTGACTGTCCTTTAATGGGTCTTCCGATGTCTCATTTCAGATTACGAGCCTTGCATATTTATGGGTGTAAAGGACTTAAGAGTCTATCGAGAATCAAGGCTGAAAATTCGGCTTTAGAGATTGATTTTGACGGACAAACCTAAGACGAGCGAGCTTGTTCATCATTACAGAAATGAGACACAGTGTGTGCAGAGTGCTAGTCTGAGAAAAACACTCTATTGTGTGTGTGCACTTTGTGAGTGGCATTAGAAGGGCAGGACTTACGCCGTCCTCTCTTGTAGCTAGCTAGTTAGTGTTTATACACCTCAAATGTCATCAAGCTGAAAGCTACCCCAATTGTGGACTGCCATTATATATATTCATCCAAAGTGTAGGCTGCAAATCGACCATGGTCTCCATGGCATTGTAATACTCTTGACTGACCATCTTAATATAACTGAGTATTGAAGTTTGGTGGAAGAGTGATAGCTAGATACATTAACATTGTCCCTACGAATATTTACCGATGTTGAGGATGATATCTGGTCATATGGACTGATGGAGAGAGCGTTGTTGCTTTTTTGAGGTCCATCGTGATATGCCCAAGGCACTGGTCCATATTTGTTGTATTAAATGACCACTGATGCTTCTTCCTGTTTTTTTTTTTTTGTTTTTTATTAGATTGGCATGTTGTTCCCTGCTTCTCTTGCTTTGTAGTCAAAGGTTTATGATTGGTCAGATCGCAAATAATAACAAGTGATGTTTGGGCAGCTTGGTGAACGATACCTGGTAGCAAAAGTTATCATCCCGCGTTTCAGTCAATCCAAGAACAGAATTATCAGTGGTTGTGTAATAATACACAACGGAGATGGATCATTTATTGTTAGTCAGTGTGAATTCTCTTTTGTTTAGAATGAATTTTTTCAATTTGCAACTTGTCAGGAAAATTAGAATAACGTAGATTTTTGAAATTCAAAGAGCAATGTTTCCCATAAGCAATATCTGGAGAATATCACCATGGCTGATTAGCATTATGCTTAAAAGATCTAAATTACTGTGTGTATCGACTTTTTCACTAATGAGCTTGCTATAAGATTTGTGATCTACTCAGCTTATTACTAGTGATTCCCAAGTGACCGCCTCAGACACACTTATGTTAAGGGAGACATCAAAATAGTCATTTTAATTCCTTTATTTCCATTCATTTGATCTGTTCAATATGTGCATAGATCGCACAGTAATTAGTGAAAACCCTGTGGTGTTGTCTATGTTGAGCCAAAACCCCGTTAAGCGAGCAGAAAATCATGTTTGGGTCACTGATTCACGTTGGCATTACTGGAGTAGGTGGAACTACTTGGGCTGAATAATGTTTAGTTAAGCATACACTGTTTCAGAGCGCCATCTGTGGGAAGTGCAAGGAAGATGCTTTGACAAGCAGATTTCTGTTTGTGTGAGCGTCAGTGCACATGACCTAGTTTAGGCATTTGTCGTAAACTAATGGTCGGAATGAATTGGATAAGTATTGTTATAGTGAATCATTTTTTGTTTTAGTTGATGCCTTGCTATGTTTAGTGAGATACAGAACACAAACTTGTGTGGAATGCATAGATTTAGTCTGTTGTTATTCCAACACCTGCAAGTCACAAAGGCATATATCAACTTTTGACCAATCGGAATGTTCGAATGTAGCCTTCCAGCCGATTGGAGTGTACTCATTTTTTTTTCATTCTTTTAACCAGTGAGAAGTCAGATTCATCATGCTTTCAGAGTGCTACTACTTACTGGAAATTATTGTAAAATTCAGACATATAATGAGTAAGAAAATTGATACACTGTTGGCCAGAATTTAATTAAATTCTCATATAGTTGCTATGGAATTTAATGAGTAAAGATTGACATTCAGTAAATTGAATCACGTCAGTCCAACTTGAATAAGTCAAGAAACACTAGAAGCTGGTCCCATTTCATAGCATCTTGTACTTTGTTCAGAGATTTGTAGAAGAACCACTGTCATCAAGAAGTCTGTTTACCAGGATCACGAACCTGAGGTCCTTTTTGTGTGGAGGAAATTATTTCCGGCGTTAAGGAGGCTTCGTAGAAATAAAACACTGTCTGGCTAAAATAAATTTATTAACATAATCCTGGGCTAAAATTGGTGACTTTAACTTTTGGACTTCTGAAATTGGATTCCTGGTTTTTGCCTAAGACCATCTGATATTGTTTAGTGAAAATAGATGTGTTAGGTTTTGGTTCTCTGGTAGCTGTTCAAGTATTTCCACGTGGTTTTAATCCCTCTTTCAACTCATTTGGCTTAGGAGTCATGATGTTAGACAAAAGTACCCCGGAATGTGTTACAGTGGACTAGATTGATATCCCAATTTAGGCTTGATTTGGAAATCTTTGTCCTCTAGAGTTGAACTCAAATGGGAAGTTTTTGTAATGGTTTCAGTAAGGCTCGCCAATTTAGGACATAATGTGGCCCACAAGTGACATTTCACTTTAATAGTTATTTTTCCACGAAAAATATGTAGCTCCATGTGAAATGGTTTTCCATGTTGAACTTTTGTACCATAGCTACCAGCAAACAAAGTTTTGAAAATTTTAGAGCATTAACAGCAATATCAGTTCTTGGAAAGTGAAAAAAGGACATTTTGGCAATTATTTTTTGTCCAAAATCAATGAGTTTTTCGTAGATGTATGCAGTAATGTATAAATAAGTTTTGGAAAAAAAATAAAAAATATATTATAAATGACAAACAGACCTATATTAATCAAGGAATTGTTTACAAACAGAACTGGAAGAGAGAGATGATAGGAATTACTTCTGTATTTTTGTTGCCACTTTTAAATTCTTGTTATTTTGGTAAAGTGACCATAAAATATCTGATTTATACTATGTTGCCTCTTACATTGTTGCTTCATGTACTTTGTGTAATCCAGACCAAGATTTTACTGTTTTAATTTGTTTATCATGAAGTTATTTATGACTGGCAATTTTACAGATCATGAAACCTACACAGGGTTATATTTTTTTAATGAATCCATGACTATTTCTATGCTGTTTATTCTTAATTTATGTTGTTGATTGAAGATATCTATTTTAAATGTGTTTTTCCTGGGTATTGATTTTTGTAATCAAATCCAAGTTCTGTACTGAGGTCTTTGCAAATAAATTTAATATTCTATTATCTTGCTACAACGATTTGTCAAATAATTATTGTGATGTATCTCTGTGTTTAGTTTTGGTTTGACTCGCGCTGTCGTCTGCCCGCTCCGGTCGTCTGCCCGCTGCGGTCGTCTGCGGCGTACATTCTTCCCTCACTGTGATCCTTGACTGGCTGGAATCTGATTTGCTCATTAACCGCACATAAAGTAAAGGCAGCCGCGCTAAGTGATTTGCTTAACGATGAGTTTGTGAATCAATGCTGTTGTAATTACATGAAAATGAAATGGTCGATTAGCTTGTTAGTTTGATGTGGAAGCTAGCGGCTTTCACGATGCTGCCGGCGCAAAATCACTGGAAAATGATCGAGCGTTTTCACAAGGTCTTTCTTCTGTATACATAATACCGAGTCGCATAATCTGGGTCCTACGCATCTGTATTTATACACCCAGCTAAAATCCGCTTTCTTCATATTCTCCGCACGTACAGGTAAGATATGAAAGGTCTAATGTAATCAAAAATATCTCGAGATGTTATTAAAAGAATCTCGTTCGTATTGGAAATATGTAAAAGTGAAGTTCATTGATGGTTAGGGTTGCATTGGCCAGACCTCACTGGGATCAGCGGATTCTTACAGCAAAATTATTTTTGATATAGTGGATGCGAGTCACATAACCGCCAAACGTAATACGACATGAAAATAAGGGATATCGGTCAATAAGTTGCAGCTTACGAAACACGTGCCGAGACCGTAAATATAGCCCACAGATTCCCAGAAGGATTAACATTCGCTTTGACTCGATCCAAACTGACTGCAGCAAATGTCCGGGTTAATCTGTTGAGATATAGTATTAAATTGGGTCCCTCTGTTCTGTCTAACGCCGTATTAAGTTGTTTAATTGTTAAAGTCATGTTCTGGGACTTTATCGACAAGTCTGCGCATTTATCACATTATCAATAAAATCATTGATTTTAATTCAGTAAAAGTACATACCTTCTGAAGACAGAAAGCATGTAGAATTTCATTTTTAATTCACCAATCTGCCATTAGTTTATGGGTCACGTGACCATCACGTCATTTTAAAATTTAACATGTCAATAAGGAAGAGGCTTCGGTAGCCGTAAACCACGGTATCAACAACATAATCGAGTTTTGTTTAACATAAAAATGTTCATGATGAAATCTCAAAATCGCTGTTGCAGTTCTTTCGTTGTTTTTTTTTTTTTCGTAAAAATCATTAAAGTTTAGTTTTTTGATAGCCCCTCAAACAAAAGTGGAACACTTTAAAAACAATTCGTAACAGCGTTCTGAGAACAGTGTGTAACGCATAATATCTGAAGGTTTCTTAACAACCATCGGGTCATCTACCTCTGAAATGTTTTGAAGTTGGCCAAATTTGGGGGGACATTTGAATGGTCTACAAAACTTTTTGATCCAACGTTCAGTTCGAAAGAAGCCTCCGACCTGTTCATTTTGTCTTGGTATGTGTAAATGGTGAAACTCTGTCTGTTTGATCATAAATTGTGACTAATTCTGCCATGTTTCTAATTGGGAGTTTTTGTAAGTAAATTATATGGGTATTAATCAATTTATGCGCATTGGCCTAGCTTTCAGCAATCGTTAGTAGGGTATTCAACTTTCAGACATCTAAACAGAACGTCGCTATTTTCGTAGATAACGAGTGTAATCATGTTATTGAACTGTCTTGAATTAGGAGTATGTTTAGTCATGAACGAGTTTATTGAATATCACCAAGTGAGCTATCCGCGCAGAATGACAACCGCGAACGAGCTGTCATTAGCACGTAGACCGAGCTAAAAGTAGTACACGGCGGCAGTGTGGTTACCATGGGTAAGTTGATTTTTCAAAATATCACTGTTCTACGAATAAAAAATAGAGCCACGGATATTTTCCCAGCTCTGGTGGGATGACAAAACGCAAGATACAAAACTAATACCGCGAGTAGATTTTTGAGCACGGACCTATTGCTGAAGAAATTTAGTGTTAGTAATGCGGCGGCTATAAACACTTCAGTGACAAAAATCAACTTTTCATTTAGAACACTCTTCATTGTGAAATTGGTCTCAAATTGTTTCTTAGTCATGATAGAATGGTCTTGGACTTAGCCTACGCAAGTTATTGCACGTGATACCGGCCTCTCGTTCAGCAGCGCTAGGACCTTACAAAAAAGCAAGACTTCGTGAGATTACGCGAGATATTGCCGTGTATTTTAAATGAGAACATTAGGCTTTGGTTAGATTTTAGCTAGGTCATAGCGTAGGTCCTAGCGTAGGTCCTAACGTTACTGAACGCACGCCAGGTTCTGTGAAGGGCTTGTCGACGGCGGCAAACGTGTCCTAGTCTCTCAATAACTTTTTACACTTGCGACATTTAGCGAGCTGACTAGGTATGGCAGTGTGACTTATTTTGATTGAAAAATAGATCACAATGAAACTCATTCTTCTCGGCGGGCGTGCACGGCATTTACTCAATGAAAATAAAACCTGTCAGTGTCAAGCCTCAACATTTGACGTGACAAATGATGCGCTGAAATTTCACAATTTGAGTAATAAATTCATTCAACACGAAAATAATAAATTTAAACATTGAGTTCGTATTGCAGGTTTGAGACAGCTCAACTCAGAGTCCGAATCTCGTCGGGCCGGCTCACACCACGGCGCGAAAGTAAAAAGTTATTGAGAGACTGGGTCGTGTTTGCGTCACGGCGGGTCATTTGGACTGAGCGTGATCTCAAGTAATGAAAAACTGACCAGTTCTTTGTTGTAAGCACGGAAACCACTTTTCTTCGGACAGTAAAAAACAATTTGATTCCAATTTTATAGAGGCAAGTGATCTAAATCAAAACTTAGTTTTGTCGTTAATTTAATTAATTCGGGTGCGGTAAGTGGCAATGACTCGTAGGTCTACTAGGGCCTGGATTTGGTTTTTTATGTTTATTGCATTTGCCGTTTTAAAATCTCTATCTGCAGTCTTAATTTGCATTACAGCGTTTTCCCGTTGCTCCCAACTTGTTCGATTCTATAGCCCAACAACTAGTTGGGAAGTTTACCCCTGTAGTCAATATCTTACACGACTGATTAACTCCATTCTGGCATTTACATTTGGAGGGTGACAGCTCTCTTTTCAGTGTTCGGTAATTGCTCTAATCTCCAATAAGATCATATCTACCCAGACTGGGCTGTGCAGTTAAAAATAAAAGTTTAGTTATGGCATATCTGAACATAAACCAATAGCATTTCTTAAATCTTCGTCAAATGGTGATCATGTTTAGTTTTTGAATCGCCAAAATCGTCCAACTGCAACCGAAGTTACGACAATCTATTCTTTCCAAATACACCAATTACTCTGAGTTTAACTGTCTTCACAGGTGGTCTATAATAAGCCTGGTAGATAATCGTCCTGCTTGTTGTCATAACAGACAAAAGAGTGTGCTTGGCAGTTAACAAAGAAGCTACTAGATGTTATCACACACTCAGAACCCCCCTATGTCTGGTTAAGTCACTGAACGAGAAAACGCTGTCATGGCACATTCGTGTGTACATGCATATGCTACAAGAAAACGGATAAAACAGGATCTGGATTTCCGGCAGGGGCATGACGCTTACAGGGTCACTTAATTACGACATACTCTTTAGGCTGGATTCGCGAAATGTGACATGGTCAACCTGCGGACTCAAGCTCCTCTTTTTCTGAACTGCATCGCGAAACAGGGTCTAAGAAATACAAGGGTGGGGAGAATTGAGCGACGTCTGTCATTAAGACAGAAAGAGCTTCATCCAGAACAGGTGCAATTTATTGTTAATTTTGATGGGCGAACACGTGAATCTGTTGTTTGTCTTAGTGATTTTTTCTCTTCAAGGATTCAACACGGCCACTGAACTATAAAGCTGAACATAGCTTCTTACCGGGCCATGTTCGGAGGTGCTTTCTTGGTACTGGCTCTGTGCCGGTGGCCAACAGCGTACACAGAACAAACTGATCCAAATGGTGGCTGCAGCTGCATGCCAAACTTCACATGGCATGAGCAACAACGACCCTGCTTCCTTCAGTGTTCAGGGAACGGCGCTAGTCTAAATGATACATGGAATGGTCGAGTTCATAGAGTTGTACTGGAAAACATGGGGCAAGAACACTTGTTGGAAATCTTGAATGACGTCACGCAACACAACAATCTGACGTACCTGTCGATTACCGATAGCGTCATGCGAGACCTACAGGACGTCACACTCGACGACACGATAACATCTCTATCGTTGAAGCGCGTCTACATCAAAGCGTTGAGAGGACATTTCTTCGGAAATCTACATAATTTACTACGATTATCATTAGAGCAAAACCAAATTCACTATATTGACACCGTGGCATTTTGGGGTTTGAATCGATTGCTCTTTCTGGACTTATCAAACAACAAACTGCAATACGTTTACAGTAACAGCTTCAGAGACATTTACAAACTCGAATACTTAAATTTGTCTCGGAACAACTTCCAACATATCCCTGGAAACACTTTCCAGCCTCTGAGACGACTAGTGACATTAGATCTCAGTTGGAACAAACTAAAATCTATTGACCGAAATGGTCTTAAGGGCTTGCACAGCCTTCGTACAATTAACCTGGGGAATAACAACTTCACGGCTCTCCCAACCGGTGCGCTGTTGAAATTAGGCGATCCATTTGAACTAGACTTTAGCAGCAACCCTGTGCGAAGACTGGTTAAGAACAGTGTTTCTAAATTGTTAGTATCCGGGTTGAAAATGAACGACATGGCTTTGGAAATTGTGCAAAGAGAATCGTTCCACCATCTACAGCATCTAACCTCCTTGGAAATGAAAGATAACGTTCACTTGAAATACATCGACTCTGCAGCATTCGTGGGACTACCAAATCTTCGACTTCTGGATGTGTCGGGGAACGGTCTGACCGTTGTGGAGAAGGAGATGATATCAGATTTGCCGTCGTTACACGAACTTGTTTTGGCTGGTAACCCCTTTGTGTGCGACTGCAATCTCCATTGGATTAGAGAAGAGATGGTAACAGAAGCGCTAAATGTAAGTTTTCTGAAGCAGATGCTATCGTGTACTGACGGTCACGGAAACACGCATTCTCTCGAGGACGTTGGCCTATCTTTCCTTGGAAAAACCTGTGCCCCAAGCATTCCTGATTTAACGAGGCCTGTTACTGTTAACGAAGGAAAGCGCGCCAAATTGATTTGTCGTGCATTTGGACTTCCGAAACCAGTAGTTATGTGGAAAATTCCCACTGGACGATTCTTAACAACAGGGCAGTCAGACGGTTTATGGGCTGTGGATTCCTCGGGAACACTGTACATAAAACATGTTGTTAATGGGACAACGGGAAATTATACGTGTGTGGCGAAAAACAGTGAAGGTGTTAGGAGGAAAAACGTGGTTGTTGAAATTGACAAGCTACAGGCAGAAATCGTGGTTTTACGCATTGGCGACACATTTATTAGATTTAGTTGGAGACACACCGACACCAAGGCCGACTTCGTGGTAACATATAGAAAAGAAGGCGAGTTGAACGAAACATCGGTCAGTGTTGGCGCCCATTTGAAATCAACTACAGCCAGTCACTTGAAACCCAACACCCTTTACATTTTATGCATAAAAACCAAAAACGCATTGAACGCCAACTGCAAACAAGTGAAGACCAGAGACTCCGATTTCTCGTTGTTAGGTATAACGGACTTGAAGCACTACATCACGGGGATATCCCTTGGCGTCATTGGTCTGTTCCTACTGATTAGCATCGCTCTATACCTAATTATAAGGAGATACAATAAAATCCATCGACTGAAAAGTGACAGCGAAGTGGGTCTATTCTCGTCCAGCAATGACAGTTTGTCATCAGGAATGCTGTTTGAGAATCGTGCCGCGAGTGTGTACTCCACTTGTGAGCAAGGTCCCAGTACAGCCACGAAGCTGCCATCGAGCAAAATGTGGAAATATTCGGATTCCGAAGAAGAGGACGAAGGCTGTACAGTAGAAATTAACACCTCAGTTGTAAATTATTAAACGAACCGTGATATTCAGATGTAATTCATTTAGCTGCGTATTAATCTGTAATTTATCATAAGTCATTTGTAAAAAAGATGGCCAGTAAAGTTGTCACACGAGTATGATTACGCAATATACTACTTTGGTAAACACATTATATTTGGATTTAACAATCTTAATGCTGTGTTTAACAAAGCATGTGTTAAAGGTTATGTAGGAACTTAAAGATCTAAATTTGGCAAACTTTGGCAGATTGAATTCACATGAAATTTACAAATACCCAGATCCATGCATTGCTTTAAAAATGTTCCATTTTTGCAGCACGAGGCAATAAAAATACGACTTTTTGATAAAAAAGTAGTTACACATAACGAAATCATTAAGAAAACTATATAAGCGTTTTTGAGTTTTATCTTGAAAATTTATATCAAATGAAGTTTGGTCATGTTATTGATAGTTTCGCTATGGATGTACCTTTTTTGCTGAATTTTATTAAAATATATCTGATCATGTCACCCAATTAATGTGAAATTGGTAAAAAGTCAATAGAAAAAATTTCAGGCTTTGTACTTTCAGAAAATACATTTCAGAGTTAAAATTATTTGTATATATTTGTCTACATACAGATTTGTCAATAAGGTCCTCCATAACCTTAAAGAAAACTTGGTGCAGAAAAAAATTTGGGTGAATGCACCAAGGCTGTGCTTCATAATTGATTGCGACAAATTTGAGGATAACTGTGGGTTTATTTCTGAAGCATACAAGAGACAGATGACAGAACTTGCCTCGATCATATTACAAACTATAGTGAATACATGATCACTTGCTTATCAACACAGTGGCCTCGTATATTTGTATTACAGATGAACAGAGAGAGGACATAAGCATCACAATAAGCCAACAACAGTCACAAAACAGACAAAACACAGCTCAATGTATTAATAAATAAGATTAAGATTAACTTACAGATTTAATTCTAAGGGCTCTAGGATGGATAGTATGTCGAACTGAAGTGATGTTAAAGACATGAAAGTGATAAAATCAACGCTAACTCAACATAGCCACTGGTTATAAAACTTACACAAAGAATGTACACTTCTATGGTTCCTCTTACGCACACATGGAATGATGAATTGCCTTAAGTAATGAACAGTGGTGCGAGAGAATGAAGGGTACAGGGGTCAGTCGTAAGAAACAGTCCCAGTAGGAAGTAAACTAAGTTGCCTAAATTTTTAACGCATTTGTGAACTTTTGATAATGACTGATTATCTCTTCTGTTCTTTTATCTTCATTACTACCTCGAAAGTAAAATGTACACTTTAGTGTCAATATTACTGAAAATAAATGGAACTTTCACGCAACACCACATATATAAGGACTTAGTCCCTATTTCTTTTCATTGAAACAAGGACTCAGTTTTCAGCTATATTATCAGAAAATGTAAGTACAATAAGAGTTCACAATAAGTATTAAGTGATACAAAAATATAACATTAGTGAACAAAGTCTCTAAATGTGCTGATATTTAGGGAACATAATTGATTCCCTATTGGGACTGTTTCATTCAACAGGCCACATTTCCACAATTCATCTGTCTAGGTGTGTGTAAACAGAATCCTACAGAGGGCAGTTGCGACATGCAGACATTTGTACACTGTACAGAGTTTGTACGCGACTGTCAAACCAATCAAACTACCACGTCACGACTGAGTAAGGAATCAAAGTACCAGCGAGCGTGGTTTTGTTTTCAGCAGATAGCGCGCTTGTTCTGTCATTTGTAGCTGATCCAGAGTTCTGCCACATGCCACTGTCTCCCAAGACACGGAAATCTGCAAGAATGGGACACACTGACGATCAATCCATTGCCTAAGACTTCAGTAACTTGAGTCACAACATCACACGTGCTGTGCGAATATGATGGTTATACTGCAGTTGGAATGTATTTCAAAAGTGTTACTTTTGGCTAAATAAACCGCTTCATTGTTATTTTATCTCACTTCGGCACTCGATATCTCGTTAATACCACAAAGCACCAAATTGCATATGTGTAGTGTTTGAAATTATCGACAATTTGCAAAACAGATTTCATGTCGATTGTCACAAGGCATTTGGGAAGTGTTTACAAAATACATGTACTGAGATGACAATAACTGGATGAAGGAAAGGTAAGGGCTGTTCCAGCAAACAATGTATGGGAGCAAGGAAGGTACCTTTATTTTGTACCCACCGCCCATATTTTTCATTTATTTCTCCAACCCACGACCCATAATTTTTTAATAGGTTAAAATATAAAATCCAACACTTGCAAAGAAATTGCCTCCAGGATGACCTGTTAAGAACTTAGATGATTGACAGGCAAGAACTAGTTGCCTTGTCCAATATTGTCAAAAATTAAAGTAGTCAAGAGGGTGGTCGAATCAAAACGAAAATGACTTCTGTCAACGCATCCATCCCTGCTATATATTTTTGTGCCAAATTTCCAGTTGTGCCTAGCACTTTTTGAGATAATCAACTTGTCAAAAACTAAAGTGCCCCACAGGGGGTGCTACAGTAGCCAAATCTGTCCAAAAATTGACTGGTGTCAGCACATACCAATCATCTATCTCTATGCCAAATGTCACCATGATCTGTTAAGCAGTTTCAAGATGATCGAGGGACAAGCAATGACTTGAGCAGTCAAAAACTAAGGGTGTGCCACAGTAGTTTAATTCAGCGCATCCAAAAGTGACTGGTGCCAGCACATTCTTGCGATATACTTCTATTTCGAATTTCATCGTGATCAGTGAAGCAGTTTTTGAGATAATCAATACATAAGGAATGGCTTGTCGAAAACTAAAGCGGCCAACATGTGGGTACCAAGGTTGCCAAATCCGCCCGCAAATCGACTGGTGCAGGCGCATCCTTGCCAAGTGCCTCTACACCAAATTTCATCATGATCTGCCAAGCGGTTCTTGAGATAATTGATGGACAAGAAATTATGAGACATACCGACCACAAAGTTTTTGTGAGTGCAGAAAAATTCCATGTGAGATCACAATTCATATCAGTTACCAGAAACTTGCCTTTCAAAGACACCTGTGAGCAATACCTTTGGCAGCCACCAGGTGTCTCTGTAATTTCAATAAGATTTTTTCAATTTCATGGATCTATGAATCTCAAACTGTCTCCACCAATGCTTAATTAGACTGCTATGTCAAATGAATATTGGAACTTGTCTATCTTACTCCTCACACTTTTTATTTAAAAATCATCAATTTACTTACATGTGTTAACACCAGTTTAGTGTTGCAGAAATTTTCATTCCAATATGACTGCAGTACAACATGTGCTTGTAATCAAGTTACCCGTGACTTGATTAATGGCGTAGTGTACATATTGCACTCCGTGCACTAGCAACATGGGCTTGTTTTTTTGTTCTGGGATATTTTTGCCAGGTGAATTTTTGGTGAGTTTTGATTTCTTTTGAGATGTATTTGGTTGAAAATACCAACCTCTCAATATTTACAGGTCAAAGAATACCACCCAGTTTTAATGCTTTACTTTTAGAAGAACGGCCACCCATAATTAATTTTTTTTTCTGAAGACCACCACCCATGAATTTTTATTTTAACTGCCNGTACAGAGTTTGTACGCGACTGTCAAACCAATCAAACTACCACGTCACGACTGAGTAAGGAATCAAAGTACCAGCGAGCGTGGTTTTGTTTTCAGCAGATAGCGCGCTTGTTCTGTCATTTGTAGCTGATCCAGAGTTCTGCCACATGCCACTGTCTCCCAAGACACGGAAATCTGCAAGAATGGGACACACTGACGATCAATCCATTGCCTAAGACTTCAGTAACTTGAGTCACAACATCACACGTGCTGTGCGAATATGATGGTTATACTGCAGTTGGAATGTATTTCAAAAGTGTTACTTTTGGCTAAATAAACCGCTTCATTGTTATTTTATCTCACTTCGGCACTCGATATCTCGTTAATACCACAAAGCACCAAATTGCATATGTGGAGTGTTTGAAATTATCGACAATTTGCAAAACAGATTTCATGTCGATTGTCACAAGGCATTTGGGAAGTGTTTACAAAATACATGTACTGAGATGACAATAACTGGATGAAGGAAAGGTAAGGGCTGTTCCAGCAAACAATGTATGGGAGCAAGGAAGGTACCTTTATTTTGTACCCACCGCCCATATTTTTCATTTATTTCTCCAACCCACGACCCATAATTTTTTAATAGGTTAAAATATAAAATCCAACACTTGCAAAGAAATTGCCTCCAGGATGACCTGTTAAGAACTTAGATGATTGACAGGCAAGAACTAGTTGCCTTGTCCAATATTGTCAAAAATTAAAGTAGTCAAGAGGGTGGTCGAATCAAAACGAAAATGACTTCTGTCAACGCATCCATCCCTGCTATATATTTTTGTGCCAAATTTCCAGTTGTGCCTAGCACTTTTTGAGATAATCAACTTGTCAAAAACTAAAGTGCCCCACAGGGGGTGCTACAGTAGCCAAATCTGTCCAAAAATTGACTGGTGTCAGCACATACCAATCATCTATCTCTATGCCAAATGTCACCATGATCTGTTAAGCAGTTTCAAGATGATCGAGGGACAAGCAATGACTTGAGCAGTCAAAAACTAAGGGGGTGCCACAGTAGTTTAATTCAGCGCATCCAAAAGTGACTGGTGCCAGCACATTCTTGCGATATACTTCTATTTCGAATTTCATCGTGATCAGTGAAGCAGTTTTTGAGATAATCAATACATAAGGAATGGCTTGTCGAAAACTAAACCGGCCAACATGGGGTACCAAGGTTGCCAAATCTGCCCGCAAATCGACTGGTGCAGGCGCATCCTTGCCAAGTACCTCTACACCAAATTTCATTATGATCTGCCAAGCGGTTCTTGAGATAATTGATGGACAAGAAATGAGACATACCGACCACAAAGTTTTTGTGAGTGCAGAAAAATTCCATGTGAGATCACAATTCATATCAGTTACCAGAAACTTGCCTTTCAAAGACACCTGTGAGCAATACTTTTGGCAGCCACCAGGTGTCTCTGTAATTTCAATAAGATTTTTTCAATTTCATGGATCTATGAATCTCAAACTGTCTCCACCAATGCTTAAATTAGACTGCTATGTCAAATGAATATTGGAACTTGTCTATCTTACTCCTCACACTTTTTATTTAAAAATCATCACCAGTTTAGTGTTGCAGAAATTTTCATTCCAATATGACTGCAGTACAACATGTGCTTGTAATCAAGTTGCCCATGACTTGAGTAATGGCGTAGTGTACATATTGCACTCCGTACACTAGCAACATGGGCTTGTTTTTTTGTTCTGGGTTATTTTTTTGCCAGGTGAATTTTTGGTGAGTTTTGATTTCTTTTGAGATGTATTTGGTTGAAAATACCAACCTCTCAACATTTACAGGTCAAAGAATACCACCTAGTTTTAATGCTTTACTTCTTACAAGAACGACCACACATAATTTTAGTCTTTTTCTGAGGACCACCACCCATGAATTTTTATCTTAACTGCCATCCCCCCCTCCCATACAGATTTTGCTGGAACAGCCCTACTGAAATTGATTTTGTGTGTGAAAGTCAAAGCTTCATTAACTACACGCCGAATAAGCTAAAGGGTCAAAAGGTCAAGGAATAGATCTAAGCGTAAATGACATCCCAGTACTGAATGTACCATGCCAACAGTCTAATTTGCTTTACACAATCTGTTCATAACCAAGCGCTACAGGCAATAATATTAAATAAGTGCAGATGCCTTGTGGGCAGCCAGTATCTTACTGAAATTAGAATAAAGTCAAAATTAGCAAATGAACTCAATTATAGTAACTAATGATTTACAGAGCGCTTACCGTTTGCTTAGGGGCCGGCGACGTTGGCAACGTGAAAGCTTCATTAAGACTGACAGTTGCCGACAGCGTGTCCTTGAGAATGGACGGCGGTGAAAACACGATACTGTTATCACCAATCAGGGACTTACTCTGCAAGAGAACAGTGCAATAAGCAAAATTATTGTAATAGTAGCATTTCATTATCATGTACACAAGATCGATAGTCACGCTTAACACGCCTTAATTCACACACAAAGCACGTGCAACTGAACAAAAGCAACCAACATTAGTACAAAAGAAGGATCCCCTACTTCATTGCGAATGTGTGTCTTGAAAAGTTAGAAACACGCAGAAAGCTTTGGAATTCAAATAATTCAAGACACTTTGGCAACAAGCAAACTTCAGTGAGAAGAGAAGCTCTTGATCGTGATACACGCAAAGGAAACTTTTTGTCACACAGCTGAGCGTCAACAGGGAAAACCAATTTGCTAAACAACGGTGACACCGATACGTTAACTCTTCTACAGTTAATTGACAGACAAGATATTTTGAGACTTATTGGATGGCCTAGGAGGGGAGCTTATTTTTTTAATACCATGTTTTCATTGACTAGTATCAGGGCTTGGAATGAACAATGACAAATGAAAGAGGAAACTTTTCCAGGTGATGTATTGTTCCTCAAATAAATAGCCTTGTGTGATGGAAACAGTTTTAGTGTTGTAAAATTTAACTGAAACGTTTTTGCATTATTAAAGTCAAAATAATGACGAAAGGAGATGAAAAACAGGCAACTGGAAATCAAGAGGAAATCGAATCCAAGCCATGTAGTATTTTACTATACCACCTGTGTGGAAAGTAATGAACTGGGTAAAAAACACAAACTTTCGTCTTGATAATTCAAGTAAAAGCAGTTACAAACACACTTTCCGTCAAAAAATGAGCTTTTGATTCAGACGACTGACTCAATTTTCCCCAAGTCAAATTAGAGGTAATTTCTGGCCCTTCAAGTCAACTTGTCATGGCGGGCCATTTTGTGCACAGAGCCTGGTCTCAAGTAAGGAAGTCATTTTCCAAGCAGACACCACATCTTCTCTCGGTTAGGAACAAGTTGAGCTCAGTTTTAGAGTGGTAGGTGGTCTAATTCGGAAAACAATTTTTTTATGCAACTCAGAGTCATCGCCGCTTAAATAAAGCAGAGAAGACTAGGCAATGACTGGCAATCAAAAGAAGACGGGTAGTGGTCCAAAAGGACACCCCGAGGCACAACACTCACCGGAGTCTCTGGCACAAAGCCGTGGTCACGCGGAAGGATTGCTATATCACCGGGTGTAGACCACCTGCTTTCTAATGACGAGCGAATCTTTTTGGATGGAGAAACATTCTGCAACGAACAAACTGCCACTGACAGGAAGTACGGTAAAGCTGNACTCAATTTTCCCCAAGTCAAATTAGAGGTAATTTCTGGCTCTTCAAGTCAACTTGTCATGGCGGGCCATTTTGTGCACAGAGCCTGGTCTCAAGTAAGGAAGTCATTTTCCAAGCAGACACCACATCTTCTCTCAGTTAGGAACAAGTTGAGCTCAGTTTTAGAGTGGTAGGTGGTCTAATTCGGAAAACAATTTTTTTATGCAACTCAGAGTCATCGCCGCTTAAATAAAGCAGAGAAGACTAGGCAATGACTGGCAATCAAGGGAAGACGGGTAGTGGTCCAAAAGGACACCCCGAGGCACAACACTCACCGGAGTCTCTGGCACAAAGCCGTGGTCACGCGGAAGGATTGCTATATCACCGGGTGTAGACCACCTGCTTTCTAATGATGAGCGAATCTTTTTGGATGGAGAAACATTCTGCAACGAACAAACTGCCACTGACAGGAAGTACGGTAAAGCTGTAATACGCGTCGAACTTGTCACATTAAATCTCAGTAACAGCGTACTGTCAGTTCAGCTTGATAATAAACAACTGGTAAACGATAATGTATAATTCAAAAGACTGCACATAACCACCCCCATGCCCAATCCACACACACCTCTTTCTTTTTTCTCTTGTATGAGCCCGGGTCCGTGTTGAAAGCCGTGGAGCCAGTGTCTCTTTGTATAACTTCATTGATGTCTTCAACTAGACGACTTGGCGTTTCTGGCTGTAATCAAAGTGCACAATTGCTTTGCAAGCAACACATGGAAAGTCTACACACTCAAGCTATCGTACCCAATAGGGCCAGTTCCATATGTTATTGCCTTCGTGTGGAAGAAATAACGAACATGGAATCCGTTATCGTAATGAGAGCGCAACAGAGACCTCTGTTGGATACACGATGAGATAAGACATTGGCTTTTAAGTTGAGCAAATCCTTACACAATGGCAATTAGGATACGTGACAACTGTAGGTGACGCTGAACCTTCATCCAACAAAAACTCCATAACAACACAGCTCGTCAAGCACTTAATCGGAAATATGCATTTAAAACAAGTCTAACGACAGGCATATATTATATAGTTTTGAACATAATACGCATCAAGTCTAAAATGTTGATCAATGAGGAATAAATAGAAACTTACCAACACTTTTACCGCCCCATTTTTCTTTTCTAATTCAGCTAAAGCGTTCTTGAATGGAGTAGGGGTCCTGGGCGGAGCTTCCCATATTGATCGGCGAATTTTAGGTGTTCGAAATGTCCTTGTTTCACTAAAACACAAGTTTACGTATCACGCAAGATACAGCGAAAACATGTCACTTCGAATTAACACTGAGACTGTGCACTGAACTTTTGATGAACGGAAATGAATGGATTGCTTCTTTTCATAATTATGCCAGTTTATCAAAATGCTAACTTCAGTTAACTCGTTACATCTGAGAAACTTAGTAACAGGTTAACATTAAACTTAGGACACCATTTTATAATATACAAAATTCAGAGACGAAATACCAGAATCACAGCACCTCCTGTGGGACACAAAGTGCATCTAGTTTCACTGCTTGTGGTTTGGAGGTACACCTGTGACCCACAGGGTGAGCGGTGATAATAAAACTGAGCCAAGTGATTATGCTGTACCAAGATCACTTACTTATCTTTCGTCATCACATACGTGGTGCTCTTCAGACTAAGGGGTGTGGCCTTGTCTGGGAAACTGCACACCGGCGTGGATGTGACTTTGCCGCCAAATGGTAAGTCAGGGCTGTTCAAAAACTGAAATACCAAACAGGACGAAGGTGTGGAATGAATATTTAAAAATTACGTGTTCATATAAAGTATGTTAAAGTAACAGAAAACTACATTATTTCACTAAATTCATTATTAAATGCACAGCAGTGCTGCCAAATGACGATTTTCGTACATACTCCCTCAAATTTTCTGAATGAGTACCAATGATGAGCGAGACAACAAAAAAAGAAGATTGCCAAGAAATGTTACAAGAATAATCGTAGTTAGTAATGGCCCCATTTCGAGACAGGTATGTCTCATCTTTAAACAACATATACCCAGAGAGTTTGAACGAGTATGTACCAAACTCGTCAACCAACAACACTGTGGTGCCTTGAACAAAACGTATCTTCAAGAGGAGCTCCTGTACTACTGCCAAATTATTCGTTTCTCACTAAACAAAAGATCAATTGGTCATGCGACCAACAGGCAGCAAGTTAACATTAAACTCACTCTAACTGCCTCATGAATTGATACACAGTGCACACGTTTGACCTGACATTGTTTCTTCTGATGGATTTCTAGTCTAGAAATGACTTTTTAATGGGAAACCAGATATTTACCGGGTGACACAAATCAACAACGGCATCTCTATATAATTTGAAGAAATAGAGAAAACGAGAGCGCTCGGAGGAGCGACACTTGGCGGAATTAATCGAAAAGACGACGAACACGATATCATTCATGTGACTAGCGAAGAAATCAAATGGAGAGCATACAATCAACTACAATAATAATGAAAGCCCGTTCAAAACTCTATCTAAAGTGGTAGTTTAGCAAACACGATAACATTCATGTGACTAGCGAAGAAATCAAACAGAGAGCATACAATCAACTACAATAAAGAACAATAGATGGCGCAACATGACGGTCCAGTCTGCAGTAGGACAGCGCTGGCTGGGTCAGTCTGGGTCAACTAGGCATAACCAAAATAAAGTGAACTGAAAGCCAGCCAGCTGCGTCCTTTCATAGGTGACCGAAGGAAAAACGGCATTCGAAAAGCTCGAAGAATTCAAAAGTGGACGTTGTAGCGCAAAATGGAAAATATCGTCTGAAAGCTCGTCCACAACTCTACGTACTTTGATAGAGCATACAATCAACTACAATAAAGAACAATAGATGGCGCAACATTACGGACGAGGCATGCTTTACAGTAGGACAGTGCTGGCTGGGTCAATCTGGGTCAACTAGGCATAACTAAAACAAAGTGAGCTGAAAGCCAGCCAGCTGCGTGTGACCGAAGGAATAACGGTAACCGAAAATCTTGAATAATTCAAAAAGTAGACGTCGTAGCGCAAAATGGAAAATATCTCCTGAAAGCCCGTTCAAAACTCTATCTAAAGTGGTAGTTTGGCAAAAATCAAAAAATTTTGAGAAAATTGAAAATTTGCCGGTTTTTTTTGACATTCAAAGTCAAATAACTCGAAAACGGTAAGTCTGAGAAATACGCTCTCGCAGACTTTTTGAAAGGCCAAGGAATCCACATGCAAAAATTCACGTCATTTGCTCTTCCCGTTAAAAATGCGACACCAGAGCGATTGAAACCGTGTGAACATGCGCCACAGCCGCCATCTTGAAAGTGATTTCCGGTTCAATAATTTTTTATAAAAGCTTATTAAACTCAACAAACACGTGACCAGTTTGGAAGTGATTGGTTTGCAAATGCACCCTCTACAGGAGAACACGTTTTTAGCCATATTTCGGGGTGCGCATGCGCCATGTTCAATATTTCCGCCATCTTTAACCGGAAGTCAACGATGTTCTGCAGAGTTGTAGCACCTGCGTTCTACTGTATTCGTACCGATTTTCAGCCATGTAGGTCGAGAAATGCGGCATCTACGAGTATTTGACTGTGAAATCGGATACAAAATGGCCGCCACGTCCGCCAGTTTGTATCCGATCATGACCAAAAACAATAGGCTTCCAGGACTTTCTGATCTACACGTGTGCAAATTTCGTGAAAATCGGACGAAAATTGCGACCTGTAGAGTGCGAACAAAAAAAAAAAAAATTGCCGTCAGACCAACATACTTGGCGGAATTCGAAGAATTCCGCCAAGTAAAGAATGCTTTTCACCATCATATGACTAGTGCCATCTATTAAGCTTCAAGATCACCAATGCCTCATGACCTAACCTGTCTAGTTTTTATCTCACCAGCCAAATGACAAGTAATCCAAAAGTGTGTTACACAAGACCAGAGTAGACTGAACAGTTTACTAAGAGGCACGCATTTCATTAACAAAAGTAACGCTAACCTGTGACGGCGAGAATGGAAGAAGCTTTATAGGGGTCCCCTTCGGCGTCTTCGGAGTGGGAGACTTGACAAACGACAGGATAGATTTGGGGAGCTCATCAGTAGCCTCATCCCGGATTATCTTAACGGGATTCTGGTGTGAGTCAAAGAAAATAGATGGCTAAAAAATCTACATGTAGAACAATGGCGCTTGAATAATACCTTAAAGGTACTCTTTCCACTTCATTTTAGATAAAAACAAATTTTAAAGAAAAAAAATTAGTGTAAAGTTGACATTTCCAAATATTCTCTTTCAACATGGATTGGCATCATATTTTGTCAAAGTAGACAGAATGTTAGCAATTTTCAACTGTAAATGCCGAATGATGTCCAAACTTGCAAGAATTGATAGTGATACATAGATTCTTATTCATAAGCATTCCCGTTTTAACATTTGATTTGATTGTTCTTATCCTACTCTAGAGATTTCTCTCAAGAAATCATGGAGTTTTGAAGTGGTTAAATCAGAAAAAAGCAATGGCACATTTCATACAACTTTCGCTGCCAATATTCGCTTTTCACAATTTCGTGGGGATAGGAAACCTGTGAACATAGGAATATTATAATTGTTAAATGCTAAAGGATACGGCACGCTTTCGTTTGCTCTTTCTCAGTATAGTTGGAGTTTTTGGTGTTGTCAGCTTCCTGGAGACCACCGGAGAAGTTATTGATATAAGTCCACCTTCTTTCAAAGAAGATATAGCGTGCCCATCAAATCTGTACCCTGAAAACATGCACTAAGATAAAGAACATGGAAATCTCACTTTCTAATGCAGAAGCGTGTCATCGTAGTGTTTGGAATAAAAGTCTCCAATAGAAGCTGTGTATGAGCTATTTTGATGTTATAAACACCTGGTCTCTGACAGAGGCAGGGCATGGGACATGACTAAAATTCGTAAATGGCCGGGTTTCTAATAGTATGCTTTATAACAAACTGTGGCAAACACAACTTTTACAAATCATCCAGTCAACGTTTACCAGGATGACTAGTAACCATTCACAACATGGCCAATAGATCCGTCCTGCAGCAAAAAATTCGCTGCATGACTGACCTGCTTTTCAAAATATCAGGCATTAACCAGTTAATTAACAAAGGAAGAACGATGCACTGCACAACCAGCACTGATACTCGCCTTTTCTCGTCAATTTTTTAAGTCCGCATAGCAATTCAAAATGTAATGATAATATACCAGTCTGTATGCATTACGGTTATGAATTATGAAATAATTTAGGATAATGTGCTTGTGACAGGCACAAGTGCATTAGAAGAAGCATAAGAACTGCTAGACCCATGTGTTGCATTGTGGGTAAATACCTCAGAATGAGAGTGTTGCTGCACTATTTCAGGACGGGCTTATTGAGGCACATGGGATAATTTAGATACTCGGTTAGGAGAGATTTGGCAATGTACACCATATTACATCTGCACAACACAAAGTGCATATTCTCACCTAAAGTACCCTTTTTATTTAAACTGGTAAACTTGATCGGAGTAACACCGGGTGGGACATCGGTTCCGCTGAGGAGCTCGTAGGTTGTCATGTCGCAAAACTTTTCAGAGCTGGCTATTGCTTCCGCAAACTCCGGGATACACCTGTTAAACAAGGAGAAAATATTTCAAAGATAAGCTCGTGGAAATAGAACCACCATTTTATGAAAGACAGATTACAGGTGGACACGGGGTCGTTTTCAGATGAAAGTAACTCAAGACTTAAGACAGAAATTTGACCTTACACTCCCAAATCATAATTGCTGAATAAAGGTTTAGTTAAGTGATTATAAGTGCGTCACTGTCTAAAAATAATTTAATACAGAAATTAGCAGTTATGGGTATATTTTCAGAAACTTTGCTCAAGTGAGATTTGATCATTTTTTTCAGAAATGGTCGTGTAGAGTACTAGACCAAATTTCTGTCTAAAGTGTTCTGACACACACGAAAAGAATCCAGCAATGTTGACTACGATTGCACGTTCAGTTTCAGCAGTTTACCTCACTCCACGCGCACAAACATACGCAACCATACCCACGCTCTGAATATAATTCTACTCAAGTTCTAACAGAGCTTTGTATCTTCAAATCTTAGTTCAAGTCCTCATTACCCATACAAGCCCCTAACCCCAGACCAGTCGACAGTTTTACTTTAATTCCCAAAGTAAGCTTGAAAACATTCAGTAGCCATGTACGCGTTAAAAGTAGAACGTTACCTTTTCAAAGACGTTATAGTCAATTTGGGCTATTCGATTCTTTGAAGATATTTTGAATCTTTCCAGTTCGTTTTTATAAAGATGAAATTAACAATTCTTTTAACCGGAAGAGTGACACAGTGATCTTGTCGCACGATAAGAACACACCACGTTATTGCATTAACTCTTACTGGTTCTGGCATAATAGGTCAAGTCTAAGAGCAAATTGACCTATGGCGAGGACTTTGAGTGGCAGCTTAACTGACCAATCAGCACACAGCATTCTTGACACACCTTTGTTTCCAAGCCGCCATTTTACCCGACAAACAACACGTTGCCGGGTAACACTTATTGTTTGTTTGTCGACCTTTCGCAAGGGGACGGAGCTTGCGATAGGTCAATTGTTATGCACAGTAACTGAGATTGAAAATCGCCAGGCATCTTAGCCATTGAGCAGTTTTCAGAATGTAAACAGACCACCACTTACTTGGATCACTACACTTTCACAGCTTGATCACTGCATCACACCGCCGGCTTGAGAAATTGCCAATTTTACTAATTTTGTTCACAAGAAAATCAACCAGAAAAGTTCAAAATATCTTTATAAGTAACGTATGCAGAACCAGCTTCAAAAAAGCTATTTCCTCTTTAACAGTCGTCAACCACTATTCACTGCAAGCATGACTAGAATAAGCAGACTTTTCACTAGTGGGACCAAATACATAAATCGATTTTAAGACGATACACTCACTTGAGTGGAGACACAATCCCACTGGTGTCAACCATCTTCCAATGTTCCCAATCTTTGCCTGACCGGTTATAACCAGTGGGACTAGACAGAGTGCCCACTGACTTGACCACAACCGAGGAACCACTGGCCAGATTTGAACTGGTACTCTGGAATTAAAAACAAACCATTCAACACACTCTCAACACTCATGAACATTTTTAGGCTCAGGGTTCAAAAAGAAACTGGAAGCTCATGGTGTTGTCTGTCGTCTTAACACAGACACGAGTGGTTATGCAAGCACATAACTAGATACAAGCTCTGTTTGTGCAGAATCTTGAAAAAACTTATTTGATGATAATACAGAAGACTGCTTCATTGAAATTCACAGGTGTCTATGGAAAAAAATGCAAAGTTGTTATTAATCTAAACTCTAAAACTTTATTGAGATCATATATTTTCCTGCGTAGACGTTGTACAAGTTCGAACTACGAGTGTCAGAAAGCAACCTACAACTTGAGGGCCGACCCGCACTTCCAAACAACTTACCTTTACATTCTGAAACAGCCGCACGGGCTGGAGGCCCTGAAGGCTGTTGGCTGCGCTCGGGGTATAGGACTGGGGCAGTTTTGCTTGAACTGCCCTCGTCTCCTCCTCATTTTCAAACTTCCGTCGCATAGTGGAGTTCCAGTGGTTCTTGATGGCATTGTCAGTTCTAGAATATGAAAAACGACTTATTTACAATAATGTTCTTTGGACATTTTACCCGACAATTGCGTCTCAGATTAGCATATTTTCATACAAATTACCCACTTGGAATGCCAAGTACATAATCAGTTTGTACTTGTTCAACTGAGAAAACAGACGGATTGAATATTGTTTCAAATTTTTTGAGAAGCATAAGTTTGCCTAAACGGAACAGTTAACTGTCAGTAGAAAGTTGCGATAATTCAATAATACTTATTTTCTGATAAAGCAGTGACATGACAAAATACACAGTCACTAGATGGCGATAGGGTCACTGGTGCACAGACACCATTCTGCATTCACATATGAACTTAATGCAGTGGGATATTTCCCAGTGTTTTAATAAATTCTTTGCACTACCATGCTGTCAAATTGCTACAGTTGTGCTACGACATTTTCAGATGAAAACGCCAACATCTCAGCGTCACTGTGCACGAAAGGTGTTGCAGCCCGGTTTGCACATCAGAATTAGAACTTGTGTCAAGCGAAGGACGCTTTCATACTCTCATAGCGCTGAAGAGATGTACGTAGAGTATTTCCTTAAGTTGAAGTTTTGCTACAAAGAAACTCAATTCATTCCAAGCTTGAATCAAAGACACAATTAGAAACTAATGATGCTCCAGCATGGTTCTCGAGTTGCACACGTGCGCAACACTTAAGCTTTTATGCTGAGATCACAAATGCGTAGCATTTAACAAAGTCATCCATCCTTCCAATTGAACAAGCATCTTATTTTTGCCTGAAAATTTACAATGATCTAACAAGGTCCTGCGTTTACAGGTTGGGCGTAGGGCATTTCGAGTATACCTTCCGGGGAGATATTTGGCAATCTCTGCCCATCTGTTGCCCATTCTCTTGTGAAGTTGGTAGATCAGTCTGTCTTCCTCTTCGGTCCACGCGCACTTCTTAATCTCGGGATTCAAATGGTTGTGCCATCTATAAAACACCACCAGTTTAACAACCGTATTTTTGCTTATTCGTTAATAAAATAAAATAAAATAAAATAAAGTAGGGTACTAAAACCAAAGCTCAAATGCCTTTTTATACCCGAGGCAAAACTATTATTATCAAAAATAATGGGAGACTTGCGAATGAAAGGGACTGCCATCTACTTGTTAAGTGGAAAAGTCACTCAATATCCAAAGTGCACATGCATATTAAAGAATCCTTTCATCAAGCCAGGAGTGCTCACCGCTGAAGTGCACTGCAAATTAGAACACATCCGTGTCAACCAGGTGTCAGCACCTGTCATCCACCCAATTTGACCATTCACTATTGTATCTTTCCTCCTTGTGCACCATGTAAGGGGAGTTGATATCATGCTAGTGTCTTGAGGACCCCCCACGAAAACCTGGGCTTGTCACCGATGAGATCACCCTCACACACAGTACAAAAAGCAATGAATTGGTCTCCCACTGACAAAGCATAACTATTGTCAGTTCAACAAACTTGGAATGACCAACGACAAAAAAAGGACAATTTTCCATGTTATGTATCGATCCACAAATAAATAGGCTTTTGTGATAGAAATATTCTTTGTGTTGTAAAAACTTACATAAGTCAAAATATTGACAAAAAAAGAGATGAAAGATAGGAAATCGGAAATCAAATAAGAGCAAATCGAAACGAAGAGGAAATACTCTTAAAAGAGGAAAATTCCAAGCCCTGGTTCAAATGGGCAGAGATTTACAGTTACTTTAAGAAGATCCGATTCACCACAAACATGGTGTGATAAAGCTGAATGAGCAGTGCGGCTCTTATGACGACAGCAACTCATTGCTTCCTGTTCTGTTGAATACATTGAATAGTCTAAAGCTATTTATATGGCATGACGCCATTTGAAACAATGATACGATGTATGAAAGTTCATACCTTTCTCTGCACTGTTTGCCTGTCCTTCCCTTCAACTGCTTGGATATCAGTGTCCACCTCTTTGGACCATGTATACGCACCAGCTGTAATACCTTCTCATCTTCCTAGAATAACAGTTATTGCAGCACCCAGGTTCAACTTTATACTACATACGCATTACATCACTTAAATATTACATCTGAGTGCATCGTGTAAGTGTGTTAGCCAATACAATACCTATTCGAAACCACTACAAACCGCATTTTAAGGTCAAAGTTCACTCACAGGCGCATTGGTTCTTCCATATCATAACCATCACATTTTCTCCAGACGACTTTTTAATGTGTCCAAACTGCATGAGCGCCAACAAGCGTGCCTACCAACGACTTGTGTACTAACAATGTCTCAGTGACGCGAATGAACTTACGGTTACATTATTTTAAGTGCACATTTATCTTCTTTGTTGCCCAATGTACATTGTTAACAAATGCGACCCATTTTTGAAACTGGTTGCTAGTTTTTTTCTAACAATTCGTGAGCTAGTCAAATGAGTAACAAATGCTGGCACAGAATATGGTAAACGTGTAACATTTTTGCAAAATATGAATCATACCAAACAAAATTTTTAATCCACAGAACAATGTTAGAAGTCTATGAAAAATTAAAAAGGTCCGTATTGACAATTTCTTTTGTCCGAAATTGGTGATTCATCAAAATTTCTTCAAAACAATTCAAATATTCCATCTGACAATAAATATTGTATTAATAGGCAAATTCACCAAAGAATCGCAAAAAAAGAAACAGCTGTTGGCATAGTGGTCATAATGGTAGATACAACGAATCACCTCTTTAGTCCAAGGTCCTTTGATAAGTTCTGGATTGAGAACCTTCTGCCATCTATGTTGGCATTGAATGTCATTCCTGTCATTGAAATATCCAGCAATCGTCTTCCAGTCCGCAGTTCCCGTTGACAGGCAGATTTTCTTCAACTTCTCATCCTGGAAACATTATAAATCGCCAAGTCAACAGAAATTACACACCAGCAATTGGTGATACTGTAATAGGGACATCTTCTTGAAATTTCTTTGAGGTGGCGATGTGGTAACATAGATTTTGCAAATGATGTTACCATAACGGGAAGCTTGTAAGTCGGGTACTGATGGAACAAGTGGTAGAAAGATCTGCCTGATCAAAATCATCACCTTTACCCAAGTGGTACTAAAGGGAAGCTGACTGAGTTAAGTACACTCTGCTCAAGTCAGTTTGTTGTCTTAATCTACATTGTCTGTGAATCTCATTCTGTGTTTACCTGTCATTCCCAAGGTGTCATATCAGCAGGGCTTGGAATGACCAATGACAAAAAAGCGGAAACTTTTACGGCCCAAATCATGCCCGATAACCAGCCTTTGAAATGGTCAATGTGAACCTCCGAGGTGAACGTCGTCTGCAACGCCGCGGTAAGAAAGGAATTTGCCGCGGAAATTTCATATCAAATCCGATTTTTTTACGCGGAAATATTATAAAAAAAGCGGAAAGCACATTTCAAAAAAGCGGAAATCCGCATTTCCGCGGAAAATTCCAAGCCCTGTATCAGTGAATTTATCACCCAAAAGACATCCCAATGCACACACTTTTGACTTGTTTATGTGATGTGCAGAGCTGTATTGAGGTCTGGACACAAGAAACGACGCGGTTCACATTGTAACCAGCGTTTTACGCCAAATGTTCAACAGGCAGGTGACAATGAACGCTTTATAACGAACGTACTTCACAAATGTAAACAAACATTTTGGTTACAACTTAAACCATCATCAGTGCTTACAAACAGGATAGCACACACGAGATATCAGAAATCTATACCGTCAACAACTGAACGGTGTGCGATTTGCAGACATCCCCCTTAATCCCTCGATGGTTTAAGTTCTAAACAAAACGATTGTTAGCTTAGCTTATATTTTTTATGTGTACATGAAAGTGTTCGTTATCACTTTTCAGTTCACACGATGCATGGGTCATAAGACAGTGGCATCAGTCACAGTGAAAAAGTACCCCGAGGATCAGATACCTCATCTTTCGTCCATCTGCCTTTGTTGATGTTTTTCTTGCTTCTGGCTACAGGCACATCATAATCGTGGTCGAAGTGGTCACCATCATCTGAATCTTCGTCACTGGTGTCCTGGGTTCTGAAAAATAACAAAAACACGTTAGTGCAAAAGGAACTAGGAGGCAGAGCGGTAGATGAATCGCATCAGTCCGAAACTCGAGGTCCTCTGTCGTCAGCTTTATAGAAACATATCTGTCAAATCTTATTATCATCCTGCAAGGGGTTTAGGAGATACAGCTGCGGATGCCGGACAATCCAGACAAAGGTGACAACAATATGCACCTATATAGATTATCATCTATGTGGACACATAAAAAGCTATGGGAAACAACAAGACCGTACGTAAGTTTTGATTGGCTGACACAGAGGTCCTGTTTTTCATGAGGTTCATATTTTCGTGACAGTTGGGGCAGCGTGGTTTCATGAGATATGGTGCAGGAATTTGTTGTGCTTGTCTCCTATCTTAGCAAAAGTGGCTAAGTACATTGCTTCATTGGTATGAGCCGAGGCATCAGCAAAGTATTTCAAAGACAATGTGTGGCGTTGTATTCAACACATTCTGGTTCTAGTGCAGTTTCGGAACATCCGTCTCAAATTTAAGTTAAACAAGCTCACCTTCGGTAAAAAGGGCAATAAATTGTAATGAGTAACCAAACTTTGGGTGATGCACTGAGAAACTTACAAAAATGTCAGCCAGTTCAAATAAGGAGTGTTCTCACGTTTTTCTATGCTAATGATAGCCAGCCAGGTAGCTGTATGAAAACTATCATCAAAATACAGCTAAGTTCCACTACGTTTTTCTTCCATAGACCCCGAAATTGCACACAGCTAGGGTAGTTCTGCTCGTCACCTCGCCGTGAAACATGTAAAGCTAAAGACCGGACGGGGTGCATGCAAAATCTGGGAGTCAACCGATATTCACCATGTCTGTTACTACCGTTTAAGTGAAAAACAATGCAACAAATGTCATTTTCTTGCGTCATTCTCGACCTTTAGTAACAACGAAAAGTCTGTTGTCGTTTTGAAAACAGTACGCTCATGTCACGCACACGCGCTACTTCCTAAATTTTTGCTACAACTTCGCAGCTAAATTTGTTCTGAAATTCGTTTTTTCGGTATCAAATAATTTGTTGTGACCTGTACGCAACCTCGTGAGAAGAACAACAGTTGATTAAAGAATCGGCGAAAAAAGAAACTGGTCAAAAGGTGATGCAATATTTCATGGCGCCGAAAGACGACCCAGAAGATCGCTCCACAACTTTAGCAGCATAGAAGAACGGTCGAACGCCATTTTTTCCAACACCGTTAAATAATTTAGTTTATTCAAGGAAGACTGTAACTTTTAATAGCACTAATTTTGTGTCAGATTTTATCTTACCACTTTTTTTACCCACATCGGTGCAAAGCTTTATATTTAGTATACAGCTTTGTACCAAGGCTATGCTGATGATAGCTCAATGGCCGATTCTCAGTTCCAACCCAAATACATATCAACTTGCCATTTGACATGATCGATGATGCCACAAACAGGTAATAACATAATGTTTATTCGCGTTTAATAGGCGTGAGTGATGAGCAAAAAAAACAAACGTATAAATAAACGTTCAAACCATTTGACTTGTCCTTGCTTTGTCAAGTCAATGACAATGGTGGCCAAAATTTATTGGCCGTACAACACATAACTGGATCCTAGATTTACCAGACTGCACGAATATAGAATGGCAGTAGTTTGCATCCGATCAATGTCTATTTTCTGCAAAAACTTCACATCACCGACACAATCAGGTGACAACAACCAATGATTATTTACTGAACCGTGTTTTCAGAACAGCTGAGGTGATCCTTACACTTTAGGCCAGAAATTTGTACACGGAGAAGTAAGGAATCGCAAAGCACATATAAAACACTTACGTGTAGCAATATGAATATGACATCTTGCTTTGTGCCTTTGACACATGTAATGGATGCTTGGGCCTCACATTAAATTTGATTTCTGCATGAGATCAAATTTAGGCGGAACACCTTCTCGAAATGCGCGCCTTTCTTTGTAATTCAGAAAGAACGCAGGTGTTGATTGGTTAAAACAAGTATGTCGTCATCGCTAAATGACGTCATAACAAGGGAGATAATTTCCGTCAGAGCGCCCTGCTCAGGTAAAGCTATGGCTTTGATGGACACCGTGACTGCATGGTCTGTGTCTTACTACCTTCAGACGTTTGTTTCACACAACTGCCGTCGGCAAAAACCGGGTTGTTCAGTGGACTTTGTTTGTGCTCTCGCTACGAATCTAAAATGTTTATATGAATTCTCTCATATGGCTGGATGTTACTGGTTTTCTATAAGTAGTCAGTCCTATTTGTATAAAAAGGCGGCAGCTGGATAATATTGGCGTCCTCCGAGTCAGTACAGAAAGAATTTGAAACTAATCTTACGCCAGTCCGGTTAAATCATAAGTTTGCTTCTTTGACGAGACGCCTCCAAAACTTGACCCTATCGGAGGCTTACCAAAATTGTGTCGTTCATAGCACATGCGGTTTTGAGTTCTAAAAGGCACACTTTGGGGTTATTAATTGTTGAACACTATAAGAACAAACTTCTTGGAGTTATGAAACCAGACTACAAAACAGCAAAATATGATTTTATTACAAATCGTCACTTCCCGCCTTTGAAATCGGGCCGGCTGGTGACTTCAATTGGCAAAAAATACTCCGACGTTATAGATCGAGTGGAATGAACTCCACTGCGATCCAAGAGCAAAGCCCTGGGCGGCAATCGTTGCCGATGTCATGAGTTGGCTAGCTGGTCTAACATTTTTACGCCGCACATTGATAGTTTCAGTTCATTGCGCGATATCTTGCCACGATGCATTCAAATTCTAACACAACTTCTTTAATGTTAAGACAGCTAATGGACCCGGATTTCAAGGATGACCAACATGACAACAACTGAACCTTAGTGACAAGAAGCCCGGAGTCCACAGTTGACACTGAAGATAGGCAAACTTAAAACGCGTGTCGACACAGCTGAGATTAAGTATTTCGCTCTTCGTCACCATTGTACTGAATCATTAAAGAGGCCTGATATCGTCGTTTCTCAAAATGTGACAATTAATGTGGGCCATGAACCTATTTCTTAACCTGCCAGGACTGTGAGGTACTACATGACACGTGAATGCGCTTTTATCTAAAGGCTCCCCTGTGTTACAAATGTTATCAGTCCTTTCAGAAAATACCATTTCTTATGCCATTTTCAATGAGTTGAATATCTAATAATTATTCTCTATTTAAAATATCCGCTGTTGTCTGCTCGTCAGATTTGCAACTCATTTGTCAAGGAAAATTGTTTTGGAATCATTCTACCAGTTTGCATTTTTAATAGTTTCAAAAATATTTTGCTGACTACTCAGTTTTTATACCACATCCAAGATTTCGATAGAACTTTTGGAAGACCTTGTGTACCGGGTGGTGGCGCTGTATGAAGAACTGACCTGCAAGAAAACTGCATATGCAGAGTTATTGTAGTGTCTTTTCATCCATTTTATAGGTGTTCAATTAAAGGAGAAATAAACCGTTGTCATTAGTATAAAAACATTGATAGCATGTCATCAGTTCAGATTAGGGTTAGGGTTAGGGTTAGGGAAGAAGATCAATTTGCCGCCAAAACTTGATTGATGTGATTGATGTCCACACACGGTAGCGGGACGTTCGATTCTCTTCATTGGGTGACATTTTACAAACATCTGGGAATTTTTACGGACTTCTGAAAATTTCAAGAAGAGTACCAAATGGAGAAAATTTCAGTTATTTACTTGGTAAAAAGTTCGGAGTTTAGGGTGAAACAGCTCTAGTACTGTCCCACGTGACTGTTCCCAATAAGATTGTGTTTATTTCTTCAGGCGAGTTGAAAAATCCCGGGGGCCTCTGCTTTCTATGTGACGAAAACGAATTCTTCATATATCTGCAATAAGCCAAAGTACATTTCACCTCAAAACTCACAGGTCAACAGTTTACGTTCCTATTTTTTCAAAAAAAATGATTTGTTAGCGACTGCGGATAGGACGTCGAAAAATCCAAGAAGATGGAAGTTCCATTTTTTCAGCCGTAGTTCCACCCCAGGAGTGGCACCCCTCGGGGCAAAGTTAAACTAGGTATCTAGTTACAACAAAACAGTGAATATTCTACGGGAGTTGCTTCAACCCCGGCCAGTACAGCAGCCTCACTGGCATTCACTGCCGTCAACAATGAAGCTAACAGCGTATTATTGTTCGTGATTTTGTGTGACGTCTATTGATTAGTGTTATTACAGCTTATTGTCCGACTGCGTTGTCAAGGAAGGTCACCTCGGTGTCGCTTGTCAAACGTTAAATCAATGCCGTTGCGAGTACGTCCATATGATCGTTTACACAAGATAATGAGTGATAATCTGTAACCTGAGCAAGTTGCCTCTCGATCAACAGACATCTTGCGGCAAAATGGCCACTTTTGTCCAAGACGTTTCTCTTCCGGGACAGTTAAAATCTACTGCATTGACGAGATTGTCCAACGTTGGTTCGGCGAATTCTGACGACCACAAGGTAAGACTCTTACGAATCCACGCGTTTTTGGGATGGTGAACAGATTGTTTTGGTAACTGTACACAAATAGTTGACACAGATAAATCTCATCGTTAACAGGAGAGCGTACTCATATGCAAGGGTAATAGGATAATCGTATCGACAAGGCTTAACGGAGAAATATGTGAAGGGGGGCCCCGGTGACCTTAATTGTGTTGGTAGCTTATATACCACGAGGTTGCATACAAATATTGAACCATTTGCAGAGACACGGGATCTGAATTTGCCCGGGTTATGACATGTGACGTGTATAAAGGAGTAATAATCAGTGGCGGACTCGGGTTTAGAGGGGACCCAAGGGGGCCATAGCCCCCTAAAATTCTACCAGATTACATTTGGCAGTTCGGGGGTGCGAATGTCTGACGGACAAAATCCTGGCTAATACTCTGCCCTGTCCGCCCCCCCGACTCAAAATCCTGGATCCGCCCCTGATAATACAATGCAGGGGTATCCTATTTCGACCCACACATATCTGTCCCTCACTGGTTTTCGGGACAGTGTCGAGTATCAACACGGTTCTGGCTCAGCCTCACTGCTGTAGGGTCTTCCTACCTATAACAATAGTCGACGTAAAAAAGATTCTGCATGACATTACAAGTGTGTTGTTAAGTTCACCTTTTACAGCTTTGTCAGTACAAATAAGATACTACGGACTTCCCTTTTTAGCCATATAAGCGTCTCTCCTGCATATTGACACAAGTTTGTAATTCATTGTTGCGTATATTTTTATGGGCAGGGAAGACCCACGAAAGCACTTTGCCAACACGAAACAATGAGTTCATGCATATAACTCAATAAATAATTCCACAATCAGACAATTTTCCCGAAAAGTATAACTGATAGTCATATTCCAAGAGATACTTAGTTTTTCCTGCTTGGAGAAAATGAACCCCGGAACAGCTGACTCGTATCTTCATAACCATATAACAAATAATTTGCTAAGCCTAAATCCTTCAACTGGAATGCAATACAACGAAATCCGTGTCAGTTCGTCTAGAAAATCAAGCTACCTTTTCACTAAATTTTATTTTATTAACTTAACCGTTACATTTAAAATGCATACAACGTTTTTGTATCCTTAGCAATAATGTTTGGTGGTGGGTATAGTTTGCAGTCAAACGAATGCTTTACTTTAACCAGCAAAAGAATGGGGCGTGTCTGGACTATTTCTTGTTGTGGTGAGCGTTCTCAAAAAAAATTACTGCTGCGGATGACGAGATGTTTGCCGAGTCGCTAAGCCACTGTTGTGGCTATTGTCGAGAGCTCGTCAATGGCGCTGAATACAGTTATAAATTTTGTGTACCTATTCATTATCAACCCATAAAAATGTAATATTTTGTGACCTCTTGATAAAAACAACCCGAATCTGTAAGTTGCATATCAAGTATTTATTAGAGCCAAATGATAAATTGTATGAAAACACTTCTCTGTCATTACGATAACTTTTAGGAGATCGAGCTAACGATCATCTTATTCGTAATCAGTGATTTATTGAAATCTATACATATGGCCATAGGCCCAAAGTATAACATTAAACAGAAACGACTCCATTGTGTCCCGTGTATGGGCGGTGAAAGGATATTGTTTTAACCGTCTCGGAAGTTAAAAATGTTATTGTCACGAAATAACGGTTTCGCGATAAAAACATTTAATTGATATTTTGGATGGTGTTAGTAATAAGACGGGTTCAAGAAATATATTTCCACGATTGATAATGAACAGTTTGAAAATTATTTGGTAGACATTCGCGAATATCAACGCAACGTGTGGAGACTGGAAATCGTAACAGCAGAATAAGATAAGATATAAGAGTAAACTTTTGGGTTTCAGCCATTTAAGTAAAGATAAAAACGATAGCTCTTGAGTACTTTAGGATCTCTTCATCACGTGACTCAACTTGAAGAAACTGTTACCGCATAATTGGGATTAAAACTTGCGCAAAACTAATTTCAGCGCAAACCTACGTAGTTATAACTTACTGTTGAAATGAGAAATCGATTTTTATATCCATCTTTATCAAACCATAAGAGAGCTTAATATAGGTTTTGTTTTTTTTAATCAAATGTCTCGTAGTGCGCCTTCAAAATAATCCCACGGCAGTTGAATGACGTGGAATTCGTGATCTGAAATGTTTACTTTCAAAACCGTCATTAAAAGTGATATTTTTACGAGCTGTCCCCTAAGTCGGCGAGTATGAAAGAAAAAGTTATTTTGAGTCGCATAAAATACACCACTTAAAATTGCCATCACGTGATGCGTTGCAGCTTTGTTAAAAAAATAAACGTCCAGTTTTCCAAGTTCTTACAAAAATACATGGACCGTGACAGAATTGGGAAATGGAAATGTAATACTCAGATAAAGATTCTTTTGTAAATTTTCAGTAGCAAATTTACTGATTTATGACAACATTTTGAGTAATATATAAATGCATTTCAAGAGGATAACGTCTAGGTTTACGATTTTATTGTACAGACTAATTACTGTATTCATAATGTAGACCTTCCGGAGCCCGTCTTTCGGGATTTATGAGTAAATATGCGCAATTCAGTTGATCAACTATGTGCGCGCGATTGATTAAAAAAATATTTTAACTGCTTTCACGAGAAACGATCAAGCTTTCTGTTATTGACAAGCGTGGCGTGGTGGCGATGTCACGTGCACGGTCAGTGACTTACGCGAGTACAGTAAGAGACGACGCGCCGATTTACTGCTTGCATGAACTAAATAAATAAAATCATTCGCTTATTGTGGATGGCTCACAAACAACTGCGTACAAAGTGGTCTCATTTAAACCAAGTAATTGTTTGATTAGGAAACACTGCTTAAATGGACGTTTTTGTTGGTTTGCAATTGGTAACTATTGACAAAAGCTGAACTTCTATACAAGAGAATCAAAAACTCTATGGAGATCCGCCGTTCCAATTTGTTTGTCTAATTCCATAATGGTCGACATGGAACGACCCGACGGTAGATGTCGACAAAAGGTGTTTGTACAAACTTGACTTAAACCACCCGTTTAAGTTCAACGTTTTTAGTATGGTATGTACGTGGCATTCAATTTCATTTACAATATCTTTTCTGCTATTTTCTACTTTTCTGGATTATGGTTTGTTAAGAAACGTAACGGTATGAAAATTGTCCCGAGAGTTGTACACTGGTGGTCAGGAAGGCTTCATGGAGTGGTTAAATACTCGCAGGGTATTGGCTATGATATAAAAGGTCTAGCGGGCATGGACCTCGAGGCCCTACCTCGAGCAGTTTCAAGCATGCCTCATAACTTTTCAAGTAACTTACGTTGCCAGTTTAATTATGGTTGCACTTGCAATTCAAGCCAACTCCGTAGTTAATTTTTGGGTTGTAACAGTAGCTATGTAGAAAACTAATAACAGTTTTGCTCGAGCGATTTTAACCAACTTTTCTGTTCAATCGTCGTTAATTTTAACCCTTCTGGAATCTGTAGGGTGATTAAAAAGGACTGTTGTCTTCTTTGAAGGCGTTTTGGGTCAAAATAGTATATTTTACTTACTCGGAAATGTAGCTTGAATCTTTTGAGCAGATTTTTGTAACAACCTTAACGCTGTCGGGCTTGACTGAACACAGTTATCACAGAGCAGAAAGTCGAAGGCACACAGCTTACTCGTACATGTACCAGTTGAAGTTTTCAGATATGTGTTATTTAGACACGAGAACCTCGCAAAAACGTAATATCTTGCAAGACTTAAGCGAGATATCAACATGTATTGAAAGCGAAGTACGTGATTGCACTAGGTTCTCACGCTAGATTCTTGCGTCTGCGGAACTCTTCCCGGAACTTGCGCACTTTTAAGTACCTCCCGCTGATTGGTTATCTAAGGTTGTGACACAAACCCTCACAATTTTGTTCCCAAAACAATTTTTTCCAAACAACTTTTGTTACTCATTTGAAAAATTAAACGCGACACCACTGATTTTACTACATACCAGTTATTTCTAAAAGTGGGTTGTATTTTGTTCGGTTGTATATAATTAAATTTTACTGACCAAACCTACCAAACCAAATAGCGATGGCAGCCGATTATGAGCTTAAAAAGAATTGATACCTGATTCAATCTTGAGCAACAAGTCTGTCGTAATAAATTATTTTACTTTGAACATACACTCAACCGTCGATACAGTGCAAACAGATAGCGACTTTCGTTGCTCCGTTTCCGTGCAACAACCACTCCAAAGCTTATTTTCCTAGGGCAGTATGTATTCGGCAACCCAATTTTATGTTGCTAATCACTAATGGCGACTCGCGGACCCCATTATTATAATGAAGTGACACAGCGTGTTTCGTAGAAGCCCGCGGGTATCCTTATGTACAATTAGGCGGAGTAGGACGCAGACTGGGATGTATCGCTGCGGTCACTTTTTCAGTGAACAAAAGTTCTTGACATGCCTCCCACTACGTTACTATTTCGCCGACCGGTTGTGATAAGGTCAAAAAGGATATTTAAGGCATGGCAAGTCGTATTGAGTTGGAGTGAAAACCCGCGAGTGGGGTTGAGTTGAAAGCGAATGCCAAACGTTACTGGGTAAATATATATATTCAAATTGGCATGTCGAAAACTGGGTCGAGTACACCCCGGGCGCAAAAGAATAAATATTGTGCTGAGGAAAATTATGGGTAAGGCATAACAAGGCCTACGAGTCAACCTCGAGATGTGGTGAAGAGTAAATATTTACTCACATCAACTGTTGAGTAAACCTAGCGAGTAACTAATGTTTTGACAAGATCTCCGATTCACGATGTTTGTTCATCAACCCATATATATCGTAAAATCCTCATTACCGATGCTGAACAAGCATATTCAGGATTTTGTTATGCAACCCATTTCAATAATTACTTTACAACGCTGTCGCTATACGATTCAGTTACACGCGCGTGAGTTTCTTACAAAGTAGACAGCTACGTCAATATTAATGCGTGAAAGTACCGTGAGAGAAGAACAGGGATTACATTCAACATCCGTCCACTCGGTCGGTCAAGCAGACGGCGAATGATAACTCTTCCGGCTGTTTTGTGTCGCTATGACACATTTTAATAACAAGAGGCAGCTAGACAGCGGAACTACAGTTCTTTTGTAACCCCATGAGTGGGATAGTACTTGTTTGTATCTTCATTACCTCAATGGTCGTTAAGCGTGTTGGACTATCATAATACAGGGAGGTCTAGTTATGCTGCGATCCAAGGAAAAATGTTTTCTGAATTCACACACTTTGGACGCTTTGGATATTGCTGTACCGAGCTACGTGCTTCAACCACCTATAGACGCAAGAGTTAAGAGTTTGATAAAGGTAAATCTGGCCATTAACGTCTCGTAAAAGCCATCTGTTCGTGTAAAGAAACAGTTGAGTTTTCTGACATGCAGTTTGACGGTGGGGTTCATGTTTCAACCTCATTCTTTAACATATCATGTTTTCAGACAAGATTAAGACGTCATAAAACAGTTGTACCCAACTCACGGTATGGTGGAACGCAAGACTTGGCTTTGTCGTTCCGCAAAAATGGCATTTGCATTCTGAGAGATGAACATTCGCTGAGCTTCGTGACTTTTTCACTGTGTGTTTATGACAGTGTAGGTTAGCATCCTGTAGGCCTACTAGTATAGTGGCAGCCCCCACCAACTTCATAAACCGTAAAACTTCTATAATGGAAGCCAGGTCTCTAATAAACGCCTAGTAGAAGCGGTGCTCTGTATAATTACGCTAAAATTAATAAACGGTAGGACTCAATGAAATCTCCCTCTAAATGATTCGATCTTAGAGCGGACAATTGGCAAAGGCGAATTTCTTCGTTTGCCATCGTTCGATACCATGTGTTGGCCAGCCAAGTCTATAATAAAACAGTCCCTCTTACAGAGGCCGGGCTGAGACACGCCTGAAACAAATACAACACCCCGGCTACTATTAGAAGTGTTACGGTAGTCTTTACGCAAGCTCTGACCTGTGACGGACGCAATTGAGTTCTTAGTAGGTTGTTCGGTCCAACAGTTACGTGTCCGTTCAACCGTATAGGGTAATCCTAAAGCCATTTGCATCCGTCATTGCACCAACGTGTGCCATGTATGCGTGTAATTTTTCCTATAATAACCTCATTAAAAACATTTACCTATGTTTTGTCACACAACGCGAAGCTTGCATCATACAATGTGTGTGCTGGCAACTTGTCCCGTCTCTTTGAGCCTCCCAGTTGGGGGTAGGCCTGCTTTAGTTACCGTTGACGGGAACACCGACGAGGAGATCGCTCGCTGCCTTGTCGATGCACGGAAAAAGTATGCAGTGCAAAATCTGCAGAAATAACTTCACGATATGTTCACAATTGATCGATCACCGAAAGTTTAGTCGGCAAAAAGTACGATTCATTGATGTTACAAATCTTTTTTCTGATAATTGACTTTCGTGGTCTATCCCCGCAGGCCTGTTTCTAATGTTTCATTCATTTTTCTTTTCAGGCTGCCGAAGATGGCCGGCGAAGGACGCAGACGTTACCACCGATTAGCAAAGAAAAGACTGTGTTGCAGTCTAAGTCAACAACTTCGAGTCAACACAGCAGGGAATATACATCACACGGTCTTGATTATGAAGTCGGTGGCAGTCATTGGCATTTGAAACAGCGACATTTACAAGCCAAAACAGACGAAAAGATCATTAATCATTTGAAGGTGTGATTAGTAGTCAACTCCGGGTGTTGTGTGCAGATTAAAGATAAGCTGTAGCTAATCTTAAATTCCAATTTTTTGTGGAGGGACAAAAAGGAAACATTCACCAAATAACGTTCATGATTGACACTGGCTTTTCCCGGCTTACAATTTGCATTTTTATGTTTGCACCAGACCTGTGCATATTTAATGTCCACTAAGCCCTAATTACTAATAATCGATGTTATTGTGACAATGAGGATTCAAAGTTTTTTTCTAGCTCATTGTTTTCGATTTTTCACGAAAAGAAATGGCATTTTCACGTTGCGTTGTTACCTATTAGGCCGGGCCTACCTAGGCATACAGCTCGTCTTTAGTATTCGGCTTAGGTTACTTTCTTCAAAATGGCGTCTGGGTGCAAGGTCTGGGGTCTAATCCCTGAAACATTGACCACAGTTTCTAGTAACTTTGCACATTTGTACTCTAATCACGCGGAGTGGTATGTAAAGTTTTGAGTCTGAACTGAGCCATTGTTTGAAGATTATGTAGATGCTGAGCGCAGATTGTTATAATTCACTTCACGTCATGAATACAAGTATCATCAAATTATGCATCCAACAAAATCGATTTTCGTATAATTGATTAAAATCACATTTAAATCGTGTCATTGTTTTACTCGGTGCTCAGTATTCTCCTGATCAAAACACTGAAACGGTTTCCGTAAAAGTCCTCTTAGAAAAAGGGTCAATGAGTTTCTAGCCACCGCGGAAATTTTGGAGTTGTTCGGTGCATAAAACAAACAACACGCTGTTTTCCACGGACTGAAAGCTTGTCCAATTTCGTGTGCGGTGAACGACGACGATTCTCCATTTTCTGTAATTGGATACCCCGTCGAGTGCTCTTTTTTCGCCAAATCGCAATTCTCACTGATAAACATTCTATGAAAAATTATTCTAAAAGCTTTGTGAGATGGCTCTGATGGTCAATCACGTACTTCAATGAAACTTAGCGTGCGTTTTCAAAATGAAAGTGAGTGCTGCAACTTCGTTTAAGTAGCTATCACGTGTGCCTCTTAAGATATCAATCTATAGGTGTGAAGAACTGGTACGACAGCCATAAATGGTATTCGATATTACGAACATTTTTGTGTTGTGGGAAATGCTTACGAACAATTCACACCAGAAAACGTCAAAAATAGATATACTGCTAAGAATAAATTCCGTGCTTTGCAATGAGGCACAAACGGATGTTGTGAGTTTATTTATCTCCTGGTTTACAAAATGTACTCGACGTGTGGAACCGATTTGTTTCTGGTGTATCATTTGTACGAAATGTTGTTTCAGAAAAAGCTAAATAAAAGAATACTCAAACGACTGAATGCATATTTCTGGGCCGACAAAGGAGATGCTGAGGTGGCTAAGGATGAAACGCCTCACGAGAGTAAAGAGAGAAATCGACAACGAAAATCGAGAGAAAGGGTAATTGGTCAGATTCTCTTAAACTTGTAAGACAGGGTCATGTAGGACGTGATGTACAAGTCTATGTATGTAGCCAAATACTTGCAAAACTGTCGATTTTAACCCCGTAATGTGTACGTTTCGTTAAAACTGAAAGCATGTAGAATACGATTTTTGACTTTTTAAAAGTTTGCCGCTAAATGAGTGACGACACTGTTATTTTGATAAAATTTAACAAAAAGGTACACCCGTAACAAAATAAGGGTGTCAATATCATTCTCAAACTTCATTACATATAAATGTACAAGATGAAATCCTCCAAAACACACTGAGTTTCAGTTTTCAAAATAATCATTTTATTTTTATTTTGTACAACCTTTGATTTTTTAGCGAAAATCATAAAAGTTCTACGTTTGACAGCTTCTCTCGCAAAAAAGGTGCAGGGAACGTTTCGCATGAATCTAGTGAGCCATTTCTGAAATACGACGTTCCGAAGTTAGCCAAATCTGGGCGTTTTTGTCGGGTCCAACACAACCTTAAGCGAAACTGCATTCCATAAACAACTGTGCGCGTGCATTTTGCTATTTATGAACTCGGTAGGTCTTAACTACACGAGAAACGGTCTTATAAGGACAACTTCATCCTAGAACAGGTCAGCTGTGCGCACAAGCTATTCAACACTTCAGCGCATTTTCTACATAAGAGAACTAATATAAATGACTGGCAAAAGTTTGTCGATTGGGTCATAAAAAGATTAGATTAAATAATGGTATTTTGATACAGCGTGCATGAATTTTTGGTTTACATTTTGAGTCAATTGAAAAAAGAACAAACACAAGATAAGACACCCTTGCTCATTTGATTCGTATTTTTCATCACAGAGACGGTCAAGACGGGTTGACATATTTAGTCAATACAGCGACTACGGAGATAAAGTACTCGGTCCTAGGTCAACGTCAGAAGGCAATATCCCCGTAAGACGTTTGTTGGACCCCTTGCCTTTACGTAGTCGTTCGATATCGCCACGGAAACAGGAAGACCCGCTTCGTGGCATGCCCACCGACTCGATGCATTCTGTAATCGGGGTGCCTTTCCAACCAGCCAGTACTTTGCCAGAAATCAATGCTCACGTAGCCGTCAGAAAAGAAAGCGCTTGTTCTTCAAAAGCCAATAGCATTCTGAAGTCAGGACAGGCCTCTCGTCGTTCTTCGGGACAGAGGGTAACACTGTCGCAGCCTGAACCACCGAGTGTGAAAGAAATCGAGAGCATCGAGCAAAGCTCAAACATTGACTCTGGGGATGAAGAGAATTCTACGGTTGATCAAGAAATCCAATACACTTTATCGGAAGAAACGGATGACGACAATTTCAAGAAAATGGTTGTTAGTCCTGTTCCCACTCCGCACGTGTTCAGACCGGAAACAAGAGATAGTGGGCGGCTAGAAAATAAGGATAAAATTACAAAGATTCTTCAGGGAAACGTGAATATACATTGCCTGCCTGATGTTAAGACCCTCAGGATATACGTCAGCTCAGCAACTACAGGTAATCAATTGGTTAAATCTTGGTACTAATTTAGGATTTATTTACCTTTTCATGGTGCTTTGATACTTTCATTCAATTGATTTACTCGAGGCATGCGTGGAGTCTATTTGCATTAATACCGTTGTTGAATTGACCTAGGTATACCTTCAACAGAAAGGTTGTTTACTCAATGGAGAGCTGTTTGTTTTAAGATTGTTTAGCTTGTGAGGCACCTAAGTCGAGTTAGGAGATGGACACCAGAAAACACGTGTGGGAATAAATAACGATGTTTGCCATCTCCGTTGTCAGGGGCGCTCGATCTAATCTAACGAGCTGTTTTTCTTGCTCTTAAAAACTTTCAGGCGTTGTGAAGGACGTCGGCCCTTTCTGCGGTGGGGACTGAAATTTTCAGAGTGTAGCACAATTATTTCGTGAATGCGGTTGATCTTCCAAAAAAAAAACACAAGAACAAAAGAAACAAAACCATTCCAAAGGATGTCGAAATTAACTTAGCAAACCTTAATCTTTTGTAGCAAAACTTTCCAATGTTCTCTCAGTGACGGATGAACATGTCTAGACTGCCTCGCAATTTCTTGCGAATTCAGTATACTCAAACTCCCTTTAGAAGAAGCCAAACTTCTCGAGAGATAATTTCAGCTGGGCAGGGCTACATGAATAACGTATACTTTGTATGCGTTTTCTGCATGACTCATAATTTATGCAATCTAAAATAATTGAGAACTTGCAGATGTTTATTCGAAGTCGGCGTACATCTCGGTACGGGGTCTAATCGTTGTACTCGAAATCGAACTCGAAACCATTTTTGATATTTGCTGTTATGCTACTTTAATACGAACTTAAAATTCATGTCAATTCTATACTCGAGTACAAAAGTGGTTTACGCAGATGAGGTTCCGGTTCAAGTTCTTAGTTAAAGACTCCTAGATTCGAGATACGAACTTTCAAATGGAAACTCGAAATTTCCAGTTGAGACACGAATTTTTAGCTTTAATGCCGGGATCATCAAGCGAAAGCTATGATTATACAATCATCCATGTAAACCATAACATGCTTGAGCACAAAATTATGAACACTTGTTATGAGTTTGAATTTAGGTAGAACGCAAAATATCAAAAATAATTTTGATTTCAGTTTCGCGTACAAAGATTACTCCCCGGGCCATGATGTTTCAACTATCCATTTACGACAGAGCATAATGTCAGGTGCACTCGTAATATATTAATTATCATAATTGATTGTAGATAGTCAAGCTGAATCAGCGTATCTGATACAGCATGCCTACCCGGTCTTAAAGCAGTACTCACTTGAGCGCGGATGTGAACTCCAGATAGTAGATCTACATTGGGGAATGCACGGATCCTTAGACGATAGTCATTGTTTCCCCGAACTTTGTCAACAACTGCTGGAAACTTGTCAGCAAAGTTCAGGCGTCAACTTCATCGTGAGTACCAACCGTTCTAAGAGTATCGGCAACAATTTGCCTAAAACATTAATCTCGCTTTGTAGTATTTGCATACACTGTAATTCGATGTTGCCCGTAACGGTGTTAATTTAAAAAATGTACTGCATAAAACGTTGAAATGCTAACCATTTCAGAAGAAATGATTCACATTGGGCTGCGTAACTTTTTTATTGTGGTAACGCTCGATTAAGTATATCTGCCTATTCTTTGTTAATTAGCATTCTTTTAAAATTTCAGAGTTTCCTAGGACAGAAGTACGGGAGTTCTTATTTGCCCAGAAGTATGGGCGTGCAAGAATTCGATGACATAGTGGAAGCCATGACTGAAGATTGGGACCAGCTACTACGAGAGATGTCAATTAACGAAATGAAGCGTATCGAAGCTCGAGAGACAGCAGCAAAGGCAAAAGACTCCGCCCAGAAAGAAGATGGAGAAAACGCCGCGAAAACCGATAAGGCAAATAAAGCAGACGAGTCAACTCAAATAACTGAAAATGGCGAAGCAAAAAATGAACCTGGAACATCTGAAACGTCACTGGCTCTCTCGACTGGTAACGCTGATGTGTTCCAAGTACCGGACTGGGCCGATGAAGGAAAAATAGCTCTGTTTATGCAAAACTTGAAGGCTGATCGGAATCAGTTTCTTGCACTTGCTAAGCGACTGAAGAACGACCTGATATTTGACCCCAGTACGCTTACCGATTGGTACAAGCTGGATGAGAATATGGCGCCATCTATGTACATTCTTCAACCAATAAGGTATTATCTTCATTCAATGCTTCTTTGTAAAATATCACGTTACCACACAGCAAAGGATTACTGAACATGATTATATTGATATTGCACACAAACTCAATTAATCTGTCAGCAGTCCCTCTTGAAGATAGAATTCATTACACCCACGGCGGTGTTGTCTGCTAACAATTTCCATACATTACGTACCCATTCATACTCTCTGTATATTTGTCGATCATCCGCAGAACAACCATAGAGAAGACTGCCAAGAGACATTACAAGTATTATTGAAACAACAGCTATATTTCGAAGCTAAGACATGCCTGTCTCGAAATAGAGCCATCAATTTAGTTATTATCGTCACGTCTCTTGTCGGTCTTCTCTATTGTTGTAGTGTGAATGATGGACAAATAAGCAGAGCTCAAGCGAGTATTTGTGAGAATCGTCACCGACAACACTGTCGCACGTTTAATGAATTTCACACCGAAACAATACAAATCCTCCATTTCTGAAATCCACTCATATCATTTGAAAATTAGAGACGTATATTTACAAGCAAGCTAGGTAGTTTCTTTCACATGCGAGTGAAATGTCTAGCTGGTTTCACAAAGATAGTGTACTGCAATCAATATGGTGCTTGCATATTTTTGTCCAGGTTTTTGATCAAATCGACAAAGCCCCAGGTGAAGTAAAAATGTTTGTGCGTAGTCTCCTTCAGTAGACGTCAGTTATTTTCTCACTGGCTTTTCTCAAGTAGATGAGTTTGCGCAGTGATTTTCTATGTGAAATGGTGAAATTACTGAGTGTTGACATCCAGCAATGAGGGATTTCGTTCGTTACGATATGAAGTAAAACTGAGCGTAACACTATTACTACAGTGCCATAGTGAAAGATGTAAACCAAAAGGACAGTGCCAAGCGACAGCAAGCTCGCGCAACTTGGCTGGATCTTAGCGAGAAGATGCTTCAAGCCATCCAAACCTACTCCACAAAGCTCTACGGAGAAGAACACACCAGGAAATACTTCACGTCACGTAAGCATCGCCATTCGATAAACGCGTCTCTTGCTATCTGAAAATGGAATAGCATCAATTGGAATATGTTTCGTTGTCTTTTTAGAGAGTCCGTTAGTGCGAGCCTCTTTCGAATTTTTTGCGTAATTTATTCCAGAATCTTGAAAATTTACCACACGAACACAAGAGTGAGGAATAATAGCTGTGATCAAAAATTTTCTGCAAGAAGACGAGCCTAGATGCAATTTGATTTGGAGACATGCTTCCAAGATAAACCCCAATTTGCTCTTTGTGTGCATGTGTTGAGTTTATTTCATTGCCATTGCAGCTAATGACTTCCATTCGACTATACTTTGTAGTGACCCATTTGGAGCACGAGCAAGGTCTTATCGAAGCAGACAGTCCTGAGACTCAGTGCCTATGGTTTAAGCGGGAGATATCTGACATAATGAAGCACATCGGAGATTCAGCTGCAACTCACTACTTGGACTTGGTCCCAGGAAAAGCCACAGTGGTTCCTCGGTTGGAAGTAGCTCACAGGCAGCTAGTGGAGGCAGTAACGCAAAGGGTAACCGTTGTTTTGCCATGATTTGATCCCTAAGAATATTTTGCAACTACCTGATAGAAATGATCAAGTCGTTACTTGTTAGGATAGGTAGAATGAGGACTAATGTTACGGCACACTGGCATATTTCATGTGGGCATTATTCCTCTCTCTCGTATCACACGGGTGTTCTCATTGTGTTCTTACAAACAATTTCTTCCATCAAGAAATACAGTTCTTTGTGAAAGGAGCGTGAATAATCTCGTGCTTGCTACGGTGCATCATAACTGTCTGCGTACTAAAATTGGATACAATATCGCGGTTCACGAGGAAAGAAACGTGTTCGTAAGAACAGCACTGCGCTGCCTTAGAAATGAAGTGAGAGGATATTGATACCGCCGACGCCCGTGCTGTCGTTGAGAGAGAACTATTGACTACCCTGATACTGCTGGTAAAGATAACGATCGCATTGCCGTTAGTCTCCGTTGCTTCATTTTCCGTGCTTCTTCTTTTGAAAGGATATCACAAATCCATTACGCGGTAGTAGGCTTTTGACAATCGAAATTGATCATGCACGGGAAGTTTACCTAGACACATCACAAGGTAAACAACGGGAAGGCATGACGCATAGTATTGCTATCGGGTTTTGGATTATTTTTGGTTTGTGATTGAATAAAAAAACGCCGTTTCAGCATCCTCCATGCCAACTTGACTTATTGTTACAGCTCTTGCCAACTCAAATCAAGCGCAGTCTTGTGACTTGGGGCAAAGACGGTATTGATCCGGCATCCAACAGAGCTCATCGGATCTACTTGGAGCGCATGTGCGAAGAGTTTGTTGGCGCAGTTAAAGAGAACATTGACGCCATTGCACATAAACGACATGAAATGATCGACAACTTTGAGTCATTTCATGAACTGGCGGATGAAGTCAGGGCTCACGTGCACTTTTGTCATGAAAGGTTGGTTTTACAATTTGTCAGAAATTAGTGTAAATCGTATGACATGTCCATTGAATGACTTTGAAACAACGTCAAGGATTTAACTGTTACGACTGCATCTTGTATAGCTGACTAAACAACGAATATCGTGTTAGGCCTTTTATTCTTACAAAATCGGTCTCATGCTATTCCTCACTGTGATATGTTTCTATTTCCGTTACCAACAAAGACATGGGAATCATCGGCGACTTTTAGAAAACGCTACATTTTTCATTGAGTGAGGCAATCCGAAAATTGCGAATTCGAAAATACCACATGCCATGGCTTGAATTGATATAACGAAAATAGAATCCTATCACGGTAAGGAACATTACGAGACAGATTTGATGAGAGTAAAATGTCCAATTTGTTTTTTGGTTTTAGCCAGCTAAACGAGGCCAAATGCAGCTTTAATTATTCAAGATTACGTACACGCGGCCATTTTAGATTATACCCAAACAGATCTTCATGAAACTAGTGTACAAAATTCAATCATACATGTACATACAGGGGCGGATCCACGATTTTGAGTTGAGGGGGAGGGGGGCAGGGCAGAGGATTAGAGGGATTTTGCCCGTCAAACATTCGCTCCCCAATCTGCCAAATGGAATCTGGGATAATTTTAGGGAGGCTATGGCCTCCTTGGCCTCCTCTAAATCCGCCGATGCATATAATGCCGTTAGTTGATAACAAAACATTTCCAAAGGTTTGAAGTACCTTCACGGCTTCCTTAATTTCTCAAAGTACCTCCTAACAATAACTTTGAAGCAAGTTATTATTTTGTGTCACAGCGAAATGTAAATTAAAATTCTCTAAAATCATTGAATTCTTTTCATAAAATTTTGCCTAAGGTTTAGTGTCGTAAATTGTAGATGCCGTGCAAAATACCAGAATTTTCACCGGATGTTCGTTTTCTAATTTCCAGAGCACGAGAATTTCAAGGCAGGAAGAATTTGATGAATCTGATTAAGTCGTACGTACTCTCATCTTGCCGTCAACCGCTGGTGTTGCATGGTCAGTCGGGCAGTGGCAAGACGTCTTTAGTGTGTCGAGCAGCCAAGGATATTCATAAATGGTTCACAGGGTAATTAACTTCATTCATTTCCGTACAGGATCTCGTACATCGCGCACGCGCATTCATGGTTCTCAGGTTTATTAAAAAAAAGTAACTTAAAAGTGCATTTCGCTTTATTAAGGTGTCTCAAAACGGAAATTAAATAAGGGCCTTTTACTCTCATAATTTCGGTCTCATAATGTTCTTTGCCGAGTTGGGATTCGTTTCCGGATTGTTTGTGACTTGAGTTGGTAACGGAAATGGAATCTTATCTCGGTAGAGAACAGTATCAGACTGATTTGTAGAGAGTAAAATGTTTACCTCAATTTTTGGGTTTTAGCCATCTAAGCGGGTGAAATACAGCTTCTTAGCTACAAGCGCCACTCTGTGTACGCTTTTGTACGCTTTAGAAACTCTCTTCTTTACCATTGGTGGTGATGGTACTTTCAAATACAACATAAACTGATGCTTTTTGCATGCCTAATTACAGCATCACACGTTCTTGATTAACGCTAAACCTGCATCAATTGACCTATCGCAAGCTCCGCACCTTGCAAAAAGTCGACAAACAATAAGTTTTGCCCGGCAACGTGTTATTTGTCGGATAAAATGGCGGCTTGGAAATAAAAGCGTGTCAAGAATGCTGCGTTCTGATTGGTAAGTTAAGCCGTCACTCAAAATCCTGGCGATAGGTCAAATTAGTCGTCTCGTCCTAAGACATCCCTTATACTCTTTATAGCAGTTGTTGCCGTGTTGAATGATTTGATATCGCATGTTTTCAATTTTGGCACTTTTCAGAAATGTCGCTGTAATTGTCCGCTCCGTCGGCGTCACAACACAGTCTACAAACATTCGTTTGCTGTTAAAGGACATTCTCCTCCAACTGTGTTACACCTATGGGAAAGCCACAGATGAAGTTCCCGATGTAAGTTGTGGAAAAAAACGAAGATTTTTACCGCAAACGTTACTTACCTCGGTTGCGTCTAACCAAAATTCTAAAGGAACGAAATTTCGAAAGAAAATATAATATTTTCACGGCATTCAAGATAACGTGTGTCTTCTTGATTTCACCATGTAGATTGCCATATGTATTGAAACGTCGTTAGTTGGCAACATTTCGGTTTGAGTTATTTTCAAATTAAATTAAAATGTTTTTGGGAGGTGATTATTTCCGCTGAGCGTACCAAGTGGGGAAACCAAGTATCCCCCAGCTGTATTCTTTGATAAAAGACGAAAAAGCAATTACAACTCCCGTCAGCGCATTGACAGGCCTACCCCCTCCCCTACGGACACGACCAAAAAGAAAGAAAAAAACTCAAAGCGCTGCTGTGATGACTTTTTCTGAAACTATGAGGACATTTTCCATTCGAAAACTATGGTTTCCCCTTTACGACAATCTAGATCCTCCGGTGCTTAAGTTGTTAATTTTAATGTTTTGTTTGCTCGGAGAAAATACGTTGTACCCAAAAGATGCAGATGTACACCCAAACGTTACATTATGTGCTTCTGATTCTTTTGCCTTTGACCTATAGTCTCTGATATTTATGGTTATCTCTTATTCTTTTCATAGGACATGAAGGTAGGTTTGGGTCAGAATTCGTTATTGTTTTGGGGTATTTTTGTCCTTATTTCTATTTAGTTTTGGTATTGGTAAAAATCAGTCTATGTTCCCCTGTGACCCTCTTTGCTATATGTGTATTTCCCCCATTTATGTTCGTAGCATAAACGTCCTTTGTAGCACTCTGCGTGTATTCGCTAGCTCTTTCTTCGCGGTTACACTTTCCGACCGGAAATGGCCTCGCTGTTACAACACGTTCTGGGCTGCGTTCCGTAAACCTAATAGTTCACATTCGTCAGAAAAAACAGTGTGATCATAGCTATATTTGGCGACGTTTTGCGTGATCTGGCGTTTTCGCCAGATCGTTGGGTCTACGGAACACAGCCCTGGTTTCAAAGTTCTTTTTGCGTTTCTATGTCCTCTAGCGCACAGTTTAAATCTGTCATGTGACGTACCCCTTTCCCTACCAAAGTAAGCCATCTCGGCTGTCGTTACTATTACATGAACACACCTGAGAGACTTTCATGAAGCAATGGCTAGAGGTCACGTAGGACTGATGACCCTTCTTTACCTCCGACGGATGCTGAGACAATTCCTGTTTTGACCAACCATTGTTATGTTCATGGCTAGCCGATGCAACATGGAATGCTGTCTTACCTCCAGATACAGCCTGATGGAACAATTAATAGTTAGTCCCACGATTTCAGTCACTATATTGCCTCATGAAAATTCAGAACTGTGGCTACAAGTTTGTGGTGCTTATGATTATGTTATAAGAGACTCGGTATTCACTAGAAGCAGGAAGAGATAACCAGGAAGGGACAACTAGCTAAACCGCCGTTTTTGGCCTCCTTCCCCGGACTAATTTCAGGACTTAAGTTTCGTTTAAAAAGAAACAGATGATTTCATCAGAGAGATTAAAACTTTTTCTATAGAAGGATATCAAAAAAACTCACTTTGCAACCTTAAACAGTGGTGTAATTGTACTTTGAAAATATCGACTTCAGCGNGGAAGAAGCATCTTTTGGAAGGGTAAACATGTCACGTTCAAAGCATCCCAGTGCCAGTAATATGCAGTCTTTGAGGACCAAAGTGGTGTCATTTTATAGCTAAAGAGTTAATCTTTCAAAAATAATGCTTGGATTCCAGATAACTTGAACATTTACTTTTGAAATCACGTTTGAAATCACGTTAAAATGCGCTAAAACAGTTGTCCCTTCCTGGTTTATCTCTTCCTGCTAGAAGGCAATATTAACCAAAAATTCCCATTTGTGTGGCCAGAAAGCTGTTCAGCTGCTTGGGGGTGATTCTGCTGAACACAGGAAGATTGATTATTGTTTCACTCGCCTCACCAAGTCCTTCAACTACGCACGTTTCACTTCAACTGTAGGAGTCTTGTTCTATTGGGTTGTATTGTAAAATGTTACTCGTTTTGTTGCAGGACTATAAAGGCATTGTGAATGACTTCGACAACCGGATTTGCTACGCGACAAAAGAGAAACCTCTCGTCCTTGTCATCGACTCCCTTGACCAATTGTCAGGTTTGTATCTTTAAGTTATGATGCATGTATTATTAAGTACATGATGATGAAGAACAAATTACACGTCACAACTCAGTCAAATACACATCCTTGTTTCGTCTTCCTGACGTCATGTATATCTCTTCGGGTTTTTCTTAAGTTATTTTTCTATGGACAGTGTGCATGTCTCATTATAAGGATAACCTCATTTTGACCCAGGTCGGCTGCGAAAGCAACAAAGGCACCCGTATGAACGTTTGTTCACAGTGGTTTCGTTTTGTCTCGATTTTTTCTTGCCACTGAACATAGCCTTTTAATATTGCAGACGAAAACGATGGACGAAAGTTGTCGTGGCTACCGAGAGAACTGCCCCCTAACGTGCACGTGATTTTATCTACACTTCCCGGTGAGCAGTACGGTACTATGAATGCTCTCAAGAGATTGTATGAAGAAAACAACAATAACGCCTTTGTGGAGGTACCTACTTTACCAGCCCACGACGCAGAAGTTATACTAGACCACTGGCTATCAAAATCACGTAGGACATTGACACGCGATCAGCACGAAGTCCTCCTGAAAGCGTTCGAGACGTGTGCCACTCCACTTTATCTAAAAGTGATCTTTTACGAAAGTCTCAGATGGAATTCAAATCTCCAATCCAACGATATCAAGCTAAGCAACACGGTGGGAAAGATAGCTACCGTATTGTTTGGGCGGTTAGAGAAAGACTATGGTGACATATTGGTGAGAAGAACTCTGGGCTACATAACAGCTTCAAGAAATGGGCTCACAAGCTCCGAAATGGAAGATCTGTTGTCTTTGGATGACCCCGCAATGGCGGAAATATCTGCCTCTCACGCTTCTCTTACCGTCCGTCGATGTCCCCCTGTTGTGTGGCTAAGACTTAAATCTGCTTTAGAGAAGTACTTAACAGAAAGATCAGCAGATGGCGTGACGACATTGAAGTGGTTTCATATTCAGTTTCACGAGGCAGCCGTACAACGATATCTAAACCAAAGGGACAAAGCGCCTTCCTATCACAAAGCTATGGCTGAGTATTTTACCGGAAAGTGGGCGAATGGCCGCGCTAAACCATTTCACGGTAATGAAGTGGGATTGGACAGATGTGTGGCGCAGCAGCCATTGTTCTTCAAAGTACTCGACGACGGAGACAGCACTGTACGCAGAGTCTACAACCAACGAAAGTTAAGTGAATTACCATGGCACTTTTTGAAATCCCCACAGTTTGCTGATCTTAAAGCAGAGTGCCTGTGCAACTTTGAATGGGTTCTTGCCAAACTTTGTGCCACGTCATTGCGTGTTCTGTTGGACGATTATCAGCTCGCATTAGCTGTGGAGCCGAAAGACAAAGACTTGCTATTACTAACGGAGACACTTCAGCTTTCTCGCAAAGTTTTGGAAGTAAATCCACAACAGCTTGCCTCTCAAATGGTCGGTAGACTACATACCATTATAACAAAAGACGTCCCCGTCGCACCTCAAGATCCTCTGGTCTATCCTGCCTTGCACCCATTTTTTAAGCAAGCCAAAAGCGGCGGCTCTTTTCCGTCTCTTGTCCCGTCCATGACGTGTTTGGCGGAGCCGGGAGGTATCCTGTTTGACGTATTGTCAGGCCACAGCGATGCCATCACAGCAGTTGCAGTCACAAGCGACAGCATGCAAGCCGTCACTGCTGCTAAAGACGACACAATGAAGCTATGGAATCTGGCAACTGGGAAAGTTGTGAAAACCATCAAGAGCGTTGGTGCTGACGTAGTGATGTTGCGTGTGGCTTGCAACAATCGGTTGGTAATTTCCTCTGAAAGAACACGTATTCGTGTGTGGAATGTCAACAGCGGCGAATGCGTGAGTGAACACAAAGATTTCGTTGACCCCGCTGTTCTGACTATTGCTGGTGGTGGGACGATTCTAGTGTCCTTCTTCGATGGTGCAAATACAATGCGGTCATGGGACCTCAATGACAACATGACGTTACTTCAGGAGGTGGTTTTGGAAGAGAAAAGTATACACAAAGACAGGAGCATCATGGTGTCACAAGGAACCCGCGGCGATAACGTGTTGCACGGTTATCGAAGTGCAAACCATGCCACCGTGAGGAACTGCAAAACTGGAAAAGTGGTGTTCAATCTGAAATGTGATGAACGATCGTCGTCTATTCGAGCCCTAGGTACTACTGGGGAGTACTACATCGTTGCAAGCAAGGTGCCATTCATGCAGCTTAATGAAATCTATGCCCTTGAGCTATTTGATATTCAGAAGGGAAAGTACTTGCGGACTGTTCGTGGCTGTCAGCACGACCACGTAACAGATCTGTATATCAACAACCTAGGATCTCATGCCATGTGTGTCGTTGCCAATGAGTCGACGAATACATCAAATATAGCCATTTGGAACTTGGAAACAGAGGACCATAAGCATCTGGCTCACCATGTTGACGTATCAGTTATTGCAGCGTGTGGAGACTTTCGCTACTGCCTTACTGGCTCTCAAAATGACAACACACTACGTGTTTGGAATTTAAGCGGCATGATTAACAAACCGGCTTCGAAATTACGTCATACCGTAGGTGTTAGCGACATTTATCCCATGAAGGATAATCCCAGGTACGCAATCGGGAAAACGTTGGACAACTCCACGCTAAGCGTTTGGAATGTCATCAACTCAAAGTGCAAAGGCAGTGCCGTACGCATTGAGCATGGTCTGGTTGGCCCAACCGATATCGTTTTAATTTACAATGCCAAAGTGTACATTCTGACTGACCGCGCACTTTCGACAATCTCCGACGACAACACGCAGCAGGTGTTCCAGACCGTTCACGTTTACGACTTGAAAACCAAGAGATATCTGAATAGAGTGTCTTCCTATATAGTCCCATCTCCTCCCCACGAGTACGTGTTACTGGATGAGGACACTTTGATGGGTCTAAACGACAGTAGAGGACATTTTGTCATGTGGAACATGTCAACGGGACGTGTGGTTGACCGAATGAAAGCTGTTCACCCCGACCAGAACATCAAATATGACAACAACATTCTGGAGCAAGCGAAAGAACGAGCGCGAAATCGTCATTCCACGGCTAAAATGACACCATGGGAACGACGTGCGGAGACATTGTCTGCTCAGAACAGAAGGCGAGAAATGGAGATTGCGGAAGAAAAGCGTCTGCTGGAAAGCGTGAAAAAGGAGAGAGACAATTCCATTGATCAGTTCGTCATCAGTGCTGACCAGTCCACGCTAGTGGCATCTTACTACGCCCACCACCTGTGTGTTTTTGATGTTCTCAAACGCTCACATGTGCACACCTTAGAAAACCCGAACTCCATGCTCTTTCTCCACGTGTCGGCAATCACTGCAGATGGCGCATATTTGGCGCACACCAACTACGACGACAGTATGAAGACGAGTTACGTTACTGTTTGGGATTGCCAGAAGGGTGTACTAAGAAAACGTTTAAAAAATGAAAAGGACGTTTGTGCCGTTGCGTTGACGGATGACGGTTGTCGCATTGTTTTCGCAAAAACCAACAACGAGTTGAAAGTGTGGCACCCGTTCGAGTCAACGTCGTTGCGTAAACTTAAGGGCTACAGAGGAATGAATTATAACATTAGGACGAAACTCTATCTGATGGACGAGGGAAAGAAGGTCGTGGTGTTCTCCGGCGACGTGTCTTTGTGGGACATTGAAAAGGGCGAAGTCTTGGCTGTGTTCACACCCGACATGAACATCGAGTGTTGTAATCTTGTGATGGATGGCAACCTGATAGCCATAGGTCTTCGGGATTCGACGTCGGTTATCACGCTGAAATACAAAACGAGGGAAATCAGTGATGACGACACACAGATGGGGCACGACATGTTCGGAGAAGCAGAAACGTCGTCAGAAGAGGAAGACGAGGACGAAGAAAATTAGTTCCATCTCTCAACAATCCTATTAGTAACTAGGTCTACACTTTAAACACAGTCATTCCATATGAACTAGTAGTAAATTTGTCGGCTAGTCAATTTACATGTGATATTGTCGAGCACGTGGCTTCCATGCATTCTAATTATTGGCAGGCTCGCACTACACAATCCAGCCTCCCGTTCAGTAACGCCAAAGACGCTCTACGGTCTCTGGTAACGCTAGGACCTAGCTTAAAAACAAGACTTTGCGAGATTACGCGAGATATTGTCGTGTATTTTAAATAAGAGCACGTGACCTTGACTAGCTTTTGGCTAGGTCCTAGCGTAGGTCCTAGCGTCTACAGGTAGTGTATTTTGTTTGAGGGATTGTGGAGCCTGCTTACGTTTATACGAATGGAAAATTTGATGTTCTTTATGTTGATAGTGCATATATGTAGAAAAATAGGTATACATTCGTGCTCGAGAAGTGATGCATATTTGTGAAAGTTGTCAAGCAACGCAAATAATTTGATCACAAACAGCTTACCGAATTTGTTAAATATTCCGTGTCGACTAATCGTTAATAGGACGATGTCCTCATAACATTGGTGAAGAAGACAATCTTGTAGCACGATTTTTGTTCAATTAATTTTGATGCTGAATATTTTTGGATATACTTAGTACAGCATCTAGTTTTGGCTTTGTGAATTTTGCTTTAGGCGCTTTTATGAGTGAGTCTCCATACTCACGTGTTTGTTATAGCAAAGTAGCAATATTTTGTATATTAAGCCATTTTTGGCAGTTTATTTAGAATAATATTTATGTTGAGAAGAAAGCTCTTAAATAACATCTGTTTATAAAAACGTGACGTCATCATAATCTTAGTTCCATAACTTTCTGCGAAGCAATTGCGGTATTGTCATTGTTATTTCCAATTTCACGTTGCCATACTTACATGTACGCAGCACGCTCATTCGATAAGAAGTTCGTGTATTTCCGTGTGACGTTATCAGGTACATTACTTCACGTAACGTCGTTCGGAAAATGCTGCATGAAAACTATACACTCTATCACAGTGCAGTATAGGTGGCGCTGTGTCAGAGGGTATGATAACTATTGTGCCGAATGAGCGTGTTATGACGCAGTGTCTAGTACATGTATACAAGGCATCCAAAGACGTGTCAACATCTACACACGTGCCACGTGACGGTAGACAATGAACATTATCATTCACCCAGGTCTAGCACTTGATAAGAAAAAAATAAGTGAGATTGTAGAGGTTTTTCGACTGATATTTTTCATCGAGTTACTAATCACGTTTAAAACAGCGCAAAATGGAAAATGAAGATACGCACCCCTTTCGTATGCTCGTGAGTTTGAATGAGAATGCAATCAACAACCAACTAATTTGTCAAAATCTATGCTCGGACTACATTTAGGGTGGACCCCGGCCTGCACTGATACTGAGTTGTCACATGAATGCTTGAATTTTCTCATTTCTCATCCACATTCGCAGTCTTTATTTTCTCGACTGTTCCCGGCCCCACGCCTCTGTTGGTTTCCACGGTTTAACCCCGACACCTGTAATTTTTTTGTGTGGGAGGAATAGGCGGATTAAGGGGGGGGGGGGGGCACGGGGCC